>JAFEMH010001140.1:0-528237 GCA_022495995.1 Adenophora triphylla var. japonica | reverse complement strand
TTGGAAGTTGTGGAGTAGAAGCTGTTGCACCGGTTTGTGTCTTTAGTCATTAGGCTCAGCTGCTTCCATTCATTTAGCTCCAATTTGGTCAAGAAGATTGCTTGCCATCAATGGCCTTGTTGACCACATCCATGAGGGTTGACTTGAAGATATCGGTTTTGTCTTTAACCGTTGCCTTGTCTGTACATTCTTGAAGTCGGGGACTTTAACACTAAGGAATTTTTCATACACAGTCTTCAATCTATCGACCCTCTATCCCCGAATGTTCTTAGCAGCATCGATTTGTTTGGGATATCATAGACCTCAGACCAATTCTGAGTAATGGTTATCTCGGTATTGTCAATGGTGGCGATTATTGAGTTGTCTTCCTTGTTTCTCCCTTCCCACAAGGTAAATCTCCCTACATAATTCTTCATAAATTGGTGGTGCGCTCCCATGAAATCAAGCGGTTCATTGACTTCAAGTAATTCTTTAATGAATGCCCCAACTTGAGAATCATAAAAGCTAGGTTTAATGAAGTAGTTTGTGAGCATACGGGTAGTTTGCTTTTGATTCTGCCATGGATGGTTGAATGAATTAGGGTTGAAGAAATTTGATGGTGGATTAGTGTGGGAAAGAAACGGATTACAAACAGAGAGTTAATGAAACAGGAGTTTTGGTTTCAAAAAAGAGAGTGAGAGGAAAATAATGAGTGGAGAGTGGGTTTTAATGAGCATTGGGGATTTCAAAGTTTAGTGCTGTTCATATGAACGGTTATTTTTGCCCTTCCCCACGTTGAGGCCATTAAATCCCACAAAACATGGGAAGAACATTCCCTTTTTCAAGAATATTGCGAGATAACGAGAAGGCTAAGGAGGTGATATTTGTGAGCAATTAACACGATCAAATCACCGAAAAAATTGCTTTAACCTATTTGTCAGGAGAATATAAACATTTTGACGGTTAAGTCTAAGTTGAATGATGATGGTATGCGAGATAGCTATGGATCAATTTGTCTATAAAACAATGACAATTGTTGATGAAACTCATTCAGTTTGTTTTATAAACACAGATGGGTAGATTTTCTTCAAAGTGCAATCCCAAAAAAATGGCTCACACAGCTAAACAACTGGTTTTTGAGAAAAGTCATGAGGGTGATTTGGAGAGGGGAGATGAAGGGGAGAGAGAAAGGGTGTCTTTCAATGTGATTGAAGGTTCAAGGGTGGTGAGTGACAAAGGTAAAAATAAGAGGGTGAGAGTAGAGCGGGATTATGGTATCAAAGAGATAGGCTGTCGGAGAGAAGGTTGATGGTAGAGATGGAGAAGGGATAAGGATTTTTGGGAAAAATATTAGGGTTGATCAGGGTGAGTCTAGCAAGGGAAAAGGTAAGGCAGAGAGGGTCTATACACTAGGAGAATTGGTTGGGCAAGATAGGGCTCAGACAGCCATTGAGAGGGGCTTAGGTTTGTCAAGCGAGTTGAGCACTGAGAGGCGGTGCACACAAGTGTGAGCGAGGGATTCACTTTCTCCTGGGGTTGGTTTGTTGGAGGGTAGAGGTGATAACTGTTTGGAGTACATGTATCTCCTTCCTCAACTATATCACATACATTCAACCGAGTTTATAGGTTGTTTAGCCACTGTCGAGTTCCGGTTGTGGAGAGAGATGAGTCTAGAGTTGAAAATGGTATTTATTCTGAGGATTTCAGCTTTGTGACACGACTGGAAGGTTTGCTTCAACCTTATGATGTTGTAGAAGAATGGTGGCCAAGAAGAGCTAGTCCTTCTCTTCAGTACTCAGTTACTTCAATTGATCCCTTTCTTGAGAGGCATCCAGTATGGTTGCAAAGGTACCATCGAGACCTTGCGGTCTACTCGGGAGGCCGAGATGTGAAGGAATGAGTGCGAGGTGGTGGATGCGGAGAGACGGTGACATTTCCTAGGAATGTCGGCGGACTAAGGTTTGAAGATTTGAAGAGGAGTTGGATTGGATGTTGTTTGTGTTTAAGGAAGTTTTTGTGGGTTGTTTTATGTATGTTTTTGTTTTCCTTGTCTTTTGCATAGATAGCTGTCAGTAGATGGCTATCAGGAATATTTTGAGGGGATAGTTGTCAGGCTTCACTTGTGACAGCATTGCTCTATCTGTATGCCCCCTTTTTGTTAATGAAGCAAAAAAGACTTTTTATTTTGGCAAGTTTATCATTCCAACCATAGCTCTTAAAATCCATTGCTTTTGTAAGAATATCAGCAACACTGTCCTCTGTTCCAATTTTATTAAGACATATATGACCTTTTTCAACATGGTCTCTAATAAAGTGGTGTCTGACTTCAATGTGTTTAGTTTTTGAATGCTGAACATGATTCTCAGCCATTGCAATGGTGCTTGAGTTGTCACACAGAATAGGAACATTGTCTACAACAATTCCAAAGTCTTGAAGTTGACTTTTGAGATATAAAATTTGAGAACAACAATGTCCTGCAGCCACATATTCGGCATTGTGGATGTAGCAAGGCGAGGTTTGTTTCTTCTTTGGACCAAGAAATTATTCTTGAACCCGAGGCGCGGTTACCACTTGTGGATTTTCTATCCAAATTGCATCCGGCATAGTACGAGATCTGTGAATCCAATTAGGAATAAAGGAGCTTCACATGGATACCATAATCCATGTCTGGAGTTCCCTTTAGATACCTAAGAATCCTTTTGACAGTTTGCCATGTGTGATTCTTTTAGATTTGCTTGAAATCTTGCACACGAGGCACACACGAACATGATATACGGCCTAGAAGCGATTACATATAGTAGGGATCCAATGTAACTTCTATAGAGTGTTTGATTAACACTTGGACCATCAATGTCATCATGAAGTTTGGTGGTGGTTGAGAGAGGAGTTCTTGCGGGAGAGGCATTTTGCATGTCAAATTTCTTGATCATGTCTCTTGTATATTTGGCTTTGATTTATGAATGTGCACTGCCTTTGGGTATTTCACTGAAGTCCCAAGAAGAATGTGAGCTCACCAATCATGCTCATTTCAAATTGTTCTTGCATGGTTTTTCCAAATTCTAGGCGAGTGACTCTTTTGAAGATCCAAAAATTATGTCATCAACATAGACTTGAATGAGCAAGGTATCTTCACCATATTTCTTGATAAACGGGGTATTATCAATATGGCCTTTGGTAAAATCCTTTGCCAAGTAAGAATTTTGACGGGGTTTCATACCATGCCCTTGGTGCTTGCTTGAGTCCATATAGAGCTTTATCAAGCTTAAATACATGGTCGGGGAACTTAGGGTGCTCAAAGCCGAGGGGTTGTGAGACATAGACCTTTTCTTTTAATATTCCATTAAGAAAAGCACTTTTGACATCCATTTGATAGACTTTCATCTTTTGGAAGATGCAAAAGCAAGGAATAGTCGATAGCTTCCGGTCGGCAACGAGGGCAAATGTTTCATCATAATTAATGCCTTCTTCTTGCTGTACCCTTGAGCTACTAATCGGCTTTGTTTCGATGGCAGTCCCTTCCTCATTCATTTTATTTACGAAAACCCACCTTGTTCCAATAACAGTTTGATTTCTTGGTTTGGGAACAAGTTGCCATACTTTGTTCCTTTCAAATTGTTCTAATTCTTCTTCCATAGCTTCTATCCAGTCAGCATCTTGGAGTGCTTCATTTATTTTCTTTGGTTCCAATTGGGATATGAATGCACTCATGATAAAAGGAATGTTATGCAGGCTGGTGTTTTGTCAATTTGAAGACTGGTGAAAATATCTTTATTGGGTGGAATGATGTGAGTAATGTTGGATTCAGCATTGGTTTTGGGAGGAGAAAGAGGATTATTGGATGGGGATGGAAGATGGCTAGTAGATGGATAACTTGAAGAATTTGGATGGCTGTCAGCTAAGGGTTGGCTGTCAGCTAAGGAAGAATTTTGAGAGATGTCAGTCAAGGAATGACCATTTAATTGAGTATTTTCTTCCTCATCAATTGGATTGGTTGTGGGAATGTTTGCTATTGACTTGGTTGGCTGGATTGGTTGATGATGAGAATGAAGTGGTTCATGGCTGTCAGAGAGATGATGGCTGTCTTGCACAGGATATCTGTGAGATTAATTTCTTGGTACCATGCATGGAAGATTTGATGAATCTTGTTCATGATGGAGTACAGTTGAATCAAGAATAGGAGATGCTTCAGGGAGATTATCTGGGTTTCCTAAAACTTCATCAAAATCACACAATTCAGTCACACTTTGATCATTATTTTCATCAAAGTCAACATGAATTGATTCTTCCACTACAAGTCTTCTTTTGTTGTAAACTCTATAGGCTTTGCTTGTATTAGAATACCCAAGAAAGATTCCTTCATCACTTTTGGAGTCAAATTTGTCCAAATTGTTCTTGCCATTATTGTGGATGAAGCATCTACTTCCAAAACTGTGAAAGTAGGAAATGGTAGGAACTTTGTCATTCCATAATTCATATGGAGTCTTCTTATGGAATTTGTTGATTAGTGTTTTATTTTGAACATACACAGCAGTAGTGACAGCTTCACCCCAAAAATACTTTGGGAGATTGTGTTCTGACATCATTGTTCTTCTTTGCCTCACAAATTGTCCTGTTTTCCTTTCAGCAACACCATTTTGTTGGGGTGTTCTTGGGGCTGAAAAATTATGATCAATACCTTTGCAGTCACAATATTCTTCTACTCCTGTGTTCTCAAATTCCTTTCCATGATCAGATCTGATCTTGATGATGGATGTCCCTTTTTGATTTTGAATTTTATCGAACAGTTTTGTTAGACAGCTAAGGGTGTCACTTTTGGATTCAAGAAGAATGATCCAAGTGAATCTGGTGTAGTCATCAACCACAACTAGGGAGTATCACTTTCCTCCTAAAGATCTAGTTCTTATGGGTCCAAAAAGATCCATATGAAGTAGTTCAATAGGTCTTGAGGTGTCCAATCTGGTCTTGGGCTTGAATGAAGATCTCTTTTGCTTCCCACATTGGCATGCTTTGCAAAGTTTGTCCTTCTTGAATGGGATCTTTGGAAGACCTCTGACTAGATTTGAATTTGCAAGCTTGGAGATGGTTTTATGGTTAAGGTGAGCCAATCTTTTGTGCCATAGCCATGACATATCAGATTGACTAAAAGACAGAAGGCAGTGAGCATTTGAGGATTCCACAATCTCTAGGTTTAAGCAGTAGAGATTTCCTTTTCTTGATCCAGTCAGAATGACTTTATTGCTTTTGTCTTTAACAGTACATTGATCCTTAGTGCAAACAACATGATATCCCTTATCACAGATTTGACTAATGCTGATCAAATTGTGTTTGAGACCCTCTACCTAAGACACATTTGTAAAAATGATATCTTTAGTAATAAGATTTCCTGATCCTTTGACCTTAGCTTGGGAATTGTCACCAAAGGTTACATTTGGACCATTTTTAGGGATATATTGTTGCAACCAGTCTTTATTGAAGGTCATATGTCTACTACAACCACTATCTAAATACCAGAGTCCTTTCCTAGGTACCTGCAAAACAGAAAGTAAATTTTATGGTACCCTATTTATTTTTTTGGGTCCAAAGGATTAGTTTTTCTTTGGTACCCTAGCTTTGTTCATTGATCTTTTTCTGAAGAACTGGTTTGGGGTATTGTAATATGACATGATTTGCATCATGTAAGGAGTAAGGACAGTGGATTGGGATGGATTGAAGAAGTGGTTTGGGTTGTTATATTGGGGTTGGCGAAAGGTATTTGGATAGGATGATCTGGGGGAGTCATTTTGATTTGCATGACTTCTTCCATTTGAGTATTGCCATTGAGGTTTTTGTTGTTTGGTGTATCTATGTTTGTTATAGAATTTTTGTTTCCTTGGGGTTCTTTGTTGTTTGGAAGATCTTGGCTGTCTGTCAGGCCTTGGCTGTCTGTCAGGGCTTGGCTGTCTAGCACATTTTTGCAGCTTAATTTCTTCCTGTATATTGGCCCCTTTTTGAACCCAAATATACTTGCTTCCTTGAATTTTACTTGGTCCTTTGTTTGAATGACTAGGACCAAACAAGATTTCCTTTGCTTTTCCCTTGGTTTGAACAGGATAGGTTTGAGTTTGATAGCTGCCAGAGCTTAGGTTTTCTAGAACCATTTTTTCAATGGTCCTTTCACCAGTGGGAGGAGTGTACATCTTTAGTGTAGGATTATCAGCACCAATCCCTGTTTTGTCACTAGGATGTCTTTGGGTGTAGGTGAAAAGGGATAATGCTTTGCTTGACTTGTTCCATGAATCTATTTTCTTTTTAAGAGCATCATTCTCTTTTTCAAGATTTATGAGTCTTTGACAGTTTTCTTGAGTACTGGATGTCTCAGCTGTCAGATCCATGTTTTGTTTTTCAAGCATGAAGCATTGATCTCTTAGCCCTTGACAGGCTTTCTCAAGCTCATAATTGGTTTTTGTGAGGGTGTCAATGGTTGAGGATTGGGAAAAGTTCTCATTGACCAGTGAAGCAAAGCTTGTTTTTTGTTTCTTGGTTTGAATTAAAAGAGTGGAAACTAATTGTTTGAAACCATCAATATTTAAAGAATTAAAATCATGTACCTCTTTTAGTTCTTCTGCAGCAGTAAGTGCTTCCATTTCTTCCTCATTGTCTGACTCTTCCTCATCTTCAGCTATAAAGCATAGCATGGCCTCCTCTCCTTCATTGTCAGAGTCATTACTGGACTCATATTCTTCATCATTGAATTTTGATGAATCGGCTATCATAACTTGCTCCTTGTTTTTGTCATTTTTATTTTTGGAGCGATTGAAGCGGTTGCACACAGGCTGTGAATGATCTCTTTTGAGTAGGTCAATCTCTTAGCTGTCTGATTTTCCCTAGGTTTTCTTGGTTTAGGACAATCAGATGAGTAATGTCCTTGCTTTCCACAGTTAAAGCAATCAACAGTCTTCTTGAAGTTGTCTTGTTGAGCATTAGATGTGGAAGGATTGTACCTTTTGTCAAAAGATTTCTTTTGAAATTTCATGGCATTTCGACGGCCATGGATATGAGACTTGGAATGTCTTCTTGAGAGATCATTTGCTTGACGGGTTTGGATCTCGATGTTTATCTTTTGAAGGGCATTGTTGACAATGGTCTCAATGTCTTGGTGAGTGATTGGCTTGTGGGCGGATTCTTGAGCGATTAAAGCTAAAGTTTGTGAAATGGTAGGAGCTGGTTGAATTTTTATCATACCTTCCAGTTCATAAGCTTCAAGCTTTCCAAAATCTTGTTCAAGTTGTCATTGTGCTCCATTCGGATCCTTCTCGATAGGTAATGCTACCTTTTCATATTCTTGTGGAAGATTGGAATATATCTTGAGGCGAGAGATCTTGCTTTGTTCAAAGGTTTTTCCATGGTCGGCAATAGATCTAACAAGGTTTTCAAACCTTGGTTGAACAATACTCACTTTTTCTCCAGGATAGAACTTGAAGTTGTCTAATTGCCTAAGCAAGTTATACAAATTTTGTGTCACGACTTGGTGTGTTTAGTGAATTTAGTTTGAATGAGATCCCATGCGATCGGCATTTGGTTCCTTAGCAATTTCTTGTGCTAGTGAGTCATTTACACTCTTCGAAGAATGTTTTTGACTTTTAGATTTGCAGCGATTAATTGCTTTTCGATTCGAGACCATGCTTCGGGGATTTCGTCGTACTAGCTCCTCCATTGATATCTATTTGAGTTGGGTAGGACACTTCATTATTTAGAACATACCAGTTCCATATACTTGTTTGCATCAAGGTATGTTTTTATTTTTGATGCATAAATCTCAAAAGATCAACTTGATCGTCAATGTGTGGGATGTCTTTCTCATTATTTCTCCTTGGTTGAGGCATGGTGGATTTGAAGAGAATCCTTCACAAGTTGTTAGACTTTTGAATGTGAAGACACGCTACGATACCAATTGAAAGGCCCTTGTTTGATATGCAAATGAGCAGAGACGGCTATGGCACTACTAGAAGCAGTGTGTTTACCGACGGACATTTACCGACGGACCTTGTCCGTCGGTAATACCGACGGAAAAAAACCAGTTACCGACGGAAATTAATTTCATTTTACCGGGAATTATTTTTTTTAAAAATTTCGTGTAGCCCGTCGGTAATTTAAAAAGTCCGTCGGTAATTCATTGGTATTGCCGACGGACATCGATCGGTATTACCGACGGACATATCCGTCGGTAAACACGCCCTATATATAATGTAACGAGATCCCATTTCTTCATTTTACGTCGCCCTCTCCTGTCTCTCTCCAGTTCGCGAACGGAAACCTATCGCCTCCGCCGTTGCCGTCGCCGTCTACGGTAAGTTTCTTCTCAATCGCTTAATTCCTCTCTCACTCGATTTCTCCCTCTCACTCTCTCTCTCTCTCATCAGTAATTCGCGAACAAACGCCGTCTCCGCCGTGGAAGTCGTTCGCCGTTGCCGTCTCCGTCGCCGGCCGGTAAGCTCTCTTTCTCTCTCTCAATCCCTTTCTCTCTCTCACTCGATTTCTCTCTCTCACTCGCTTTCTCTCTCTCTCTCTCTCGCAGTCGCCCTAGCTCTGCGTTGCCGCCAGCCCGCCTTCGCCGTGCTCGTTGTCTCCTACGCGGTAAGCTCTCTTTCTCTCTCTCAAGTATTGATTACGAAAGTATGCCTTTTTTGACTGTTGATTTTTCATTTGATTTTCTGTTTTCATAGCTCATGTGTTGTGATTTTGGATTTAGGTCTCTTTGAGTTTTGTTCATGGCTGAGTTCTTGTGATTTTGGTATTGGTATATTTTGTGAATTTTAGGCTGCCTTGCGTTTTGTTCGATTAGGGTTTCTGATGCTCTTTTTTTTTTAAAAAATAAAAAAATTCAAATAATATTCTCTTATATAATGTAGAGTTGATTAGCAAATCACATTCTTTTTATAGAAACATATGGCATATTGTTATTATGTTGTATGCAGGTCGGACGCATCCGGGCATCTACACAAGCCGGGATGCATGTAAAGCACAAGTAAATGGTTTCTCCAATTACGTGTACAAGGGATTTCATTCTCTTGATGCGGCCCAGTGCGGCTATTAAAAAAGGCCTCTATTTGCACCTCCAGGTTTCACAAGCTTTTGCACTTTACGAAGATGTCAATTTCGAAGAAGGATCGTCTTCTTCCGATAGGGATGAAGTAAAAGTTACAATTGAAAGCGAGATTGGAAACTTACATTAGAGGGAAATGTGGAAGATGTTTCTTCTTTGATGAAAAATCGAATGTTAAGTTCTAGTTTTTCTAATGTAAGCGCTATATTTAAATGCGTAAGCTTCTTGAATCGTATCTTTTTGTTGGTCATGACATTTGAAGTACTATCATAATGTGTGACCTCTCGTGCTTGAATTTTGTTATGTTTGCAAGGTTTTCTTTGATCTCTTATAGAATGGGTTCTTGTTGTGCAGTGTGTGTTTTGGTGTGTGTAGAAGGTGTTCCTGATGTGTGCTGTGTGTGTGAGTATGTTGTGCATGTGTGTGTGTTCTTTGTTGTGCCGTGTGTGTTGTGTGTGTGGGTGTTCTGCAGGGTGTGTTTGGTGTGTGCTGTGAGTGTGTGTGTTCTGCGTGTGAGTGTGAGTGTGTGCAGCCGTGTGTAGATTGTTGGTTTATGTAAGAGTTTGGTAGGCTTGGATTGAATAATTAACTGTCTATGTGGGTTTAATTATGTAGTCTTTTTCTATGTGCTAGTTGTTTCATTTGCATTTTTAGGTGTCAAAAGGTTTGAATATGGTCTAGATTGTTGGTTTATGTAAGAGTTTGGTAGGCTTGGATATTCATATTGGGACGGTGAGGGGGTGAATGTCTAAAAAAATGAAATAAAAAATAAATAAAATAAATATATAAAAAAAAAATAAATAAAAAAGAAAATAAATAATAATAAAATAATAATAATAATAAATAATAATAATAATAATAATAATAATAAATATAATAATAATAATAATAAATATAATAATAATAATAATAAATATAATAATAATAATAATAAATATAATAATAATAATAATAAAAATAAAAATAAAAAATAAAAAAACAAAATAAATAAAAAAATAAAATAAATAATATAATAATAATAATAATAATAATAAATAATAATAATAATAATAATAAATAATAATAATAATAATAATAATAATAATAATAATAAATATAATAAAAAATAAAAAAAAAATAAAAATAAAAAATAAAAAAACAAAATAAATAAAAAAATAAAATAAATTATAATAAAATAATAATAATAATAATAAATAATAATAATAATAATAATAATAATAATAATAATAATAAATATATAATATACTAGTTTAGATATGTCGGGTCGAGGTGGCAATCGTTCAAAGAGAGGCAAGGTTGCGGGTTTTGTCCATCGTCTTGTTTCTCCAAGGGCTGGAGGGAGGGGCTCTACGTCTGGTTCAGGACGTAGTGATGAGGATTTGAGCAGTCAAGGTAATGTAAGCTCTAGTGATCCAGTGAGTGAACCATCCGGACGGGTTAACTTAGACGCAATTATTAATGAGGATGGAAAAATGGAAATATCTATCTCTCCCAGTGGCCAGTAAGTATTATTTAATTGTAATGTTTACATTTTATTATTGTCTTTTTATTTGTATATATATTGATATATTGTTTTTCAATTAATATCTTATAGGTTTATACATGGTGGTTGTCGAGATCCCGCTAGATGGTTTGGGGATTTATTCGGCGGGTATAATTTTGAGGGATTTTATCCCACCCCAAGTCGATATCAAAAGAGGTGTACGCTATACGGTATAGCCAGTTTCGGGTAAAATTACTTAATTCTCTTTCCTTTGTAAAGTTTGTAGACTATTCCCTTGTTTATTTAACTACTTTTACTATTTTTGTAGCACGTATATTCATGCCCTGGGTTTACCGACTTGCAAATCGAGACGGCTTTTAAGAAATTGGTTGCTAAGCGGTTGCACTGGGAAAGTGTACGACATGAGAGCAAAGTGGCTAATTGATGGTTTGCCTCCAGCTAATTTCTCCGCTACTGCGTGGGAGCAGTGGGAAGCCTATTGGAGCAGTGAGAAATTTCAAAAAAGTTCAGAAATTGCAAAGAAGAATAGGAACACACAAGAGGGGCGGGGGAGTGTGCGCAACTTGGAGGATCAATTAACTTCAGCGAGACTTGGTCCAGTAATGGTAAACTTACTTCATTTATTATCCGTTTGTAAATTAAGCAATACTTTATTTGATTCATATATTGTTATTACTTTATTTGATTCATATATTGTTATTATTTGATAAGCAATATCTTAAAGTTTTAATTTTTTTATATGTTAAGATTAAGAAACACGGAAATGATGAGGCCGATCTTCTTCGTATTTACGGCTACACATACTACGGAGGCTGGCGATGGCTCGGGTGGCCACAATGGGTCAATCCTTATTACCGAGACCCTTTTTGTAAGTGTTAATAGTATTTTCTATTAGTAAATTATATATTTTCTATTAGTAAATAATAAATTATTTAGTTAAAGAAATATTATTTTCTACCATAGTGTATAATGTATTTTTTTTTTTTTTCAGGAAGAGTATGATAGGCGGGCTCGTGAGGAGGCTATTGAAGAAGGAAGTTTGGCTCTGAGAGCACCCGAGCGGCCCGCCTTTCGTGAAAAGTTTTGGGCGGCCATTGTCCTCGACGGCAAGCAACCGAAGGGAGATCGCTTGCCTGGATTCGGAGGAGGACATGGTGCGGGGTATTTTAACATGCCATTCCGCAGCCTACTACTTCATACTTTTCATCTTCTTCCTCCGTGGCGGTCATCATGTGGATCAAGAAGCGTTTGATGAACGGGTGAACAGAGAGGTTGAGAAGCGAGAGGAGAAGATCAGAGCCAGGTGGAGGCCCGAGTGCGGACCCGGATGCACCAGTGGAGGCCCAGGTGGCTAGTATATTGGCTCAACGGCTTGACCGGCGCGTGCAACAATACTTGGCTACCATGAATTTGCGGCCACGGCGCGGCCACAACCACGTAATAGCGGTAACGCTTCTGATGAGTCAGTCGGTCAATACCTTAGGGGAAGTCGCGGTGGTAGTGGCGATGGTAGCGGTAGCGACAGCGCTCGTGGTCGGGGTCGGGGTCGTGGTCGGGGTCGTGGTTGATTGACATTCATTTTATTTGGCTGGCATGTAATGTAAACAAATATATTTTGTTTCCCTTTCCATTTCCCTTCCCTTTTCCCCAAGCGAAACAATTTCCCTTTCCCCTTTCCCTTTCCCCTTTTTCCTTTTCCCTTTTCCCCTTTCCCTTTCCTCTTTTCCCCCTTCCCCTTTCCCCTTTTCCCCTTTCGCTTTAGGTTGCTTGATACAGTTTGAGTTTATTTGATGTTTGTATGTTTGATGTTTGTATGTTGTTTGCGTTTATTTTATTTTGGGATTTGTTTAAACAGGTTTGACAGGTTTACAGGTGGATTAATAATAAAATAGAATTTTTTTTTTTAAATCTGGCCAGATTACCGACGGATATTTCCGTCGGTAGTATAATTAAAAAAAATAAATAATTCTAATTTTCGACGGAAATATCCGTCGGAAAATAATAAAAAAATTAAATAATAAATCCCATTACCGACGGATATATCCGTCGGATTCGATTTAGATTTCCGACGGACATATCCGACGGTAAATTTTATTTTTACCGACGGTTATAACCGTCGGTAATGGGTTTTATTTTATTTTTTTTTGATATTTACCGACGGATATTTCCATCGGTAAACTCCGGCAATCTCTCCGGTTAACCGGCCGGCATCACTCATTTCCGACGGACGATTTCCGGCGGAATTTTATACTTTTCGGCGGAAAATCCGCCGGAAATACCGGCGAATTTGGTCCGTCGGTATTACCAACCAATTATTTCCGACGGAAACCGACGGACTCATTCCGTCGGTAATAACCATTTACCGACGGATAAGTGGATTTACCGACGGAAATTTCCGTCGGTAAAAGGCCTGTTTCTAGTAGTGTGGTTTATCTTAGCTGTCAGATATTTGTTGAGTTGTGCAGCGGAATAAGTAAGGCTTGAAATAATGATGGGACAATGAACACAATGAAATAATGCAAGTGTGTGAATGTGTTTGCAGAAAAGGTAATAACACAACAAGATTTAAAGTGGTTCAGAGTTCACTCCTCCTACATCCACCCCCACTGTCAACTGACAAGTGAGATCAATTTATTATAATCTTAATCAACAAGAATTACAAAGATTGATTAGGCAAGTTCCTTGAACTTCCTCTTCCTAATTAGTACAGTCAACTAGGGATACACTTAAAGTACAGTCTTAAGTGTTTTTACAACTTGAAGTACAGTCTCAAGATTTACAAAACAAATACACTCAAAGTACAGTCTTGAGTGTTTACAAAATAACTAATACACCTAAAGTACAGTCTTAGATGTTTACAATCATAAACTTATCACACTAAGGTTTGTTGTTGAAGAAACATGGGTTGAAGGGTGAAGGTTTGGATTTGGAGCAGTGTTTGAAGGGTAGGGATTGGTGTTTAAGGTTTGGATTATAGGAGGTGTGTAAAGGTGTAAGGGAAAGGTTTTTTTGGATTGTGAAAAAGAGATTTTTTCAAAAGGGTGTATTTTGTAGAGGTTGAACTCTTCTATTTATAGCCTTCAATATAGCCGTTGGAATATGACTGTTGCAGCTTCATTAATGAGTCTTGGCCCCACTTGTCCACTTGCAGGTCTTCATGAGCCGGATTGAGCTGTAGGCTTCCAGAAGGTCTTCAATGGTCTTCAAAGGTGAACTTGATAGCTTTGAAGATACAGGATCCATCTTGGTTGAGATTTTGGCATCAAAGTATGAGACAGAGTAATGGCTGTCTGAAGGACTGAAGCCATAGCTGTCAGATCATACCAAGGCTTAGCTATCAGAATTGATCTTTAATAAGGATTGAGATTCACTTGATGATCTTGATAGATTAGAGAAGGAAAATATGATTCATGTAATTGATTGATTGATTGTAACCAATGTATAAAGTAAAATCATAACTGTCAGACTCACAGCTATCAGAGTGAAGGACCATTACTGACAGATTTCATCTTTTGATATAAACCCTGTTCTATATATTCCTTTATCAAAACCAACTAACTATGACATTGATCAAAGTTAGGTCCTAACACTATCCATTATAACCTCTCAAAATTAAAAGGCAAACTCCTACACTTTTATATTCTTCGTCTCAATCCCTCTAATTGCTTTTAGAGTAATGTAATCCCATAAAAATGATTAACCTAGATACCTTCAATTCATAAAGGTGATCTCGAAAAACACAACATTCCAACCTTAATTAACAAAATAATTATAAGGCTCTGCTTGTTTATTTGATTTAATTGATTTGATTGATATCACCTAATTAGCAAAACCAATCCTAATATTGGGAGAAATTGGTGCTTCTTAACATTCCAATTTCATAAATTAACCCCCGAACCCTAAAATCTCTTTAAATATCAAATGATTTTATTATTGTTTTCCTACAAATATATAATGAGTACAGACTCGTTAAACCAAAAATTCACCTTTGCTAAAGTGGTTTCTCCGTTGGGGATAATTAATTAATTGGGTTAGACTTGCATGCAATTAGGTGTTATCAATCTTTTTTATTTCTAACCCTTGTCTCGCGCGAGGCAAATTCCTAGATTAGTTGATTTTCTAGTTTCTCTTATTCTTATGGTGAGCCTAAAAACTCGATGGGGATCCCGAAAATTATTTTTGTAGAGTTTTCTCATCATAGTGCCTTCTTAACGATGGGAAACTCGAAATCAATCATCGTTTTTTTCTGCTAACCCTTGAAATTAATTAAATATACCCCTCTCTCTCTCTCTCTCTCTCTCTCTCTCTCTCTCTCTCTCTCTCTCTTTATTTGTGAACTACGACAACCTGAGTTTCTCTCTATGGGGGAAACGTACGTAGGCAACCAATTGATGCGATCATTGCTTGTTTTTATTTTGTTTTCAATTTTCTATCGGCTATATTTGACTCTCACACACATGCACATCATGATATAATTGATTGCATAGCACTTGCATACCTTATTTAACCCAGGGTTCCACAATAATGATGAATGTCGGTCACCTATGTCGGCGGAATCTCCGAAGTTGGTGCACCCCACTCCACGTTTCGCTCGCATATAGCCGTCATACAGCGGGGAGCCTAAGCATTAAACATGCATAAACCTCATCCATCATGCTACCCCACTCCACGTTTCGCTCGCATATAGCCGTCATACAGCGGGGAGCCTAAGCATTAAACATGCATAAACCTCATCCATCATGCTATGTGTCGACAGTCAGGGCCGGTCCTGACATTTTAGGGGCCCTGTTGGAAAGAAAAACTTAGGCCCTAAATATAACTACAAAAATAATAGTGTATATATTTGGTCGTCAATTTTTTTTATCGTGTTTCATGACCAGATTTATATTTTCTAATTTTAGAACTAGTAATTTAAAATTTTAAGTATGAAAATATTAAAGAATATGGGGGTGTGGCTGCCAAAAGTTATGGAAGATGATTATAATTCTGTCATTGCAATCGTCTCCGAAATTCTGCTCGTAAAATCACGGTTATTGCAGTAGCCATTGAAATGTCAAAAGTTGAAATCTTAGAGGACAATGTGAGCACACTAATCGAAAGTTAGATGAAAAATGGCCGGGCAAGGAGTTTGGCTATTTAAATTTTACTAGTTTAGAAAGAAAAAAAAATGAGAAAGGTGGGGGATGCGTTATGGAGAATAATGGAAGAAAGATGACTAAACGTACATTCATGACATATAAATAATTTTAAACAATTTAGGTTTTGATTTTATTTTTAAAGAAAAATATTATTTAGGTTTGTTGAAAAAATAAAATTGTAGATTCCAAATACAACCTTATTACTCAATTAAATTGAAGTTGCATATACAATATACAATACTACTCCTTCATTCCAAAATGAATGTAATTTTTTTCAAATTTACTCTTAATCAAATTTTTTTTTTCTTTTTACACTTATTTTGGTCGTTTACACGAATGTAAAATGTGTAGTTTCTAGTGATACGGATGGAGTATTATATTATCTACTTAAGTTAAATTAAAATTTTTTTATTCTAAATCAATAGTACTTCCTCCCTTACAAAATAAATGTCGCATTTGATTTATCAACATTTTAAAGGAAGATGCTTTACTAACTTGTAAATTGTTAAAATTGCACTAGTTACTTTGTTTATTTGAAATGCAACATTTATTTAGGACAATTAAAATTGAAAGTATAACATTTATTACGCAGCGAATGAAATATTAATGTGAAAATAAAATAAAAAATGGTGCCCCTTCAAGTTTGGGGCCCGAAGCAGGAGCTCCACTTGCTCCCCATAATGGCCGGCCCTGTCGACACTCATTTGACTAGTTGGTTTGATTTAGGCATTATTTTATGTCTCTGATTAAAATAAAGTTATATGCAATTTATCATGTGTGAACAAACGAATGTCACTACGGAATGTACCTAAAAAGATTTGTCCCTAAAGCAAAAATAATCCTTCACAAGGTTTATCATATATAAATTTGTTTTACAACGAACATAAATAATCACTAATTCGTTATTTTTGGATTTGAATGGTTGATTAAGAAGAATATGTGGGACCTATGCTTAAATTGTCCGTTTGGGAAGTGCAATTGGTCTCTTCTTTTACATGGTTGCAAACCCGAAAATCTGAAGTACCGTAAATATCTACTCATATTTGAATTTACACCGAAGTGTCCCTAAATTTGCAAATCAGATTCACCTTATTAGATCATTACTGTATTGTCCCTGTTGCACTGCCAAACGAGGAATGAATTGTCAGCAAGTACGGTGGTCGTTTTCGGTGGCCAGAACCTTTTGATAGTGAGTATATAATCGTTGCATTAAATGACAACATGGGCATGCTTTATATTGCTCTAGACACTTCCACATTACTCTAGGGAGACTTCTCTCTTTCTCGTCTACCCCCTTGAGGACAATGAAAATGGCTTAATATTGCCCTTAATTAGTAGGATGAAAATGACTATTTTTTGCGTCATCCATAAAGCCATATATGAGTAGGTGTTCATACCAATCCTGTATATCTGATACTCCGGTTAGCCCAAGTCCTTAGAATTAGAATTAGAGATGGGTAAAAAGTAGAGAGAGACTCAAGAATGTGCTAGAACTGAACCTGAACCGGATAGATAGTAGAATATATTTAAGGTTACAGAATATATTGAAGGTTAGAACTTAAAAACAATAGTTGATAAGTGAAGTAGCTCTTCAAGTATATATATTAGTCCATGTTTACTTCTTTAGCAGATGTGAGATATTTGTCTAACACGTCCCGTTACGTGTGACCCAGAGAGAATATTGCAGGGGCGGATCCAGGGGGGGGCAGGCGGGGGCCCTCGCCCCCCCCAGCGGCGGAAATGCAGTGAAAATTTTTTTTTTTTGCCCCCACCATATTTTTGTTATATATGTATATATATAATTAACTTCAAGATTAACACCAGTGAGTTGTGTGGTTCAGCGGTAGAAGGGGTGAAGTTAACACCTTTGGTGTTTCCTTTCAAATCCATGTTCGAACCCTGCTACCTACATTTTCAATTAATTTTATTTGTCTTCCATCTTTGCTATTCTTTCTCTTAATTTTCTCACATTTTTTCAATCTTAATTAATTCGTTAGGTTTTTCCCATTTTTTTTTGTTTTTGGTCTTTCTTCCTATTATCCCAAGTTTAATTAGCAAATTTGAATTTCTTTTTTGTACGAGTAATATATTTTAATAAATTGTTTGCGTTAAATACTTCAACATTATTTCAATTGTTCTTTGAATTATTTACTTTTATCATTTTTGTTAACTAAAATACATTGTATTTCATGGATCCGACCCATTTTTTACTTGTCCGACCCAAAAAAATTTTTTCGGGGGCGCTGCCCCCGAACCCCCGTGTAATCTTGCCCCCCCCCCTCGGCCAATTCCTGGCTCCGCCCCTGATTGCAGGGTCGAGCACGTGAATTTATGGACTTTATAGAAGATAGAAGATAGCGGGCCTTGTATATTAGTTGATAGAGAGCCCATGTAGAAGCAGTGCAAGCAATAGATTATATTAAGCCACTATAGATCAGGCTTCTGATACCATCTTAAAATTAGAGAATAGTTAGAAGTAGATATAGACTCAAGAATGGGCTGGAATACGGTTTTTTTTTAAATGATAGAAAGTATCCATTTCACTATGTGAGGTTGCAGTATATTAAAATATTCTCTTCAAAACATTACGTTTTGCCATGGAATAATAGACGTAGATCTAAAATACAATTTCTATATATCAGTATTATAAAGTATGGATGTTTAATGGCCAAAGTATTAATTAAATTTAAAATGGTAAAAAAAGTAGGTACCAAATAGTTTTCGCCTTACTCAACTGTGAAAGCATATCCTTAAATTTTATAGTACTCCCTCCGTCCCAAAATGTTTGTTTCATTTGACTTTTTTGTTGAACTTTGATCATAAATTTATGAGAGATTAATCATGTTCATGAAATTCTAAAAGTTGTTGTTGATAATATTATTAATAGTGAATCAATAGGAATTTTTAGAATTTCATGAACATAATTAAATTGTCATATATTTGTGGTCAAAATTCAATTAAAAAGTCAAATGAGACAAACATTTTGGGACGGAGGGAATAATATTTTACTCTCTCCATCCTTGATTGGGTTTTTCTTTTTGCTATGTCCCAAATTGTTTCCGCCTTACAAAATAAAGAATTTTTTTTAGTGGAATCTTACCATAATTCAATTATGCATACACAATACACATGTAAAACATACTCCCTCCGTTCCACCCAAGTGTGCACCATTGACCAAGACACGTTGATTAAGAAATATTATTAAGATAATGAAAATGAGTGATAGAAAATGAAGAGAGGGAATGATTGGAGTAAATAGTAGGTTGGTTGAATAAATTGCATGGTGGAGAATGAGTGGAATTAATGAGTGGGTGGAATAGAGAGAATATAAAATATTAAAGGACATATCATTTATGTTAGTTCACACTGGGCTGGAACGGACCAAAAGGAAAATAAGTATACACTGAAATATGACGAAGGGAGTATTCCTTAAAACAAGTCAACTTCGAGACTTATGATTGATTGAGTATTGGAGTACTAAAATATTCAAGTAAGGTTCGACTTATCATCAATCCTTTCCCACATAGTAATTGCTCAAAATCTCTTTTATAAGTTTCTGAAACAAACGTTGGGGATGGTACTCCTAATAACATAGGTAAACAGAAGGGTAGGGTAGGGTAGGGGGAGGCAGAAAAAACTAAATAATGGCATAAACAAATCAATAGTCTTAACTATATAAAACGGCCTTTAATAAAACGAATTATAATGGAAAATGGATCTATAGTCAGTGTCAAGTTGACTTGTTATGAATAATTGGCAACTAATAGAACCGTATTTGTTGGTGTGCCATTATGAAATATTTATCTTCCTAGATTAGTTACTCAATTAGCTCAACTATTTAATTGATGCTCTATGATCGTGACCATTACATCAAAAGGCTAAAAAAAATGTCCACAAAAAGGGGGTACATGATTAAATGTTATTATTTTCTGTACACTTACCCATGAGTTGTTTTTTTTTTCTATGGTCGCGATTATAGCCTGGTTTACCTCAATTTTTATTTTTATTTTGTGATTAACTTTATCTATGTTGGAGCAACTATTACATATCGAGAATTAACTAACCAATTTGTTTTAAAATGTAAATTCAGACTTTATCATGATATCATAGCAAGTATGTTACCCGTGTAGGCCCAACGGTACACGATATTAATACGTGACCCGATTAATAATTTCACGTTGTAAGCCCAAAAATTTGATTACACGTGAGGGGTGTGTTGGAGCAACTATTCATGGGAACTGCTTTGGTCAAATTTCGACAAGTGATTGTGAATAACCAAATTTATCAAAGAGAAGAAATTGGGTAAAATGGAATAAAAATTTGTGTGTGTAATCAAGATGAAAATGACAAAGGATTTTGACGAGGAAAGCCCTTGAACAACTTGTTCGCGGGCATAAAACCTCGGGAGGTTTTGGAAGACCTACCTTGACCAAAAAGTTTATTAAGATTCGTAGGTAGCTTACAAAAATAATGAGCATATGCAAGGGAGAGTGAGACTCGTGAAGACCGTGTCTCAATTACATGTGCTGATCTCCCTTTTATACCTCTACAAAGGCTAAATACAAGATAAGATCAATCCCTAAGATTTCGGTAAGGTTGTTGTTGTTGAGAGAAACTCGGTAGTTGATGGAGAGTCGTGGTTGAACTGGTATGCGCATATGGCTCCTAAAAAATAGCAACCGCAAAACTGCTCCCAAGTTGGTCCAGCTTCAAGATGTTGATGAAGACGTTAAGCCAAGATGTCGATCCAAGATGTGAACTCAACATGTAAAGTCAACATGTAAAAAGTCAACATGTGGAGGTCAACATGTTGGGAAAAAGTCAACATGTGGAGGTCAACATGTTGAAAAAAAGTCAACATGTGGAGGTCAACGTGTTGAGGCCAAGATGCAGAGACTAAGATGCTGAGACCAAGATGCAAGGCGTCTTGACATATTGACCTGCTTAAGATGTCAATCATATACATATAGTAAAAAATCCGTCCCCAACAATTGCCTCCAAAATTTATTAAATCGGAGAAAACTCGGAGAGTCAAGGAATTTTAAAACTGCTACTCCCCTCATCGACATTAAGGAAGCGGTTGATTACGCCAAAGATTTGTCCAACGCATTGAGAACTTATAAACGAAGCTTGATAGAAACCAAAATAAAGCTTTAAGAAACATTAGTTAAGGTGTTTGAAATTTGATATTTTATATGAGTGTTGTGCGAGTCATGTTTGTGACTCACTTTTGTTTGGGATTTTTATGTTTAATTTTCTTTTGGTAAAGATGTTAATCTTTTGCGTATGTTTATTGAATATCATTGATCTTTTTCGTTTGTACTTGATTTTTGATGAAGATGTTAATCTTCATTCCTTAGTTGATTGGAAGATGATTTCATCTTTTTCGGGTGTTCATGTTGGTAACATGTTAATGTTACAACATTTGGTCACAACTTGAATAAGTGTGAAATCGTGCGCTCGGGCGAAGGTGTCAAAACCTTAATTCTTTAGAAAAGATGTAAATCTTTTAACCATAAGCAAAATGTACCTTTGATCAAAGGTAAATCGTTTGAAGGAACAGAACAAGTATCAGCCGTCCTGGCGTGTCAACATGTTCCATCCCTCTCCAGCTAAAGTTTCAACATGTTGGAGCCGTACTGGCGTGTTAACATGTTGAACTTTTCTTTCTTAGGTTCAAACATGTCGGAGTCGTACTGGCGTGTTAACATGTTTGACCTGCTCCAATTTAGGTCTCAACATGTTGGAGCCGTACTGGCGTGTTAACATGTTGAGCCTACTCCGCTTGTTTAAGTTACAAACCTTGCAAAACAAATTCACGTTAGGATTGGGTGTTAGCTTAGCTAACACCCCTCCGATGCTTAACTCAGTAAGGATTTTTAGCATAACAAAAGAATTGACAAACATAAATAAATGACTTGACAAAATTTAAAACATACCTGTTTTTGGAGTTTGCTTTTATGAAAAAATGACAACTTACATGGAATACAACTTGAGGTACTGTTTTGCTAACATTTTGACATGTTGAAGATAGGTGGTCATCTTTTCTTATTTTGTCAGCCTCATTGTGGTTATTTTAGGACTATGAGCTTATCTTCTTCCAGTCTGATGAATTTAACAGCTCTCGTCCTGACATCTTCAAGTCTCTTGCATGGAGTCATGACCAATTCGTCATAATAAGGTGATCCCTTCTTCAAGCCCAATCTGAATGCCTCGGTGGCTGTGGACATGTTCAAGTTGGGGATAGTCACTGCCTCTTTGTTGAACCTGTTCAAATAGTCTTTCAAGCTTTCGTTAGGTCGTTGCACCACCCTGTAGAGGTCACTAGTTAGTTTCTCAAAAGCTCTATTACATAAAAATTGATTCATAAACATATTGACTAATTGAGAATAAGATGATATAGAGTTTAGAGATAGGCCAGTTAGCCATTTCAAAGCTGGTCCAGACAAGGTGGAACCAAAGCCCCTACAAAGACAGGCCTCTTTGAAGATAGAAGGAATGCTGATAATGTCCATTAAATCTTGGTATAGCAACACATGCTCTATTGGATCTGTGCTCCCATAGTACTTCTTCATGTGGGGCACTGCAAATCTCTTCGGGATCTCCATGTTGGCTATTGCTGGAACAAAGCGAGACTCATTATAACAAGTTGGAGAAGCTTGATGATAAGGCAAGGTAACTCTAGGCACATTCCTAATCATCTCTTTGATCTGCTGCAACTCTCTAGCAACTTGACTTTCTGCAAAAGTGTTAGCATAAAATTGAGAAGCAGAGTGATCAAATACATTATAAAAACTCCCTGTTTGTCCTGAAGACGGAGTAGCATAAGTATAGCAAGATGTTGGCACATGTTGGCTGAATGGGAAGGTGTGACCATGTTGGGCAACTTGACTAGTTGTTACAGTTGTACTATCAGTCTGTACTGCACTCGCCATGGGGATGTCTCCAAGATTGCCCCCAGTACCTGCACCAAAAAGAGTTCTAAGAAATAAAGGCGATAATGGAGTTACAACTTGAGGCTCAACTTGATTCCTTTTTCGCAGATTCTCAATTGCATTGAAAATCATAGTATTGGTATCCTGCTGAGCATCCATTCGCTTATTCAGTTCATTCAACATGGTTGCCATATTAGTCATGAAACCAAGATTTATTTCAGACGCGGTCATCTCTCGAGGTGCATCTTGCTGCCCCCCAGTCTCCCTGCCCCCAGCCACGGAGGTTACTGAGGTTACCTGACCGGAAGTTGGATTGACCATTTTGATGTTCTAAACAAATCTAAAAAACCAAATTTCCCACAGACGGCGCCAAATTGTTTTGGTCAAATTTCGACAAGTGATTGTGAATAACCAAATTTATCAAAGAGAAGAAATTGGGTGAAATGGAATAAAGATTTGTGTGTGTAATCAAGATGAAAATGACAAAGGATTTTGACGAGGAAAGCCCTTGAACAACTTGTTCGCCGGCATAAAATCTCGGGAGGTTTTGGAAGACCTACCTTGACCAAAAAGTTTATTAAGATTCGTAGGTAGCTTACAAAAATAATGAGCATATGCAAGGGAGAGTGAGACTCGTGAAGACCGTGTCTCAATTACATGTGCTGATCTCCCTTTTATACCTCTACAAAGGCTAAATACAAGATAAGATCAATCCCTAAGATTTCGGTAAGGTTGTTGTTGTTGAGAGAAACTCGGCAGTTGGTGGAGAGTCGTGGTTGAACTGGTATGCGCATATGGCTCCTAAAAAATAGCAACCGCAAAACTGCTCCCAAGTTGGTCCAGCTTCAAGATGTTGATGAAGACGTCGAGCCAAGATGTCGGTCCAAGATGTGAACTCAACATGTAAAGTCAACATGTAAAAAGTCAACATGTGGAGGTCAACATGTTGGAAAAAAGTCAACATGTGGAGGTCAACATGTTGAGAAAAAGTCAACATGTGGAGGTCAACATGTTGAGGCCAAGATGCAGAGACTAAGATGCTGAGACCAAGATGCAAGGCGTCTTGACATATTGACCTGCTTAAGATGCCAATCATATACATAAAATCCGTCCCCAACAGGAACTAACTAGCCAAGCATTAAGTATATAAAGATCATGTACCATTCCTCTAATTGCCAATTGATTTTAATTTAGAATCTCAGACTTTATCATGGTTTTAGAGCTGGATCTTTGCACGTGCGAGCCCAAAACAAACCCAGATGTTCTAGACCCAACTCACCCAATTATATGTACACGCACAAGCCCAAAATTTCGGATATACCTGATGGAGCGTGTTGGAGCAATTATCCCAAATCGAAAATTAACTAACCAATTTATTTTAACGTGAAAGCTCATACTTTATCATTTTATTAGATTTATATATGAATGGTCCCCATTCGCTTAATAGGTATTGAGATAACAAAAATGATTTAAAGTGATTTAGAGTAAAGAAATACTCGATCACTTTATATCATACGATATATAATCCAAGAATTGTTAAGAGAATTCCTCGAAATTAAAGTTTGCTTGTTGCTAAACAAGGAAAAAAGAAAAAAGTACTCCCTAGTCCCAGAAAATGCTTCACCTTTTATTTAAAATGGCGTCCCGTTTGAAGCTTCACCTTTCCTAAAATGGAAAAGTTTTATTAATATTCTATTATACCCACTTGATGATGCAGGAATTGTGCTTATCAGTAATCCTCCACGTGGCAGGACCAATCACCTGGCTCCTTGACCTGAAATCAGAACCCACGACTAGCCGGATGTGTCTCCGGCGAAGACGCTCGGGCGTGAGAGTAAGATAACAGTGTATATAGCTCAAAATGTATTGAATAAAAATTCAGATAACAAAATGGCAGTTACCTTTGCACCGTTGGTGGTGGCGAAGTATTTATAGTTGATGTAGGTAGTTTAATGACATGGCTACATGAGCTCCGAGATTATAGGGACAGTTACAAGTAATGTGAACGTGTCCTATAATGGATCCTGATTTGTAGGAATACGGTTATGGAAAGATTTGACCCATGTGTGTTCGTCTGCTAGGTCGACGCTTGTGGATTAGGTCGAGGTCGCCATTTAAGGAATAGTCGACCTGACTGATGGGTAGAGCATGGTTCGTACCCGAATTGTAGTATTGATCATGAGGTCGGACTAAGTTAGGTCGAGACCTGGTAGGTCGGACATGGACTTAGTCGACGAATACTTGAAATGGGCTTTGGGCCTTGCTCTGGTTGGGCTAGCCTCATTGAGAATGTGGGCGTCAAGGTTGTCTGTGATTGGGCTTTATTCGTTTGGCCCAACTCGACACTTTTGGTATGTTTAGTGGCCCCCAACTTTCGAGTTGACTTTGTCGGCTTGGAAGTTAAGGAAATCTTTGATGGAAATTGCTTTACTCGCAGGTCGCTACTCATATTGATACTTTAGTCGACCAAAATGACGTGGCATGATCCCGGACGTCAGCGATGAACGGTCAGAGATGAAGGAGCGCCGCTTTTCAGCAATGATTACTATTCTGACGCTTTGTAGTCTTTCTCGAAAACCGCTTCAGCGTTTAATTTTGGAAAATTAATTTCGAATTTCTTTTCCCATTCCAAATCTGGGAAAATATAGATACCAAAAATCCCTTTTTGAAACGAATTCTTACCGTCTTCAAACTCTCCTTCTCCGGCGATAATTACGGAATTGCGGCAGGATTTAATCCAAGATCACGACTTCAGCAACGAACTCCCTTTCTGCAATCAATTAAGGTATTTCCCTTGTATATTTGCTCTAGGGTTTATGATTCTGTTTACACTTTCGCCATGGCTAGAACCTTTCGTAGTGAACCTGGTGCTTGGTATGGGTACTGCACTGTTAACCGTAGGGTGTATAAGAACGTGAACGGTGAGTGGAGAGTGATGCCCTTGGATGAATGCGCCTCTATCTTGACTAGGTGGGAGTTGAATTTCAGTGAAATAGGTTTGCCCATTGTAGGAGACGTTGAAAATCTAGTAGTCGATGATTCAAATATCGTCACTTTCCATCTATTCCATGAATTACTCGACCATATCACCTTGTTTTATGTTAGGGATGTCCATAAACCTTCCTTCCTTAGAAATAGAATAGGTTTTCCAGGGGAGTCTAGGTCGCCCTTAGGTAGGTCGACTGAATGTGATCATAGGACTGACTCCCCTGCTTCCTCTTTTGCTTGTACAGATATGACGACCCAGGGTGGAGCTACAGCTTCAACTTCATCAAGTCCCAGGATAGTGGATGCATTTGGCTCCTCCGTTGTACCGGGGAAAAATGAGAGAGGATATGTACCTCCTAGGCCACTGCGAGGAAATAAGAATATGGAGTCCCGTTACTCCATGGTCTATGACTTTTGTGGGATAAATAGGGCGGATTATAGGGTAACTATCTTTACTAGGGCGGATTTCATGGCCAAGCACCGTGCCACCTTCACCACTGATGCCACTAGGGTTGCTTTTTTCTATGGTCAGTTCGAAGCGGGATTGAGGTTGCCATTGGATCCCTTCATCAATGAATTCCTTGAGTGTATGGATGCTCTTCCTCTCCAGCTTGGGGCCAACACTTGCAGGGTACTAGTGTGCTTTGCCATGGTATGTAGGTTTCTAGGCCATGAGCCTTGCATGAGAGTCTTCAAGGAATTTTTTGCTCCAAAGCTCGACAAGGCAGATTGGGGGATTAGTACTCCTTCCAAACCCAATTCTCCAAAGTTGTTTGCCAATCTTCCCAATAAGCATAGCAGCTGGAATTCATACGTGGTTTTTGTAGAGAGTAGGTTGGGATGGGAATTCCCTTTGCCAAATAGCGAGTCTGACGTGATTAGTGAGGAGAATTATTGGGAGCCTCCTTGGCATCAAACTTTGTATAGGAAGCTGTGTGCTTTTGTTAAGAACGGACCCATCAGCTGGGAGTCATTAGGGACGACTAAATACAACTATATCCAAGCAGGGATGATGCCTGGAGATGGGGTAGTGGAGCCTCTTGTCCCAGTACTGAGGGGTCAGGTATACCCTGATTGGGTTACTCACTCTTTGGGTAGACTAAAGGAGAATTGTCAATTTTGCCAGAAGAAAGCTGGTTATTGCAAGGATAATGGAGAACACATTGGTGGTAAGGTTTTACTCGTCTTTATTCATTAGCTCGTCGCTTGCCTGCTCGTATGTAGAACTATCTAGCTCGTACATAGAACTATTCTGACTTGCATTTATTTATTCATCAAATTGCATGCTCGTATGTAGAGTCAATTAATTCGTGCATAGAACTGCTTTGAATTGTACCAATTAGCTCGCCAATTGTTTGCTCGTATGTAGAACTATCTAGCTCGTACATAGAACTACTTTGAATTGCCGAGCTAACACTTGGTTACTTTGGTGTCGTGCAGTTTTGACTCCCGAACAAGAAGCTGCCATGGTTCGAATAGTGGGAGTATCGGATAAGAAGAAAGCTAAGAAAGCCCATGGGGCGGTCAATGCTAGGGCGAGTAGAGAGAGAGAAGCTGCTGCGAGGAACAATTTGCTGCCCAAGGACATGGCTGGGATGATCCCCCTGGAAGAGGTTGAGTTGGAAGATCCCTCGCTAAGTGGGACCCCTTCTGCCAATGTCAATGAAGGAGGTGATAAGTCAAACAGGTCAGTTAGACCCAGCTTGAGTTCTGACCCAATCTCTGATGCCAATGCTGCAACCTCGGGTGCTGGGGTAAATGTGGTTAGTCCCCAGAACGTCGTCAATATTGATGATGATGTCATGGAGGAAGATGATGACGATCGTCCTCTGAGCTCGAGGAAGAGGTCTCGATCTGAGAAGGGAAAATCTGTATCTTCGAGCCAATTGCCTCCACCAACTTCCTCTCCCCCAAGTAAAGAGTCTCTGGATGAAATGATGAGGAGGTTGAGTGACGTTCCTCTACTAGCAGGGGTCAACAGCTTGAGCCGCCATTACCCCGATCTGAGCCTGGGCCAAGTTATTGTTAGGAGGGCAATAGATGTCGACCTCCTAGCTCATTTCGCCGAAAAGGGGATCACCCCCGAGGAATTTTCAGCTCGTTCTGGGATGGCTCATTGTGAGGTAATTTCTCACTCTCCTTTTCAGTCTAGTCGCTTGTTCTTTTACTAGACCAACTTGGCTTCCGAGCTAACTCTTATTTGATTTCCTTTGATGCAGAATCTTACTATGGTCGAGCAAGTTAAATGCTCTTGGAGGGCCTCCATTGAGAGAGAGGCAGGCTCTTAAAGACTTATCCAAGAAGTCCCAAGAGCTGTCTGAGCTAAAGGAAAAATTCAACGACTTGGACAACTCATATGACGCCATGGAGATGGTCAAGAAAAAAGCCTTGGTAGATCTTGAAGCTGCGGAATCCAAGCTCAATGAGGTGGAGGTGGAGAAGGATGCTGAGAAGAAAGAGCTTGAGAAGGCCAAGACGGAGCTGGCAACAGTTTCCAAACTTCTGAAGGAGAAGGACACCTTCTTGGTCGAGCTGAATGAGGATCATCGGCGAGCGCGGGTGAAGTGGCAAGATGACCTTCAGGCTGCCATTGTTGTTGCTTCTAAGGATGCTACTGAAGCTGTAGTTGATAAATTTAAGGAGGGAGATGAGTACTACAATGCCATCGTGGCCAAGGCGCAGGACTTTCTGGAGGTCGGCAAGAGACACATGGCGCGTCGAGCACTGGTGGATTCATCAGCCACAGTTACCATCGAGCAATTAGCTCGTTGGTTCTCTGAATCCCAGTATGACATGGCAGCTCGTGGTGGTCACTCGCTCGTTCCCTACCTTGAAAATGATTTGGCTTTCATTGCTCAGGAAGATGAAGATGATGGATGTGAGAAATGGGAAGCTCCCCCAACTGCCGAGAGGAATTTTGATGTGGTTCTGCAAGAGCTTGAGGACGCTGCCACTATGGAAGAGGAACCTGATCAGCAGGTTTACTCAGAGTCGGGTAAACCCATAGGCCCCCAGCAACAAGAAGATGGGGAGGGTCGAGCTGCTACTGACGACCAAACTGATGCCGGCCAAGACTCTTGAATTATTCAGTTGAATTGTAATGAACAAGTTCCAAACAGTATTTTGCTTTTTTGTTTTGAAATTTATTTGAATGCCTTGGCCCAGTTTTTGGGAGGCATAGAAACATGTAATCATACTTTTACAAGTCTCAGCCCGCTTTTGGGAGACTTAAACATGTTTAATCTTAGCTGACCTCATATCCTTGTATGTTTCATGCCTTTAATTTCAGCATATATATGTCGAGCTAGATATATTAGGAAGAGTCGACCTAAGCCTTGTAAGAATTCAGAAACGAGGTTGATTTAAGGTCGAACCTGTTTAGAGATGGCATAGGGTAGAGCTCATTAGAACGAATTCGACCTTGGATCGGACTTGTTATGAGATTAAAGCTGACTAAGAGTCGGGCTAATGTGTACGAAGTCGACGTTAAGTCGGACTTGTTAAAAGACTAAAGCTGACTAAAAGTCGGGCTAATGTGCACGAATTCGACGTTGAGTCGGACTTGTTAAAAGACTAAAGCTGACTAAGAGTCGAGCTAATTAAAACAAAGTCGACTATGAGTCGGACTTGTTAAAAGAATAAAGCTGATTAAGAATCGAGCTCATAAGAACGAAGTCGACGTTGAGTCGGACTTGTTAAAAAAACAAAGCTGATTAAGAATCGAGCTTGTTCGAACTAAGCTGACTGGGAGTCGAGCTAGTTAAAACTGATGTGCACAACATTGGTCGAACAAAACAGCATTCTTATTGAAGTACGAACACGTTTACATTAATCTGAAAACTAGAACTAAAACAAGCTTGAACTTGGAAGCTGAAAACTAGAAGTAGTATCTGATGAGGTGAGTGGCGTGCCAAGGATGTTTCAACTCTTCTCCCCCAGGATGAGCTATCATGTAGGTTCCTTCCTTGACGACTCGAGTGACTATGTAAGGACCTTCCCAGTTGGGAGACAACTTATTTTGCTGAGTTCTCCTTCCCGTTGCTTCAATCTTTCTCAACACGTGGTCTCCTACTTGGAATGATCTTGCCTTGACCTTCTTGTCGTGGTAACTTTTAGTTCGCTGCTTGTAGTTGACCATTCGAAGGTAGGCTGTATCTCGCTTCTCGTCGACTAGATCCAAGTCGATCAATCTGTTGATGTCATTCTGCTCCTGATTGAAGAAAGTCACTCTAGCAGTAGGAAATCTGAGCTCAGCAGGTGCCATGGCTTCTGATCCATATGTAAGAGCAAATGGGGTTTCCCCCGTAGGCCCCCGAGTGGTTGTGCGAACTGCCCAAAGAGCAAGGGGAAGTTCGTCCAACCAGTTATTGCGTCGACCTACGAGGCCTGTCTTGAGTGAAGATAGGACCAGTTTATTCGCTGCTTCAGCTTGTCCATTTCCTTGAGGATAGGCGACAGAAGATTGCCAATGCTTGATCCCTACCCGATTCATCTCTGCTTCGAAGGCTCTGGAGAACTGAAGTCCGTTGTCTGATACTATGGCTCGAGGAAAACCAAACCGACACCAAATGAAATCGTGAATGAAGTTGATAGCATTCTCCTCTGTGATGCGAGCTAATGGTTTGGCCTCAACCCATTTAGTGAAGTAATCTATGGCAACGATCACATACTTGCAATTTCCCCGGGCGGGTAGGAAGGGTCCAATCAAGTCGACACCCCACATGTCAAATGGCCAAGTTGCAATCACTGGAGTCTGCTAGGTGGTAGGCATATGAGGTAAGTTGGCAAACCTTTGGCATTGACCACATTGTTGAACGAAGTTGTGAGTATCAGCTTTCATGTGCGGCCAGTAATACCCCAAAGTGATTAACTTGTCTGCAAGAGTCCTGGCCCCCGGGTGTCCACCACAAATCCCACTGTGTACTTCATGTATCAATAGGGCGACCTCTTGAGGGTGGATGCACTTTAGCAATGGTCGAGTGTAGGATCTTCTGAACAGATTGCTTCCTTGAATGACGTATCTCGGAGCTTTCTTTTTGATTGCTCGAGCTTTCTTCTCGTCATCAGGTAGCTTGCCACTTTTTATGTACGCCTTCATTTCTTCGATCCAACACTTCTCATAAGCCCAGTTTCTTGAAGTGTCCTCTACACACTGAATTTTTATTCTCTTATAAGCTGGATTTTCGAGGAAAGAGATGGGCTCTTCATGTGGCTCATCTGAAGTGGCTAATTTCGAGAGGAGGTCGGCTAGCTCGTTGTCTTCCCTTCCAATCCTCTGAATCTCCCAGAATTCCAAATCTTTTATCAGCTCCTTCACCAGGTCGCAGTATTTGATCAGAGTGGAACTAAGCACTTCGTACTCGCCTCTGACCTGGTTGACTATCAGTTGGGAATCACAATAAGCCATGATTTTAGTCGCTCCAAAACACTTGGCGTATTCTATGAAACACTATCAAGGCTTCGTATTCAGCTTGATTGTTGGAAGCATCGAACTTGAACCTTAGTGACTCCTCATACACCGTCCCAGATTCTGGTTCAATTAGCACTATCCCAGCTCCACTGCTATTCTTGGTCGCTGATCCATCTGAATAGACCTTCCAACAATCATCGGGTAGACTGATGTCGACCTGAGACTCCGGCTCTTTCCCTTTAGTTTTCTCCTTTGGGACTCGCTGCTCATCATCTTCCTTGGTGAACGTAAGCTCGACCAAGAAGTCTGCTAGAGCTTGAGCCTTCAGTGCCTTTCGAGGTCGATATTCAATGTCAAATTCAGTAAGGTCAATTGACCAATTGAGCAATCGACCTGAACTCTCCGGCTTGTGCAATATTTTTCTCAAGGGTGCATTAGTCAGTACTACGATCGGGTGAGCCAAGAAATAAGCTCGCAGCTTCCTTGAAGCTACGACTAGAGCATAGGCGACCTTCTCAGCATTGTAATACCTGCTCTCCACATCTGATAAGGCTTTACTGATGTAGTATACTGGCTTTTGAAGCCCTTCTTCCTCTCTGATCAAGACTGCTGCAACCGACTTGTCTCCTACAGACAGATACACAAATAAGGTTTCACCAGTGGTCGGGCTACTCAGGAGAGGTGGAGTAGCGAGGTAATCCTTCAGCTGTTGGAACGACGAATGACATTCGGTCGTCCATTCAAAATTTTTCGTCCCCCTCAACGCCTTGAAGAAGGGGAGAGACCTCTCTGCTGACTTAGATATGAAACGACCAAGAGCTGCTACTCTCCCGTTAAGTCGTTACATTTCTTTGATACTGGTGGGAGCCTTCATGTCGACTAAGGCCTTTATCTTCTCCGGATTAGCCTCTATTCCTCGTTGAGATACCATAAATCCCAGGAACTTGCCTGCTGCAACTCCAAAGACACACTTGCTGGGATTGAGCTTCATGTCGTTTGCTCGCAAATTGGCGAATGTTTCTTTTAGGTCGACTACGTGATGTCCGGCCTTAGTTTTGATGACCATATCGTCGACGTAAGCCTCCATATTTCGTCCAATTTGAGAAGCAAAGACTTTGTTCACCATTCTCTGATAGGATGCACCCGCATTCTTCAAACCAAATGGCATCATGTTGTAGCAGTAGATGCCTATGCCTCCAGCCGCTTGAAATGCCGTCTTGACTATGTCGTCCTCATGCATCTTAATCTGGTGGTACCCTGAGTAAGCGTCGAGGAAGCTGAGGGTTGAGTGACCAGCAATGGAATCGACTAGCTTGTCTATTCTAGGAAGAGGATAGCTGTCCTTAGGGCAAGCATGGTTGAGAGTTGTGAAGTCGACACACATCCGCCATTTGCCATTTGATTTCTTCACCATGACCACGTTGGCCAACCACGTTGTATGAGTGGCCTCCTTGATTATCCCTGCACTCAAAAGTTTTTGTACCTCAGTTTTTATAGCCTCTTCCTTGTCGCGAGCAAAACTTCTCAACTTTTGGGGTCTAGGTTTTATGGTCGGGTTAACTTCAAGTCTGTGAACGGCGACTTCTTCCTTGATTCCCCTCATGTCTTCTACTCTCCATGCGAAGACGTCATTACTCTCCTTGAGTAGCTCAATGATTTCTGCTCACTCCTCAACAGATAGCTGCTTTCCAATTTGAATTTTTTGGTCGGGGTAGGAAGGGTTAGTGATTACTGACTCTAGCTCATCCACAACTTCTAACTCTGGACCATCTACGAGCTGGGGTTTCAATGATGATTTCTCGACCCTTTGTCTCTCCTCGGCCCCTGTGTGTGGAGCTTCTTCTGCTATCATATCATCCAGCTTATTTGCAACCTCGCTGGTGGTGGTGGCCCCCGAGTTATTGTCGATCTGGAGGCATAGGTTGCCTATGAGGACTTGGTCGACCATAACTACATCTGGATCGACCTCTGTGATTTCAGAGTGACGTGTCGACTCAATCATGACCTCGTCATTTGAGCGATAGGTCGACTCCTCCACATTGGTGATTGTTGACAGTCGAGTAGTTTTGGTGACCGACTGGGATAGCTTCAAGTAACCATCTGCAGTCTCAATTTCTAACTCCCTCTTCTTTCTTTCCCGAAGAACATGGTCCAGATAGGCTCGAGCTGTGCCTTGTACGCAGCCTACCCCAGCAGGTGTGGGGAACTTGACTCGCTGATGAGGTATTGATGCCACCATTCCAAGTGCGACACGGCCGGGGAATACTAAGGATAGCAGCATAGTCACTGTTCACATCTATCACAATAAATTGTACCTTTGATACGACCCTGTAAGGGTGCTGGCCTAGGTCGACGTCGAGCTCTATCTGGCCTTTAGCATCAACTCGATGGTTGGTGAAGCCCTCCAACCTTCTATCATACCTTTCAAGCTGTTCATCGTTAAGACCCATTTCTTTGAAAGTCTTGTAGAACAAGATATCCTTGCAGGCCCCCGTGTCGACTAGGAGTCTGCTCGTCGTACATCCGTCTATGAGACCTGGGATGACGAGAACTTGCTCCCTAGCCGCCATATTAGTTGCCAGTTCATGGGGGTAAAAGCTGATGGCTTCATCTCTGACATCTCTTCTGGGAGGCACATGTGGGGCTTTACTGAGTTGAAAGATCTTGTGCTTGATGGCAGTGTTACTTGCTTGCTCTGTAATGACCCCCAGATTCAATCTAGGTTGCCTCGGCCCCTGTTGTCCACCTGCAAGCTGCTCGCCTCCACCAGTTTGAGGCCTCTTCACATATGCGTCGAGTCATCCCTACTCGACCATTCTTTGGATAATGCGCTTCAAGCCTAGACAATCCTCCGTGAGATGACCCGTGTCCTTGTGGTAATCACAGTATTTGCTGTTATCCCTTCTGAACTTGTTGCCTGGGTTCATTGGGGCAGGTGGGGCCAACTCGACTGCATTCAGGATTTCAGTTCGACTCACCGTTAGGGGAGTGAAAGTCTCGGGCACCTTCTCTGTCACCCTTGTCTGGTTCTTGCCCTTTTTATTGTTTCCTCCATTCTTGCTGGAGTCCTTCTTATCATCGGCGACCTCAGTCTTGGGGCTCTTACCATTCTTCTTCTCTTTCCTTTCCTCGGCTAGAGCGACATTATACACCTTTTCAAACAACTCCTATCGAGTTGTGACTGTACGAACTGTGAGTTCATAATCCATGTTTGCCGAGGAAATACCGTTTCGGAAGCAATTGATGACTTCCCTATCAGTGAGGTCTTCCTCTATCTTATCAACCATCTCCTTGAACTTGGTGAAGTAGCTCATCAAGCTTTCATTTTTTGCCTGCACCAAGTTATTTAGGTCGGTGACAGTCATCTTTCGAGCTCCTGCAGTTGAGAAGCGATCCAAGAATTTAGTCCTCAAACACATCCATGTGGAGATGGTACTAGCTGGCAGGCCATTGAACCACGTCAACGCTGCTCCTGTGAGGGTGCTTATGAGGGCTTTGCACATATTGTCGTCCTCATTTGCTACAAAACACATGGTGGCTTCCAGATGTTGTATGTGGCTCTTTGCATTAGTTGACCCTGAGTACTTCTCTAGAAGGGGTAACCTGAAACTGGGAGGAGGTCGACTATCTCTCATCTCCTTGGATAGGGGTCGAAGAGCAAAGTCAATTCGTTCGACCTTTCCAGTATCCTTTTTCTTCTCCTCCTCCCATTGTTCAAACTTTCTATTCCATTGGAGCCACTCCCTAGCGTCGGGTCTATCTTCTCCAGCAGGGGGGACAGCATTTGACCTCTGACCTTCGCTCCTGGGTGGAGTCACCTGCCTGCTTCTCCTATCTCTGTGGGATGGAGCCCTTTCCGATCTAACTGGAGACCTTTGCCTATCATTCCTTTGGGGCGACCTGCACCTCTCATTCCCGGATGGCGACCTGCGCCTGTTATCTCCAAGTGGCGACCCGCGCCTTTCCCCTCCTATAGGCGACCTGCGCCCATTCCTGTCTCTATGAGACCCTGATCTTTGTGTCCTGGCAGGGGAACCACGTCGGTTTCGATTGGCTGTTAAGCGCGTCCTCAAATCAGATTGAGCTTCCTGCTCCCTATTTCTGGTGAGGCTAGCCCTTAGGTCGTTACTTGGCACATGAACGATAGTGGGGGCTCGTTGGACTATCCTGTTTTCGCCATTCTGTCCCACACCCTCATTTGGCCTAGCACTCCTGGCCTGTTGCCTATCAGAGACACAGTGGGGAGCCACTCTTTCTGAGCGCACGTCGGCCTGCTCTGCCTCCTCCATAGCTATCAAATCAGCCAAAATTTGGGCTCGCTCCAACATCATTTCTTTCTTGCTCATGGGATTAATTGAGGGACCTGCCCTGTTTCCAATGTTCACCTGTCCAGTTGGACGCTTAGAAGGGGGTGGAGCTCCTTGTCCATCCATATGCCTTTTCCCTCTCCTTGTGTCAGGTAATCCTCTGCCATCAACGACACTGGTAGAGCGCGTTGCTCTACCGTGAGGGCGATTTGGTGGGCGAGGAGGCAAATCCATGTTTTCAGCATTGACGTTGAGATTTGCAGCGTTTGTATTGGTGTTGTTGTTCACTTCATTGAATTCTTCAGAAGCATCTTCAACATGCCCGTCTGGGGTTACCATGGTTGTAGGTTGAGAAGAGTTTCGAGGTCAAGCTTAGCACGGTTCCGTGATGGAACCAAGCGATCTTTGCGGGAATTGTGCTTATCAGTAATTCTCCATGTGACAGGACCAATCACCTGGCTCCTTGACCTGAAATCAGAACCCACGACTAGCCGGATGTGTCTCCGGCGAAGACGCTCGGGCGTGAGAGTAAGATAACAGTGTATATAGCTCAAAATATATTGAATAAAGAATTCAGATAACAAAATGGCAGTTACCTTTGCACCGTTGGTGGTGGCGAAGTATTTATAGTTGATGTAGGTAGTTTAATGACATGGCTACATGATCTCCGAGATTATAGGGACAGTTACAAGTAATGTGAACGTGTCCTGTAATGGCTCCTGATTTGTAGGAATACGGTTATGGAAAGATTTGACCCATGTGTGTTCGTCTGCTAGGTCGACGCTTGTGGATTAGGTCGAGGTCGCCATTTAAGGAATAGTCGACCTGACTGATGGGTAGAGCATGGTTCGTACCCGAATTGTAGTATGGATCATGAGGTCGGACTAAGTTAGGTCGGGACCTGGTAAGTCGGATATGGACTTAGTCGACGGATACTTGAAATGGGCTTTGGGCCTTGTTCTGGTTGGGCTAGCCTCATTGAGAATGTGGGCGTCAAGGTTGTCTGTGATTGGGCTTTATTCGTTTGGCCCAACTCGACACTTTTGGTATGTTCACCACTCACTATTTCCTCCACTCATTCTCTCTCCTAATTCACTATTACACTCACAATATTTTTTAAATTTACAATTTCCTCCACTAATTCTCTCTCCTATTTTCAAATTACACTCACAACATTTTTTCTTCCCACATATTTCCTTCATTTGCTTGCCGGGCCAAAAATGGTGAACCATTTCCTGGGACGGAAGAAGTAAGCAGCTTCTCTCAATAACTCTGAATTGTCAGATGAAGATTGTATTTGAATCAATGGTCTATAGCCATTTTATCTACTCTAAGTCATTTTTATTATCGATAAGTAGCCCTCATTAGTTAAACTAGTGTAGCAGTTTATGCGGACTAAGAGCATCCACAATGGTAAGAGCTTTTTATATAGCTTTTTTATAATTTTAATATGCCACATTATTTACAACTCAATAATAAAAACCTTCAAGCTTTTTTCACAATGGTAGGACTTTTTTATCAACTTTTTTGTTCCCCCAAATCCAACAACATTAAATTTTTTTTCTAGCATTTTTCTATAATATTTAATGATCAATATAGGTAAGTGGTCAAAATTAATGAAAAGAGCTCCTTGAGAGAGTTCTTTATAGAAGGAGTTGCTCCTTAGTAAGGAGCTTTTCAACTTGCTCCACAATGACAAAAAGCTCTAAAGAACTTTTTCATAAAAACAAAGAGCTTTCAAAAATCTCCCATTGTGGATGCTATAAGTGAGTGTAACAACATTTAGGCCAATCTGTGCCCTAGACACTTACTCAAATAGATGAAATTGGAGTAAAACTGTAGGCCTTATATTTCATTAGCGATTATTTTTTATAATAAATTATTTAATATTCCCTTCGTTCCAGCGCAATTGATACTTTTAGTCAAATTTGATGTAACTTTGACCACTAACTTATATAAAAAATAATGATCCTAATAAAAATCTAAAAAATGTTATTGAAAGTATTATCAATCGTGATACAATAATAATTTTTATATTTTTATTAGAATCATTATTTTTTATATAAATGATTTGGTCAAAGTTTTTTCAATTTGACTAAAAGTCTCAATTGCGCTGGGACTGAGGGAGTATATTATAAGAGTGGCACCCTAAAGTGATAGAAATTAAATTTGGTGGATTTAAAAACCCCGACCTCTCGTATAAAAACGTAAATGAAATTTTAGAGTAGCTAGGAATGTGAAATTCAACACACGGAAGATTTAGAGAATCAGACGTGTATATAGATGTGAGACCCAACTGTTAACACAATCGATAATACACAGCGAAAAATTAAATAAAAATAACATAAAGTATTAAATGTTTACTGGTTCAACTTTAGCAAATAATGCTTTAAGCCTAAAAATGATTTCACAATAAAAAGATCTGATTTACAGAATAAAAACCTAACTAATGAAATATGAAAATAATCAAAACACTCAATCAAATTCTAAAGCTAACTCTCTGTTACTTAAATATATTGAATAATTCAACAACCAAACGGAGAGAAGAGAAAAGGTGAAAACATAACAAGAAATTAAATAGAAAAGAAAGATGTGTGTTCAGAGGTAAGTCACAACTTCACATATACAACCTAAAACAACACTCTCAATAATTCTACTTCAAAAGTCCCTCTCTCTTATTTTGCTCTGAATAATGCGTAGAAATGCGTGTCTTATTAACGACAATGATTCGGCTTTTATAGATACTCAATATGTGAAGTAACCTAAAAGAAAACAAAGATTGACACTAAGAATAAATAAAGATTTGTTAAAGCCTAAAAGTTAGTAGTTAGAAATATATCTATACATAAATACAAAGATATAACTAATTAAAATCTCTACATATGAAGAAAGACATAAGTCCCTAATACTAGTAAAATACTAGAGAATCACGTGTGAATCTCACACTTTCAATATTTCCCTGATTTATGGCTTTCTGGTCAAAACAACGATATAAAAAATATCTACAAACATTAAAAGATATGAATGATAAAAGTCATATCCTACCTGTTATCTAAATCTTGTAAAGAAAGTCAAAATCTAGCTACCAAAATATGTCGCGCGGTTTAAAGAGTCTAAATCCTACAATCGTTTTAACTCTTTCAATCTACCCTTATTTTGAACTTTATGGTAAGAACAAATATTTAGCAAATGAATAGTAACCAGATCTTACATTTAACTCCCTCTGAATTAGATATGTGCCAAGAGTGTAAACACATCCACACATATAAATGCATGAAAACATATCATACCAAAATGCAGTTTATCAAAAATAGTAACACCAAAAATTATTCAGATTCTGCCTTTGTTCTCCCCCTGAATTTTCTATCACAATAGATTCTGGATTTGTTGTTGGTTCAGTCTCATGGTTATCTCCCACTAGTTTTTTGTCTTGAACCTTATCAACTCCCCCTTTGTTAGATTCCTTTCTCCCCTTTTGACCGAAAATTGTAGTCATCAAAGTGAAAAGAGAATCCTTAGTATGAGTCTAAGATGAAGAAATCTGAGCTTATAAATATTTCTGTGTGACTTTCAGAAACCAGGATTCGGACATCAAGTGTCTTTTGTTGAGCAGGAAATAAAATTGGAGCCTCAGATGTAGGTGCAGATGTGCTACTCACATCCAGGATCTTAGATGGAATTTTTTAGCAGGAGCATGTGAAAGCCATTGGAGAACTTCTGCAAATATGATCAGAGAGAAAGCACAAATATGGTGTGCGTGTGTGTGTTTGTATGTGTTGCATAACAAGGATAGAGATAGAGAATGATGAGACGGATGAGATTTCCAATTAAACAAACTACTTGTTGGGTTTTATGGATCCATGCGCAGCGGAATTAAGCATAAAATTAACACAAAACCCAAGCCCTAAGATCCGTTCTATACGATTAAATTGAATTTGCTATGAGATAGAATTTACCAACCTAAATTGCTTTCCGGTCTTGAGCTATCGAACGGATAATTATGTGATTCATAATCACAAACTTTTGATCTTCAAATCTTCGAATCTTCAACTCCTTTGGATCTTCAGATTTGAACTCTAGGTCTTTGATTTGTTTGAACAAAACTAAGACCCTCTTTTGGTAATCCACACAAATATGAATGTCGAGAACAATTCTCGGGTTGGGAATTGCTAGATTCCTAAAACTTATGGAAGAATATTGAGAGGACTTTTGATTGTGAATTTCTTATTGAAAAATTCGGCTAGGGAATTAGGTCTGACAGACCTCACATATTTATACTACAATAGTATGAATACGTCTCCTAATCGTATTAGGAGAACAGGCTGTCAAACCGCGTAGGGCTTGATATGTCGCGCGGTATATTAAGCCATTGGCTTAATATGTCGCGCGGTATATATAGCCGGATACGTAAACTCTCAACCATTCTTCCTCCTGTTCAACCAATTCATTCTATTTGTGTGTGACCCAATAGGATTGTATTATGTTGGCAATGAGTCCGATCATATCGGCTCTCATAAGACATAAGCGGACTCTAGCAAGCCATTATGTCTACCCAAATAACACAACGTAAGAGTTCACGTTTCCAATGGTACACTTTCATTTATCCTTTTGTCTCACGATGTTATATTGAACACAAGTCATGGTCTACGTCAACTTGTATTTGTTCAATGCTTTCTCGATCTTGAGTATAATGATAGTCCAATCATATTGGGGTGTGGCCACACGCTTTCATCATTATCACTCATTGAGGGGCCCAAGCAAAACATCTCTCTTTCGAGGGACAAATTCCATCTTGACTTATCATCCTTCCCATCATGAATCCGATCATGCCAAAGATAGCCTTTATAGATATCGTGTTAAGATACCGTTTGACTAAAATCAAACATAACTTTCATCATGTGTAAAGTCATGATAATCTCGTGTCTAGGGACTAAATGAAGTGACCATATGAGATTTAATTATGACATTTGACCATGACATAAATCTCATACGGGTCAAGTCCAAGCTTACTTGTTCTCTGACAAGTACCCATAATTTCAATGTGCATCTCTATGCATATAATCATCATATGATTATCCATTGACAATTATACTAATTATTCTCTTAATAATCAGGGACGGAGATTATTACAATAAATATGCAAACTATATAATAATCAAATAATAAACATAAACGATAAAGATGATACATAACGGTTTTCGTTAAACATAACTAAAGCCTAGGGCATTACACCAACAGTCTCCCACTTGCACTAGGCTCCATTTATGTATCGAATACTCATGGATCCAACATGACCATCATGCTTACACTTTGTGCGAGGGTCTTTGTGAATCCCTTATGTCATCATCGGTTGATACTTTGTATATTTTAACGTCTTCTCATTCTTTATGAATTCCTTGAAGAACGTCTAAGTGAGTGTTTGGATCGCTGTTGTGACCTTGGTTCCATTGTTTGCACAAGTGGCACCACTATTGTCATAACAAAAAGTTTCACCGATTAGTGATACTTGGGAAAACCTTGGAGTGTTTCCAAAACACTAAATGAACTTTTGATCCAAACTGCCTCTTTTGGCCACATCATATGTTGCTAAAATTCGGCCTTAGTAGTAGAATAGGCTATAATTTCTGTTTGGAACTCTTCCAACAAAATTGCACCTCTAATAAGCATAAACACAAATTCTAATTGCGATTTTAAATTAACTTTGTTAGTTTGGAAGCTAGCACCTATGTAACCCTTACAACAAGATTAAACTTCCAATCTTTCAAATCCCAAGAACGTATCCTTAGTTCTTCTTAAGTACTTAAGGATCATCTTGAATGCCATCCAATGGTTCTCATCACAGGATCAGATTGGTATCGACTCATCATGCTTAGAGCATATGAGACGTCGGGTCTAGTACAAATCATGGCATACATGACAGATCCAAATGCCGAAGCATATGGAACTTCATTCATTTTCCTTTTGCTCATCAGTTGTCATAAGACAATGAGTATTGCTAAGAGAAGTACCATGATCCATTGACAAGCTACTCTTCTTAGACTCTTCTAAGAACCTTGTCAATGTGAATATTTTGACTCAAACCAATTTATCCTTCTAGATCTATCTCTATAGATCTTGATGCCAAGGATGTAAGCGGCTTCACCCATATCTTTCATTGAGAAACCTTTCCTTGACCAAGACTTAACAGTCTTAAGTGTCGGAACTTGTTTTTCCAATGAGTAAGATATCATTGTAATAAAACAATAGAAATAATATTACGCTCCCACTGAATTTCATGCATACACAAGATTCATCTTTGTTCTTTGATGAAGTCAAACTCTTTGACCAATTCATCAAAACGAAGATTCCAATTCCTTGAAGCTTGCTTCAATCCATCTTATGGATCTTTGCAACATGCATACTTTATTAGAGTTTCTTGGACCGACAAACTATTCGGGTTGTGTGCTCTACACATCCTTAATAATCTTTCCATTTAAAGAAAGTCGTTTGACATCCATTTGTCATATCACATAGTCACAATATGTGATAATGGCAATTGAAAATCTAACAGAGTACTTCGACATTGTAATCGCGAACAAGGTTTCAACATAGTCAATACTATGAATTTGCCTAAATTCCTTTGTTACAATTCTTAGTCATGAAAGTACACACCTTCCCATCCATGTCGGTCTTGAAGACCTTCTTGCATCCCATTAGTTTTTACACCTTCAGGTAGCCCAATCAAGTTCCAAACTTGATTGTCAAACATGGATTGTAATTTGGATTCCATGGTTCATAACCATCTATCCAAATTAGGAGGGGACATCGCTTCTTGATAGCAAGTAGGATCGTCATTCTTAATGACTTCCACTTCATCACTTTCCGCAACGAGAAATCACTATTTCTTGAGTTCGGATCGTAACCTATCTATGATGGACTTGTGCATCTTGAACCGGTTTCACAACTCCTTTGTGAACTTGGTTCTGTCTCTACTCTTGGTTCCTAATTATTTTCGGGTTCTTGAACTTCTTTCAAGATCAATTTTACTCCCACTAAATTATTTATTGAGAAACTATTTCTCAAGAAACAAATCGTGTAGAGCAACAAACATTTTGTTCTCTTTGTGATTGTAAAATCAATATCCGAAAATAACCTTGTTAGATTTGGTGCTAACTTATAAGAGACAAGTCTCTTTACATAAGATTCGCAACCCCAAATCTTCATGAAAGACAAACTAAGTTTTCTTCCATGCCACATCTCATGTGGGGCCTTAGGAACCGATTTAGTAAGGACTCAATTCAGTGTAACCGCATCATTTCTAATGCATATCCTCAAAAGGAAATAGGAAATAGGAAAGTCTAATTGACACATCATCGAACGAACCATGTCCTACAAGGTTCAATTCCTCCTTTCGTACACACCATACAATGTGGTGTTCCGGTTGGAGTCAACTTTGAAATGATTTCATAGTTTTTGAGATGATTGTCAAACTCTTGGCTCAAATATTCATTACCTCGATCTAATCGAAGTACTTAACAGTTTTACCAAGTTGTTTTGTACTTCATCTTTGAAATGTTCAAAACATCTCAAACGATTCACCTTCGGACTTCATCAGATAGACATAGTCATATCTAGATAAGTCTTTAGCGAAATGTGATGAAATACCGAAATCTTCCCCTAGCAATGCTTCTTAATGGTCCACATACATCTCATGTATAATGACCAATAAGTCACTAGCCCTCCCACTACTTTAGTGTAGGGTGGTTTGGTCGATAATCTCAATAAATAAGATCAACATTCCTCAAATGATTGATAGTCATATGAGTCTAAAAGTCCATGTTAATGGAGTTTAGATATATGTTTCTTATTTATCTGACTGCATCGGCAATGCCATATGAACGCGTTGTTCATATTATTCGGTTTAGATTTCCATTTATATTATAGATATCTTCAACATTATTTTGTTTCTTATCTTCAAGGATATGAAGACCATTTAATGACATATGCATTACAATAAGGCATATTATTAAATAAATATAAAACTTCTTATTGAAAATAAGAAAATTATATCCTTCATCATCCATTTAAGAAACATAAATAATACTCCTACTCAAATCTGGAACGTAGTCATACTTGTTCAAAACAAGTACTACTTCACAAGGCAAAGTGACTTCATAAGTCCCTTATGGCTAATGTTGCAACTCTTGCTCCATTCCCATGCTTAGGTTTAATTTACCTTATTTGAGTCGCTTTCTATTCTTTGCTCCTTGCACATTTATACAAATGTGGGATCCAATCCGGTATCATATACCCAAGAACAAGAAGTCGAAAGGAAAATATCTATCATATAGATACTTGAAGTAGTAGCAATCATATTGCCCTTCTTCACCTTTTTAGGCCTTCCTAATAAGCCTTGCAACTTTGTTTCCAATGACAATCTTATTGCAATGATAGCAAAATGCATCCTTTTGAGACACTTTGGGTTTAGCCTCTTCGGCTTTGACAACATTTGTCCTAGGTTTAGCAACTTTTGCTTTACCTACTTTTCCTTCCTTTGTGAACCCTTTCTTGTGTTAACCATTAACACAATTCGCGGATTGCTCCTTCTTTCATCATATGAATTAAGAGCTTTTACCACAACATATATCTTTTGCCTAGCATGCACTTGGAACATTTCCCTTTTTGCGTTATGCTAGAACAGAAGAATAGTTATCATGTACTCAAGGTTCTTCACAAGAGCCTTTAAACATGATGGCAATTACAAGGCAAGCAATATTGTCAGAATCATCAATATGTTTCTAATGTTGCTTCCTTATTTGCCTTTTGCAACATTTGCAATGGGTTCAGTAGGAACGGATTCGTCAAGAACGTACACATTTACCCAAGAACCATTCTTTAGGCTTCTGATCCAATCAGAACTATATGTATCGTTCCTTTCGAACTTTGTCCTTCATAAGGACGAATCGCAATTATCATTATGTAATGCTACTTCTACAACAAAATATACAAATTATATGAACACATATCAATATCAACACATTTATCATTTAAGAGCAAATAATGTATTTTACAAATACTCCCACTAAATCATACACCTTCCAATGCTAATAAGCATAATATGCATTTAATGGGCTAAGATCCAACTTTAATTTAATCTCAAGTACGCTATGGCGCACCGCTCAAGATTAAACTAATTAGGTAGAAAAACATCAATCATATCGTATATGACTCTTAGGACTAAGATCCATCTTTAATTTAATCTCAAGTACGCTATGGCGCACCGCTCAAGATTAAACTAATTAGGTAGAAAACATCAATCATATCATATATGACTCTTAGGATCTTTTATGAGATTTATTTAAGACATCATATGTCTAAGCATATTTTAATCTCATCTTATGCCTTGGGTCCAAAACCATTTTGATAACCCAATTAAGTTCATTCATATTAAACGTATAGGAACCACCATTTCCTCATCTTGCTCGCAAACGGAATAGAATCAAAGTACCTTGCTATGGCAAGCCCACCCAAAACTATCCGAGTGGTCTCAAGTGTTTAATCATGAATTGGCATAAAGAACTTAAAAGTTAAATGAAGGTTCTTTAAGGTAGATTATAAGCATATCGCAAAGATAGTCATAATCATGCACTGTAAGTTCCCGTGAAGATAGGTGAGCCACAAGGACTACTTAAGTACCAACTCTTCCTTAGACGTAACTCTCCTAGTCATGCACAATTAGAAATCAGCCTACGATTTGGCAACATAATCACTACCTTTTATAAATAATCGCTTTCCTTTTAAATTTCGCGTAATTATGACTTGTTTCCATAAACAATCATAAAATCCAAAAGTTACAATGTCTAAATCTAAACATATTAGGAAACTATGAATCAATGTTTCAACTAAACATCTAATAAAATTCTTACTTGTAAAACCGACTTGTTTCATAAACAATCGTACACTAACTTGTTTCTCATAAACAATTAGTGAACTATAATTCAATGTTCAAAAACATTCTAGAATTACAATGCTTCTTCATGCAACGCACTAATTAATAAAATCACCTTTTAAACAATTAAGCAAGCATAAGAACACTCAAAAATTATGCAACGCAACAATTAAATAAACACCTTTTTAATTAATTAAGCAAGCATAAATAATGAATTAATCTAGCATAGCCCTATAAACTCAATTTCCGAAATTTATAGCATCCGCATTAAGACATAAAACATCTCGATTGTAAACACAATCACAGAATAGCGTAAAAATTATACAAACCGATTCTCGCCTGATTTGGCTTATTATGTCGCGTGACAACATCGCCGAGGCTTGATATGTCGCGCGACCTAACAGCCGATAACCCGAATTCCTCATGGCTCATCATGTCGCGCGACTAAAGTAGCCAAGTAACGGGATTTCAGCATTTCAATCAATTCGTATTACATGCAATTAAATCATATAAAACAACCCTTTTACAGTATTTAATTCAACATAATTCGAAAACGATTTTCACATTGTTTCACATAAACAATCAAAATTCTATCGCAAACAAAAACATGCAACGAACATATAAACAATTTATATAATCATTCTAGCATGTTAATTCAAACTTAACCATACGAACGGGGCTCGATACCACCGTTGGGTTTTATGGATCCATGCGCAATGGAATTAAGCATAAAATTAACACAAAACCCAAGCCCTAAGATCCGTTCTATACGATTAAATTGAATTTGCTATGAGATAGAATTTACCAACCTAAATTGCTTTCCGGTCTTGAGCTATCGAACGGATAATTATGTGATTCATAATCACAAACTTTTGATCTTCAAATCTTCGAATCTTCAACTCCTTTGGATCTTGTATTTGAACTCTAGGTCTTTGATTTGTTTGAACAAAACTAAGACCCTCTTTTGGTAATCCACACAAATATGAATGTCGAGAACAATTCTCGGGTTGGGAATTGCTAGATTCCTAAAACTTATGGAAGAATATTGAGAGGACTTTTGATTGTGAATTTCTTATTGAAAAATTCGGCTAGGGAATTAGGTCCGATGCACCTCACATATTTATACTACAATAGTATGAATACGTCTCCTAATCGTATTAGGAGAACAGTCATCAAACCGCGTAGGGCTTGATATGTCGCGCGGTATATTAAGCCATTGGCTTAATATGTCGCGCGGTATATATAGCCGATCGTGAAACTCTCAACCATTCTTCCTCTGTTCAACCAATTCATTCTATTTGTGTGTGACCCAATAGGATTGTATTATGTTGGCAATGAGTCCGATCATATCGGCTCTCATAAGACATAAGCGGACTCTAGCAAGCCATTATGTCTACCCAAATAACACAACGTAAGAGTTCACGTTTCCAATGGTACACTTTCATTTATCCTTTTGTCTCACGATGTTATATTGAACACAAGTCATGGTCTACGTCAACTTGTATTTGTTCAATGCTTTCTCGATCTTGAGTATAATGATAGTCCAATCATATTGGGGTGTGGCCACACGCTTTCATCATTATCACTCATTGAGGGGCCCAAGCAAAACATCTCTCTTTCGAGGGACAAATTCCATCTTGACTTATCATCCTTCCCATCATGAATCCGATCATGCCAAAGATAGCCTTTATAGATATCGTGTTAAGATACCGTTTGACTAAAATCAAACATAACTTTCATCATGTGTAAAGTCATGATAATCTCAGGTCTAGGGACTAAATGAAGTGACCATATGAGATTTAATTATGACATTTGACCATGACATAAATCTCATACGGGTCAAGTCCAGTTACTTGTTCTCTGACAAGTACCCATAATTTCAATGTGCATCTCTATGCATATAATCATCATATGATTATCCATTGACAATTATACTAATTATTCTCTTAATAATCAGGGACGGAGATTATTACAATAAATATGCAAACTATATAATAATCAAATAATAAACATAAACGATAAAGATGATACATAACGGTTTTCAGTTAAACATAACTAAAGCCTAGGGCATTACACCAACACTACTCCCCCTTTCCTTCGCACTTAAGGAGTCACAGACCTAGGAGGAACACAATACCTTAGCTTGGGTGGCCAATTAATGATGAGAATCAATTCAAATCCTTTGCCCTTGAAATTCGCACAGATAATAAAAAATTAGGGATTAAATCACAATCAAAATTATATCTACATCTGTAGCGTTGTGAGAAGAATTTTATCTTTTTGAGTCGCCACCTATATTATTCGTTTGGAAAACATAGACAAACCATTTTGAAAGAGATTTGGGTTCGGGGCTTAGGTTATGGAATGGGTAGGTCAAGGAGCATCCATTCCACCAAATCCGGAGATCGGTCTTGCTAAAGAAAAGAGAGGTTTTCAAAAAGGAAGAAGAAAAAGATTTTAAACAATAAAAGATCCATTTAACGGGGTTAAACAGAATGTAGGATTGATTGATTCGAGACCGTCTCCATGATTTGGAGAGGCTATAGGCCGATCCTAGATTCAATAGATTTATACCACTCTAACAATCAATTAGAAAGGGATTTAGGGGGGTTTACCTTGCGTGAGGTGATTTGGGCAGAGTTTCGACTCAAGTTTAGAATCGACTCTCGATACGGACAGAGCTTCGCCTCAATCCTTGACTTGGGTCTTGATGTTTGTTTATCAACAAGGTTGACAAACAAACTTTGAGGTGAGTTTTAGGGTGATTTTGTAGGAACCTTTCAGGGAAAGAAACCAACAAAATATGTGTGTGTTGTGAAAATTCGTCGTCCTTTGATCCTTGGAAGTCACCAAGTATTTATAGGGTTTAGATAGGTAGAAGTGGAGAGGTAAAACCCTTTCAGAAGGTTCTAGACCCCAAACTCTATTAGTTGGCCGGATGGATAAAATCTTATCCCGGAAAGAGGTTAAATCGACGAGAAAACTGCCTTCTGCATGCTGCAGAGGGAGGATATCTCGCGCGAGACATGCCATCTCGCGGCGAGATATTGCTCCTGTGGACAATCTTGTCCTTTCCAGGTTATCTCGTATGCAGTTTAGTCCCAAACTAACGATAGTTAGTCAAAACTTAACGAAACATGACGAAATGGTGGATTTCTACTTCTTGACTCAAAGCGAGACTTAGAGTGGTATAAATATGACCCGATGTGTTCAAAATGGGGTGTCTACAGAGCCCCTCGTCGACAAGTCTTATGAAAGAAGTCATGTCGACGATAGAAAAGACATCATTCTGAACATCGGGATGGTCGGGCCGCACGGCTTCTGTTAGTACCCGGTCCGAAAAAAGGGTATTCCAAATACCTGGCCCGGTTAATTAATAAGAAACCCTAGCGAAACCCTAAAAAACCCTAATTCATTTAATTCGTCCGTACCTGCGCCGTCACTGTCAGCTTGGAAGGTACGCCAGGCAGAAGTGCCGATCGGCCCTTTACCCGTGGTAGAGCCGATCGACCCTTTTATATAGAGCCGATCGACCCTTCAGCCCTAGTGCCGATCGACCCTTTAGAGGCCCAGCCCAAGTACCAAGGTATTATAAATAGGGGTGCCCGGCTTCCCATATTCACACACAATTTCATACGGGAGAAGCGAGACTACACTTGCTTTACCCACAGTTATTCTTATTCTCTTCGAATCGCCAAGATTCGACCCCAAAGTCTTGCTACAATTGGTAAGACTCTCTTTTTAATATTCTTGTTCTTTATTATTATTGTCTTTATTATTATTGTTTGCATGCTTAGTATATTTTAATTACTTTATTTCTTGCTTATGTCATATATGCTAGATTTAGGGTTGTTTTAATATATTTAATTGTGCATAGCCGAGGATGATCTAAGGTTTCGCCCTAAGAAACCCAATGGATCTAGGAACTATTGCTTACCTTCCACCTTAGTTATAATTGTCCCATGATCAACAATTCCCCAAGGATGAACGTTGATTAGTGCACCTTCCGAGGGCCTAACTCAACGGTTCTAGGGTGTGATCATCAACTAATTCTTTCTCTCCCCTCCTCCTTATGCATGATCCCGTTTCTTCTATCTATTCCTGTAAACACCGCACACAACCAACACCCCATATGCTAGAAAGACCGATCCGTCGGGCAATAGGAGTGATAGCGTTTCTTCTTCTGTTGTAACTTGACCCCCGAACCCAATTAATTGTTTAGCTTTTTTTCAAAGCTTTGGGCTATATCAAAGTGGCGTGGCGACTCTCAAAATTTAAACTAATATTTTAATATGGTTTAAATCGAGTGTCACTAAATGAATATCCTATTTCGGTCCGACTTTATATAATTATTTATTTTCAAACTTCCGAATGCGCGTTGCATCGGGACGGGGTATTCACAGTGGCGACTCTGCTGGGGACTGTTTTGAAATCTTTTCAAACTAAGTGGGTCAGACTTTCGTTTTTCTTAGTGGTGTTGTATTTTGCTTTCTTTTTATTTTTCTTTACTCTTAACTGTTGCATTGCATGCATGCATTTCATGTAAATAAAAATCTTTCTCTTTTTTCTTTAAAAAGAATTAGACTTCTTTACCTCACACTACCACTAGAGTCCGTGTCACACTGCACAGACACCCTTTTACCCTTCGGAGAAGCCAAAGTGCGGGAAGTGTGGTGATCATGTCGCCTCCCTTCCGAGTCTCACTTGGCCATCCACTCATCAGTGCGCTTCGGCTGCACGGTGGGAGCCTAAAACCTAACCCTTGCGTCACCCACTTTTCTAGGAATACACTCCATACGACCGGTTGGTTTGACTAGCTTTTTTATATAGACAATTAATGGGGTCTTTATGCTAAGTCACCACGAACCAATGATAAGTCAAGATCTATCGAGAGATTAAGAGCACTAAAAAATTGATTTCCTTTCAAAGGACGTGCTATGTGAGAACGAGTTATATATTGTTAAAGGATCTTGACCTATCATTGGTTTGCGGTACTTTTCATAAAAATCATATTGACTGTCTATACGAGAAGGTTAGTCGTTAGGATTCACCACTTTAGGATATTTAGTTAGTTGCGAAAAAGGGGTATCCCTTCCAACCTTTGTAGGACTAAAATGTACAAAGCTTTTGTAAATAAAAATTTCAAGCTAGTACACTGCATTGAGTCAACCCCTCTCCTAAAACCGAGTCTTTTCTGATACTTCCGCAGAGCTAAGGTCGGGCCGCGTTCTTCATTCAACAATGACAACCTTGCCTCCATCAACTACTCCAAGCGCACCTGCTGCCTCTGCAATCGGCTCTACTCCAGTCACTTCAATGGAAGGTCTTGCCAACCCCAACTTCAATGACATTCTGCCTGCTCTGCACGCCTACTTTGCCGGTTTAACCATGAGGGTTGAGAAACTTGAAGAGCAGAATCGCACTTTGAAGAACCACAATCAAGAACTGAAGGATCATTTTGTTGAGGAACTCAGTAAAAGGGGACACAAGGTTATCTTGATGGGGAATGAAGTGGTCGATGTTGAAGATGAAACTGTCAATGCTCCTAATCCCGCCAATCCCAATGCACCTACCTTCCCTCTACCCAGCTACGTTCCAAGCAGCTACAATAATGTTCCACCACCTGTCATGTATGGGAGCTCGAGCAAATCCAAAAGACCTTATCAACCTCCTGCCAACACACCCAAGGACCACTTTGCTAATCTACCCCCTCCCACTTTACCCTTCAATTATTCCGGCCATCATATTCCTACCTACTCCACCTCCCCTACCATCACTCAACCCCCAGCCATGCAAAACTCCAACATTGCTACGGACCCGACTGTGTTAGCATTGATTGAACAAGTGAAGGCATTGACCGAGCAAATGGGAAAGTAAGGTGTGTCCCCCATCAAGATGCTTAATCCGAGCAAAGTTGCACCCCTACCTCAAGATTTCAAGATGCCCAAGATGGCCATGTTTGGAGGAGTTACTTGCCCAAAGACACATTTAGACAGTTATACGTTGGCGATGAGGGCTAAAGATTGTACACCCGAGCAGATGGCGAGAATGTTCCATAGCACATTGGAAGGGGATGCTCTCCGTTGGTTTCTGAAGTTGAATGAGGAGGAAAGGGACACATGGGACAAGGTTAGTAGGGTGTTCTCTGAAAAGTATCAAGCAAACATGGATTGGCAAGTGAATAGAGCTGATTTGGAGCACACGCTTCAAAAGAATGGAGAGTCGATTTATGACTTCTACAAACGTTGGAATGATAAGTTGAGCGAAATTCAGTATCCGCCCAAGGAGAATGAACAGAAACAGATTTTTTACAAGTGCTTGTTGCCCGGACACAAGTTGGCAGTTGGTAATGGATACTTTCCCAATCTTAGGGAAATGGTGGATTCAGGCGTACGTTATGAGAGTGGCATCACCGGAATCGCTCCACCAAAGGACACTGGGGCTGCTAATAATTCATTCCGCTATAGAGCTCCCGCAAATATCGCAAAGAAAGAAAGAGCCCGTGGGGCAAGTAAATTATGTGCAAGGGAAGGCTGCTGGATGTTCAAGCCGTAATGAGGGGGAATAACAGTATTCACCGCGAGAGGGAAGTATTTGATGATTTTGGAATGCCAATGGGCAAGGTTTTCGAAGTGCTAGTAAAGAAGGGCCTGGTCAAGCCGCTTGAGAATTATGAACCGTTAAACCCGAAGGAAGGCTTAGATGCTTCTAAGTATTGCCACTACCACCAGTACAAGGGTCACACTGCGATTGCGCCTTCAGTTCAAACGTTTGGTACAAGACTTGATTCGGCAAGGTAAGGTAGAGAAGCCGAAGTCTCCAAATATTGTGGGGAATCCTCTCCCCAACAACAAGATCCACATGTTGGAAGGTAATTTTATCAGCTTGGTAGAGATGGAAGATGCTTTTGAGAAACTGGGGCCGTCGACGGAAGATGTATTCTCGGCTATTGTCGAGAAAGGGATTGTTCGTGCCGAAACTCTCCGAGTATCTTTGGTTTTGCTTTGAAAAGAGCTGTGCGAAGCTCATCATTGAAGGGAAGGTAGAGAATCCTAGTAAGATAGTTGGTAGTGATGTTGCTATGGTAGAGAAAGACCTCATCGATCCGATCAGTGCATTGTGACAGAGGGTGAGGCGGTTGTGTCGGTTGTAATTTGAGTTCAATTTATAAAGAATTTTCTTGTTATATCTTTGTCTTTTGAGGAACTGTCCAGAGAAGTTGCCTCGTTAAATGATGATTATGTGCAAGAGAGTCCTAAACCTCTCTCGTTGGCTGAAATTCACGCAGTAAGTATACGATATGGAAAAGAATGGGGTTAGTCTACTCACGAGGTCCGGAAGGGTGTATCAACCGAGAAGATAAAGGGGCGAAGAAAGTCTTTGGTCCGAAAAGCTGAAGTAGTGAATCCCGATAAAGAAGACCCTATTCTCACTCAGCGAAGCTAACTCAAGCCAATATATCCTTATGGTCCTTGCTAACATCCTCGTATGCCCACGGGATGATGTTGGAGCGAGAATCTTGCTGCGAATTTGGTGCCGTACGATACAAAGCCAGGAAGATGTAACGCAGATGATTGGCAACATACACTTTGGGAATATCATTACATTTTCAGAGTTGGACATGCCGGAGTTTGGATCGGATCATAATGAACCACCGCACATTACTATTGAAGTCAACGGAAAAAGGTTGCCACGTATTTTCATTGATAACGGTTCGCGGTGAACATACGCCTTCCAGATGATGGACGTCCTTGATCTAAGTCCCAGCATTTGAGACCTTCGGTTCATTCCGTGCGAGGATACGATTCTACTAGCCGGTCGGTGTTGGGAATAATCGGTTTGCCCCTTACTTGCGGGACCACTACTATGATTGCTGAGTTTCAAGTCATAGACATACCTTCCACCTTCACCATCTTCTTTGGGTAGGCCATGGTTACATCGAGATGAATGGAGTCCCTTCCTCATTGCATCAATGTGTGAAATTCCGATCGGGCGATCAAGTGACAGTCATTTACAGCGATGCGGTAACATCTCAGTGGATCAAGCACCGGGGGAAAGCCGGTCCTACGATTCGGCACGAAGAGGGTAGTTCAATGTTCGGCGGTTTTCGGCTAATAGCACAGCACAAGTTTGCGCGGTGGACCTCATAAAGACATCGGACAGAGTACGACCAGCTGTTAGGATGATGAGAAACATGGGATTTGTACTGGATCGGGGCTGGGTGAACATCTCCAGGACCTACGCAAGCAATGGAAGCTGCGATCATCGCAGCGAGAGACACGGTTTGGGCTATGTTATTACCCCTGAAGATCGAGTGAAGAGAAAAGAATTGAGTTCCTCAAGAGGGCAAAGCTACCCTACGAGAAGCCGAGAGATGAGGCCATACCGCCTTTCTCTCAATAGTTACTTTGTCAAGGAGGGCGAAGAATTCTCTTGCATGGAGTTTAGCGAGCCTTGGTTTGATCACACGGGCGAGGCTGCAGAAGGTTTCGAAATCTTCGAGAGATACGAGAGGTTGATAGGTCGAAGGCGAAGACGGTTCTCATGGATCCACGTCAAAAGAGAGGCAAGGTTGTCACGATCGAGCCGGTACATCATCAAGACCGAAGATGAGTTGGCCAATCGGCTAGGGCGGTATCTTTGGATGAGCCGTTGGTTGAGAACAATGCGGTTTCAGAGGATGCGAGAAGAATGGGATGGTCGTAACATTGCGGCATTTGGGGAATCTGAATATAGAAGATGATATGGTTGCAGTCATTGGGCGAGCGGGCGGACGATACGGATCCAAGGACGTTGGTGACACCCATGGTTGGAAAGGCGAAGAATTGGTGCGTATTTGGCGGACCCGTAGCCACGAAGGAATACATGGTTGAAGAGCTGGGGCCGATGCCTCCTCTGTTGAGTCTCCCCTGGTTCCCCCAAGTCCTCTACTTCTTGAGTCTTCTGTTTTGTTTGAGTCGATGTGTTTTCTTTTGAGTTTGAGTCTTCTTCCAAGTCTCGATGACCTCACGTCGAAGACTATGAATTAGTTGCAAATGTTGTTTTCCCTTTCGCTATGAATGAAAAACTAGATCTTTCTGAGTATCCCCTCATAGCCAACCTTCTTAATGATAAATTAACTAAAAATAACGCTCAACTTAATCAAATTAACTTAGTTAATAATGACTCATTAGAAGAAGCGGACACACTAAACAATGAATACATTAAAGAAATTTCTAAGCAAGTTATCAATCAAAAGGATGGTCGGGCCCAAGCTGCCGATGAGGTGTTATCATGTATTAATTTGGGAACGAAAGAAGAGCCGAGAGAGACACAGATTGGAAGCTTCTTCAAAGGGACCGAAAGGGAAGCGTTGATTGAGCTGCTTAAAGAATATTCGGATGTGTTCGCATGGTCATACAAGGATATGCCGGGGCTGGATAACTCGATAGTGGAGCACAGAATACCACTAACACCAGACGCCAAGCACATCCAGCGTAAATTGCGCCGCATTAAGCCGGAATGGTCTCTGCAAGTTAAAGAAGAGATAGAGAAGCTCCTCCGAGTGGGCTTTATCAGAGTTATTGAGTATCCGACGTGGTTATCTAATATTGTGACGGTCAGTAAATCGAATGGCAAGGTTAGAGTTTGTGTTGACTTCCGAGATCTCAACAAGGCTAGCCCAAAGGACGACTTCCCGTTGCCCAACATTGACATGCTAGTAGATGCCACTGCTAACTACGAGGTCAAGTCTTTTGTAGATGGTTTTGCAGGATATAATCAGATCAAGATGGCGGAGGCAGACCAGGAGAAGACGGCTTTCACTACACCATGGGGAACATACTGTTACACTTTGTAATGCCATTCGGATTGAAAAATGCAGGGGCTACATACCAGAGAGCGGTCACAGCATTATTCCATGACATGATCCATAAGGAGATTGAGGTGTATGTCGACGATATGATCATTCATTCCAAGGGGTCAGACGGTCAGCATTTCATTGATTTGAGAAAGTTCTTCGATAGACTGCGCGAGCACGCAATGCGTCTGAATCCTGCCAAGTGTACATTTGGAGTTATTCGAGGAAAGGTCCTGGGCTACATGGTCACCGAACGAGGGATTGAGGCAGATCCAAGGAAGATTCAAGCCATCATGGAGATGAATCCACCACGCACAGAAAAAGAAGTGAAGGGATTCATGGGACGGTTACAGTACATCAGCCGCTTCATTAATCAATTAACTACCATGTGTGAGCCGATTTTTAGATTGATGATGAAGACCGCAAGTATAGATTGGGACTGGAAGTGTCAAGAAGCCTTTGAGGAAATCAAGAGATACTTGGTCAATCCCCCTATCCTTCGCCCCCCACATTCGGAGAAACCATTGCTATTGTACCTAACGATGGCGATACAGCCGTTGGGGCTATGCTGGCACAAGAAGCCAAGGACTCTCGGGTGGAGAACGCCGTTTATTTTGTTAGTCGAAAGTTGCAAGGGAGTGAACTAAACTACTCAGCATTGGAAAAGACCTGTACCGGGCTAGTTTGGGTGGTTAATAAGCTCGAAGCATTACTTGTCGGCACATCCGATTACGCTAGTGTCAAAGATGGATCCAATTAAGTATTTGTTTGACAAACCTTCTCTCGTGCATGAGATTAGCCAAGTGGTCGGTATTTACGGGAATTCGATATCACCTATGTGCCGAGAAAAGCGATTAAAGGGAGAGCCATGGCGGATCATTTAGCGAGTTTCCAAGCACGGAAGAACAGGGCTTGAACCGGAATTTCCAGACGAGGGGATTTTTAGCCTTGATACGGAAGAGAGATGGCAACTATTCTTTGATGGAGCCGCAAACAAGAGAGGCAACGGAGTGGGAATCCTTTTGGTTGATCCCAAAGATGAGCACACCCCCATCGCCATCAAGCTAAATTTTACAACCACCAATAACGCGGTGAATATGAGGCATGCATAGCCGGTTTAGAAGCGACCTTGGAGCGTAATGTAAAGGAGTTGGAGGTATATGGAGACTCGGCTTTAATTATCAATCGGACGTCTAAGAAGTGGAAGGCTGTTGACCCCTACTTGCAACGATCGGACTCATATGGAAGAGCTTGTCAAGCAATTCAGAGAAGTGACATTCCATTATCTACCCAGAGACAGAAATAGATTTGCCGACGCTTTAGCTACACTGGCTTCTTTGGTCGAGATCCCTCACGGAATGTCTGTAAAACCATTCAGAGTTGGCCGAAGAGAGAACCCCGCTTGCGCTACGAAGCCTCTGGCTGCGAGATTCAAGCTGACATCGAGGAGAATAAGGAACCGTGGTACGCACAAATCTATGAGTATCTCAAAAAGGGTAATGTGTCTTTTCTAGGAGACGTGAAAGCCAAAAGCTTGCAGGCATTGAAACGATTGGTCGGACAGTTTGTTCTACTAGATGATATGTTGTACAAAAGACACTACGATGGTCTCCTGTTACTCTGTGTAGACGCGAAACGAGCAGAAATGATCATGGAAGAAGTACACGATGGCTTGTGCGGTCCACACATGAATGCCAGAATGTTGAGACAGAAAATCACACGGTTGGGTTATTATTGGGTTACTATAGAAGCCGACTGCATCCAGTTTGTGCGGAAATGTCCCAAATGCCAAATGTGTTCCAATTTGAACCATGTGCCCCCTCACGAGTTGTATAGCATGGTAACCCCTTGGCCATTTGCGACATGGGGGATTGATGTGATTGGCAAGATTACACCGCCGGGAAGCAATGGGCATTGTTTTGTATTAGTAGCTGTGGATTACTTCACCAAGTGGATCGAGGCAAAATCTTACAAGGTATTGACTTCCAAAAAGTTGGCACAGTTCATTAAGGAGGACATCATGTGCAGATATGGAGTACCGAATGAGATCATCTCAGACAATGGGTCCCACTTCGGCGGAGATTGTGACAAGTTACTGGCAGAGTTCAAGATTACCCGGCACAAGTCTTCCCCTTATAGGCCTCAGACCAACGGAGCAGTCGAAGCAGCTAACAAAACGATTGAGCAGATAATCAGAAAGACAGCGATTCGAGGTAGGGACTGGCCCGAGAAACTACCATTGGCACTTTGGGGATATAGAACTTCCGTTCGTACAGCTACAGGCGAAACTCCTTTTGCTCTGACATATGGGATGGAGGCAGTACTCCCGGTTGAGTTGGAAGTCCCGTCTTTGAGGATCTTATTAGAAAATCAAGTAGCAGAAGTTGAATGGCTCCGCAGCCGATATGATCAGTTGGCCACACTTGACGAGCGCAGACTCAAAGCCATGGAACACATCCGAGCCTATCAAAGACGGACAGCAAGGGCTTTCAACAAAAAGGTGCAGCCCTTAGACATTAAGGAAGGAGATTTGGTTTTAAAGCAGCAACTTCCCAATAAGTTCAATCCTCTTGGGAAGTGGGCCCCAACATGGACCGGCCCGTATGTGATCAAGAAGATATTTTCGGGTGGAGCAGTTAAAATGGCAGATTTGGATGGCAACGAATTCAAGGAGCCCACCAACCTCAGCAAGCTCGGGCAGCTACTATGATTAAGCTCTTCCTCCCCCTCTAAAAAAAAAAAAAAAAAAAAAACGCAAAAAGAAGCCCGCTAGATTGAAAACCCGCAAAGGGGCGGTCTAGCAATAAAAGAAAGGGTGCGTTCAAAAGCTCGCTAGATTGAAAACCCGTAAAGGGCGGTATAGGCAAAAGTTAGAGCAAATAAAATAAAAATTGTCCCGCTTCTATCTCCCCTTTCTAAAAATAGTAGCTTGATGAAAATGAACTACGATGACCTGAGCCCCTTGGTTCTCATTGTAAAAGGGGAACGTAGGCAGCCTTAATCGGCGCGGTCCGAAAAATAAATAAAAATCCAATCTGTTTTTACTAAAGCAATAAACTTTTTCATTCCCACAATCAATGCTTGATTACACTTATTTGATGAGTCTAAGCTCGACTATACTAATGACTAAATAACTTGCAAAAGAAACTAAAAAATTAAAAGACAAAATAAATAACTAATGTGTCTGCATATGACTGTGGGTGGATACTCGGACATATAAGGTCTACTCCTTGGCACTAGGCCCCTCATCTCCATCCTTCTTCTTCTTGGCAGCTCGTCGAGTCGGCTTCTTCTTATTCTCTCTCTTAAAATAAGGCGAATACTTCTTCTTCAATGGGGGAACCTCCTCGATCGCCTTACCCTTCAACTTCCGCTCCATCTTCTTGGGAGGATTCTCCTCCACTGTGTCTAGAGAAACCCCCAAAGCCTCCCCGTCTCTGAGAAAACGGCTCGAAGATATGTTAGGGACCAATCTCCGTCTCAAGTCATACAAAGTCTCCCTCATCGGTCCCAAGTTTTCTTCATACCATGTCAAATAAGCATGCGACAAATGAGTGCTAAGGGTCCGCTGTGCAAGATAGACTCGTGGCATCCCATGAGAACTCCATAAGCTTACCATCAAAACTGAAACACCAACGTCCATTGGGAGGACTTTGACAGAATCATCAAACTCAGAAGTTCCCCAAGTTTGAGGACGGACCTGCTCCATGCCATATTGCCGAAGTACCCGCTCTGCATAATAAAAAGTGGTGGTCTCAAAAGTGGTACACGAATCGGGCATTGCCCGTGAAGGCTCCGAATGAAGGAGAGGCCCCAATGCTGCACTCGCCAATGAATCCTATCAGTATCCACCTCCGCCAAATACATCTTCCACTCCCGTTCTGACAAGCCGGAAAGCGGATCAATCTTCCTCCTACAGCCATGAAACCAAGGCCTAACACTCGAAGGGGGAATCTCTAGAACAAAAAGTCGATCCTCGAGCCACGTGGTCAGTAATTTGGCACTACCCCTAGTCATAAGCGGAGCACCCCTAGCTATCTGAGATATACCATGAAGTGTCTCGCCCAAAAGAATCGGAACAATGCTCCTCCCCGAACGGGCCTGATCAACCATATCCAAGCATCCACTGGTAGCTACACCCACATAAGGAGAAAACAGAACCTTGGAAAATAAGCAGAGGGCCAGGCAATCCAGAGCAAAATCCGAGTCGAAGTCATCACCATAAGCAAACCTTCCCGGCAAATCACAGATATCTATGTCCACACCCTCAACCAAACCTCTAGCCACAGCCGTAGGGAGGCGCAGAAATTTGGCCACCCTTGTCACCAACGGAACTCGATCCTGCGGAACCGCTATCAAACTGACATCATCCCCTCCACACAAAGCAAGAAAATCCTCATAAGTGGGCGTAATCTCGTTGTAAGAAAAGTTGAAAACGTGATTAGATTCGTCCCAAAAAGCAGCGGCAGCATGTAAAAGATTCCAATTGGGATGCATGGGCAAAAGGGACCAAATACACTTTACCCCAAAACGTTTGTCAAAAGCATGACGAACGGAGTGAGGTACCTTGGATACCCAAACGGCCAAATCACTCTCAAAATTGTTTTGCTTCTCCATCAAGACAGAGGGATGAGAATTCATTGTGTTTGTCCACGGCAGGAAAAAGAAAACAGTACGAAGAAGAGAGAAAATTGTGTTTTATAACCGTCGGCTGACAAAGGGAATTATTTATAGGTTTTGGGTATGGGAATCCGTACAGGAAAAGGACAGTAAAGAAATCCGTGCAGGAAAAGGAGGGCCGATCGGCCCATTACTCAGAGCTACAACCGCCGCCTTTTCAGCATAGGGCCGATCGGACCTTTAATTTTGGGCCGATCGGACCTTTTCATTAGGGCCGATCGACTCTTTGGTCTCTCCAGAAGACGGCTCAACTTCAGCAGCCTCAGCAGTTCCAAGGCTCCACCCTTTTGTTCTTTTATTTTATTTTTATCTTTATTCTTTATTTTTTTATTATTTTCTATTTTCAATTTTTACTTTATTTTATTTTATTTTGTCCAATGCAGTGTACAAAAATAGATAACGTCCAAAAATAGAAATGTACATAAATAGAAAATGCTAACTCTTATATATTAAATCCTTAGAACATTACATAAAGCATTCATCAGTGAGTCAGCATAAAATCTAGAGTCTGCATGCTCCTACGTTTTCCTAACAGGTACTACACAAAAATGAAAAAATCTAATGACCCCGACGGGAAGTCGAGGCACGACCGCGAGAAAACCCGGATGTCGAGCTACCATCACCCTGGGAGCGCTGTCTCCACTGTGCCGGATCCACATCTACTGATCTCCGGGATTGGCAAGAAAGTGCCGCCACTGCACTCCTCAGCAGACGGGTCAGTACATTACTATGCCTCACGGACCGCACATAAGACTCCCGAGTAACCTGCAAAAATCAAGGGCAAGAGTTACATCACAGCTAAAGCATAAGTACCAGTACATGAAGAAGAAAGGTAAAAGGCATACCCCGCCAGCACCACCGGGAGGAAGCTGGGCACCCTCCACCTCATCGGCTTCCGTAGGAGTCAAGTCTACCCGCACCTCCCCATCGGCCATATGCACATAGAAATGATCAGGAAAGGGAGGCATATCTACTATCTCGGGAGGTGCAACACCCATCGGCTCGGGGATAACCGGATCCTGCTCCCCCATACCAGCAGCCTGGGCATCCGCAGCAGCCCGCCGCACCACCTGCGGTGATCTCAGAAAAAGAGCTACAAAATCTATATAAGGCATGTCAAGGCGGAAGTGATAAGCAGGGACCCCATACAGATACTCCATCCTCCTCGGCAATCGGTCCGGGTACCACATATTCTTGGGAGGGTGCTGAGGCGCATAAAGAGGAGCCCACGCATGGTGCTGTCTCGACACCCGCTCGCCCAGATACATCTCATCGGCAAGCAATCCAACCAGCAGTCTGCGGGAAGCAGTAACATCCCGAACGGCACCAACAGCCTCAGAAGCCTCGGGAGTCCAAGGGAAGAGTAAAAACTCAGGTCTACTGGGACCATCAAACACAGCCCTCAAATCAGATTCACGGACTGTCTTCGGATATCCCTCGATCCGGTTTTCCTTCCTCCAGTACCGCAAGACGGGCACATCCCGAGTCTGGTCCCGTAAGGTGAACGGCGCAACGCCGAAGATCTCATAAACCCAAGCCTACAAAAGACAGAAAAGCAGATATTTACAAAGACAGAAAAAAAACAAGTGACAAGTAAGGGGTAATGAGAATGACAAGAGTTAGCATACCTCCAGTACAAAGTGAAAAGCATCAAAAGAAGAGGTGTTGGACCTCGAGACAGTGTCAAGGGCCCGGTACAGTTCGGCCAAGCCAGCCCCTCCCCAAGAAATATACCGCACTAAGTCCAAGTCAGACAAAGCACCCAATAAAGAGAATCGGCACACCGGGCCCGAGTTGGGAAAGAGGGCCACTGATAAGCCGTACCAAAGGAATCCCCGGACAAGTGCGTCCATCCCATACTGACCGACTCTGTACCGATCGATAGCAGTCTCAACAAGCTTGTACAGCTTTCCTGCGTCAACACCGAAATTTCTGCTCGGGCCAACGCTAGCGCCAAACAGCTGGATCTGACGAGCCTTATCAGAGTGTAGGGTCTCATCAAAAGGCAACACTACATCTGTAAAGCTCAACCCGGTGAGGACGGCGAAGTCAGTAGGAGTGATCGTAGTCTCACCCCAACTCAGATGAAAAGTATGTGTCGTGTCCCACCAAAACTCACGACACACCTTCACCACAGCATTACACTTCCGGGTCTGACCCATCAGTGAAACCATATCAAAGAAGGGGCCCAACCCCAAGCTCCACACCATCTCGCGAGGACCACCCTCACCGGCTGGCAAAAGCGCCCACAGCTCACCAACCGCCTTAAGGGAACTACGTCCCTTCATCTTCTTCATCTGCAGGTAAACACAGCACAGGTATGTGTCATTACTCGCATTTTAAATAATAAAATACTTTGCACATGTATCAATTATTATGTTGTTAAATAAAATTGTACCTTCATCCCGACGCGGGAGCGAAGACCAGTGGATCCATGAAAATTCAAGCCCGCGTAGAAGTCCGACTGGTTGTGTAACAGAAAGAACAGCCTCGAAGGCCGATAATTACGCGAAGCTCGCCGCCTCCTAGCCTCAGCATTCCCGCCAGCGTCACTCCGGTCACTCTCCCCGGCATCAACATCCACCTCCTCTTCATCATCATCACCACCATCATTTCCACCATTCCCGCCATGGCCACCATCGTTACCGCCATACCCACCGCCATCACCGCCATGGCTGCCGCCACCAGCACCACCGTGACTGCCACCATTCCCGCCATGGCTGCCACCTCCATAACCTCCATAACCACCATCAAAACCACCACCCATATCACCAAAACCGCCCCTAAAACTGTCAGAACCGCGGCTACCCCCGGCGCCGTAGCCACTAGCATCAACTCCTCCGCCTTGGCCATAGAAAGCGTCACCCATACCACCGGTGTACGATCCCAAAGGTTGGTGGTCTGGGCGATTCATCAAAGAAATCACATCTTCAACCCAATCTGGAGGATTCATGGTGAGATCTCGGCACAAATCGGTGGAACAAAAGAATTTTTTCCGGCGAAAACCTTCAAGAACTCGACGGAGAGGAAGAAATTCAGAGAAGAAGAAGAAGGTGTGTTGGAGAAGGAGAGTACGCAACTCTTAAGGCCGATCGGCCGCCTTTTTAGGCCAATGGGAGTCAAGGGCCGATCGGCCCTCCCATTTTTGTGTTTCTTTCGCCTGATCGAACGGCCAGGATTCCTCCTGGCAACCCCGATCCTCGTCCAAGGTCCTCAGCCAATCAGAGCATAGGGCCGATCGGCCCTTCAGCCTCTCCGCCTGACGCGTGTCTCCTCGGTCAGAGAGAGTTGACCGGTTAATAACCACTTCCCCCTTCCCGAGGAACTCCCCCTTTTTCAAAACAAATCCCCCCATTTTCAAAAAATCTTCCCATTTTCAAAATATGACCGTTTCAAAAAAACCTTTTTTAAAATAATTCCTCTTTTTTAATTTATTTCATAATTCCAAACTTTTTGTTTAAATTAATATTTTTTCGGGATGACTCCCGCAAAAGTCAAATGCTTAGTTTTTGATTCCCACACAGTTTTTTCCCACATTGCCCCATACACTTTCTCTCGGTACGCGAATCAAGACCACACTTGATTTGCTCCATCACAAACAATTTTCAAAGGAAAAATTCAAGACTATACTTGAATTTCCTTTCCACACATTATCTCACAAATCAAGACTACACTTGATTTGTTCTATCACATACAATTTTCAAGGGAAAAATCAAGACTATACTTGAGTTTCCTTTCCACACACACAACATATTTTCCCACGGAGAAGGCAAGACTATACTTGATTCTCCTTTCCGTACATCTCTCAATATTATTCGAATCGCCCTTAGATTCGATCCTCAAAGCCTCGACACAAATCGCATCTTTGGTTTGAGACGTTGCACGTCCGCCACTCTCGGGTACTAAACGCCCACGTTTTTGAACTACGACTTGGCTTGATTCCTCTTGGGATACGTAGGTAGCCCGACGTGGGTCCAGCCACTTGACCTACCTGGTCGTCCTTTTGCGACTCAGCTCGAGTCCAATCCTCACATCCACAAGGTCACTTTCCTTACCTCCTGAAATCCCTTTTTTCAGGACGGATCCTATTCTTTTATCGTCGACCCTACTTGTCTTACAAGAAGCGTCGTCGAGGGGCTACTGTTAGTACCCGATCCGAAAAAAGGGTATTCCAAATACCTGGCCCGGTTAATTAATAAGAAACCCTAGCGAAACCCTAAAAAACCCTAATTCATTTAATTCGTCCGTACCTGCGCCGTCACTGTCAGCTTGGAAGGTACGCCAGGCAGAAGTGCCGATCGGCCCTTTGCCCGTGGTAGAGCCGATAGACCCTTTTATATAGAGCCGATCGACCCTTCAGCCCTAGTGCCGATCGACCCTTTAGAGGCCCAGCCCAAGTACCAAGGTATTATAAATAGGGGTGCCCGGCTTCCCATATTCACACACAATTTCATACGGGAGAAGCGAGACTACACTTGCTTTACCCACAGTTATTCTTATTCTCTTCGAATCGCCAAGATTCGACCCCAAAGTCTTGCTACAATTGGTAAGACTCTCTTTTTAATATTCTTGTTCTTTATTATTATTGTCTTTATTATTATTGTTTGCATGCTTAGTATATTTTAATTACTTTATTTCTTGCTTATGTCATATATGCTAGATTTAGGGTTGTTTTAATATATTTAATTGTGCATAGCCGAGGATGATCTAAGGTTTCGCCCTAAGAAACCCAATGGATCTAGGAACTATTGCTTACCTTCCACCTTAGTTATAATTGTCCCATGATCAACAATTCCCCAAGGATGAACGTTGATTAGTGCACCTTCCGAGGGCCTAACTCAACGGTTCTAGGGTGTGATCATCAACTAATTCTTTCTCTCCCCTCCTACTTATGCATGATCCCGTTTCTTCTATCTATTCCTGTAAACACCGCACACAACCAACACCCCATATGCTAGAAAGACCGATCCGTCGGGCAATAGGAGTGATAGCGTTTCTTCTTCTGTTGTAACTTGACCCCCGAACCCAATTAATTGTTTAGCTTTTTTTCAAAGCTTTGGGCTATATCAAAGTGGCGTGGCGACTCTCAAAATTTAAACTAATATTTTAATATGGTTTAAATCGAGTGTCACTAAATGAATATCCTATTTCGGTCCGACTTTATATAATTATTTATTTTCAAACTTCCGAATGCGCGTTGCATCGGGACGGGGTATTCACAGCTTCCTACGTATCTCTATCGGAGAATCAGACCATGACGTAGTTCGACTCCAAAACACGAAAAGGCTGCTTTAGGTATTTTGAAAATTATTTGAAAATCGAGGAGATTTTGTTTTGAAAGATAAATTCATACTGAGGAATCAAATCAAGACCCAATTCTGAATATACCTGTCTGTTTGAAGATTCGCCTGTCTGGGCTCCGAACCTGCGGGAAATATGTTAGAAAACAAAGGCTCACCTGTTCGGTCCTTTGAGTCCTGTTAGTTTTGTGACCATTCGCCTTTCTGGGCTCCGAATCGGGCTTTGTTGTTGAGGATGACGATTCACCTGTTTGGGCGTTGAATCGGGCTTTTGGTTTGACGATCCACCTGTCTGGGCATTGGACCGAGCTTTTTCTGTTGACGATCCACCTGTTTGGGCGTTGGACCGAGCTTTTATGTTGACGATCCACCTGTTTGGGCGTTGGACCGAGCTTTTATGTTGACGATCCACCTGTTTGGGCGTTGGACCGGGCTTTTACGTTGACGATCCACCTGTTTGGGCGTTGGACCGGGCTTTTTATGATGACGATCCACCTGTTTGGGCATTGGACCGAGCTTTTAATTTGATGATTCACCTTTCTGGGCTCTGAATCATGTGGATTGAGTTGATCTTTGGACCACTCGGTTTTCGGGCGACTGGTGCCGTACCGGGCGATCGTGCGTATGTCACGTTTGGCTCGCTCCGTGACTTGCGGTGCCGATTTTTCCACGTTTCCTTGCTAGTTTATCATTTCCAAGGGTAAATGTGTCAAAATTTTGAATTTTGACGTTGCGTAGACGCTTATTGTCGAGGACAATTTCGTAAAATTCCAGAAGGTATATCTTGCGGAGAGATAAGGTATACCGCGCGGAACTTCTTCTGTCGGGCATATAAATCAGCAGCTCTTGTTTAATTTGAAAACATCTTTTTTTCAAAATTCCCTCCCTAGCTCTAGCCAAGGTCGCTTTCTTTGCAATTTTTCGTGGATTTGCTTGGTGATTCCCCTCCTAATCAATTCTCAATCCCTCCTCCCTCCATAATCAATGGCTCAAGAACAAAGGAATCCAATTTTGGGGAGCTATTTTCTAGGGAAGGATTATCCCCGCGATGATCTCACCTTAGATAGGCACGCGCATATCTCCACCGCTGTTCGGGAGGGTTTGGTAAGAGCTTCTTTCTCAACTCTTGATTCTTGTATTGCATTGAGTTTGAACTCCCTTTCCCTTGAATTCAAATTCCATCAATGGCTTTTCTTTTTGTCTATGCTTAGAACTAGGTTCTTTCTTGCATGCTCTGATTTTTATGCGTTTCTTTTGGATGATTGTTGTTGCATTGTGTGCGTATGGGCCTCCTACACATCATGGATTGTAGGAGAGGTTGATTCGGATCACGAATGGCATCCTTGGGCAAGCTTTTCTTGTACGCAGGCCAAGTGTTCGATGAAATGTCCCAATGAAAATTTTCTTCTATTTGTAAGTACCCCAATCTGGATCACTCTCTTCCGAGCACATGGGAAACACTGTAGACTCACAAACACAGTCTCGAAGACCTATGGCACTCAAAACCCTCAAAAAACCCTCAGCCAAACCAAGGGAGGAGCCTTCCTGGGATAAAAAGGGACAAAAGGACCTTTTGGGAATTTTCAGAAAATTGGAGAAGCAAATAAGGTCCGTACGGACCTCTTTGTTGCAATAATTACTGAATCCCCTTAAAGTCCACAATATTCCCTCAAATCCCGGAGAAAATCATTACCCTCATGCATGGTTGGTCCGTACGGACCTCTTTGCATGCCAAGATGGTCCGTACGGACCTCTTTGCCTGAGGGACACCATCATTCAGAATATTCACAATTATCACATATTCCCTCAAATCGAGGAAAACCAAAATTCTGGATAACCTAGGAGGTCCGTACGGACCTCTTTGCACGAAATCTACCACTATAAATAGAGGGCTCCCCCTCCCATTTCATACACATTTCCCTCTTCTATCTTCTTCCCCTAGCCTTCAGGCTCCCCTCTAAGACCCTTTGGGGCAATCTCGGCCCCTTTCGGATCCTTCCGAAGCCTTCCGAGCTCCCTCGTGGTGCTCCGAAGCCTCCCCGAGCGCTCCCGCGACGCTCCCGCGCTGCCCCGAGGCATTCTCGAGGAACTCTGAGGCCCCTCGTGGTACTCCGAGGCCTTGCCTGGTCTTTCCAAGGTGTCCCAGCTCTTTCCGAGTCAAACCGATAGCTTGAACGCACGCCGAAACTCTGCCCGAGTGACTCCTGCCATCCTAACGCACGCTGAAACTCTGCCCGAGTGACTCCTGCCCTCTCAACGCACGCCGAACCTCTGCCCGAACGCAGCCTACAATCTCAACTCACGCCGAAACTCTGTCCGCAGACAACCGGCCCCTCCCGAAGCAATCCCGGTCCGTGCCGGAACATTATTCCATCCTCAAGCACTATTCCCCAGCGGAAGACAGACACGAACCAACATTGGTAAGGCTTCCTTCCTACACTATTTCAATACATTTCAATAAAGCAGTGTACAATGTAGACATCCGATACAACATGCATTTTTAAAAAGCACACACACACACACAACAGTTAAAGAATATTAGGGGTATCCGAAAGACTCGTTTTTACGAGGCGACTCGGGTGAGCTCTAAGATTCTAATATTCTCTTCCCGAGGAGTCATCTGACCTCCGAACTCAAAATCTCATCACACAAAAACAGTTTATTATTATTTTTAAACTGATGCCCTTTTTTCAATGTTTTGGGCTTAACAATAAAAACGGTGTAGCGAATCTACAAAGCAAAACACAGCGAGACACCTCCACCCAACGAAAAACGCTGCAAAGCGGGCGAAATGCCAGATGTCGGGGCGCGAACGCGCTGCCTCTCGTATCCGGGCTATTTCAGTTGGCGACTCCGCTGGGGATTTTTTGTTTTAAAATCTTTTTAAACAAAACAAAAGATTTTTAAAACAATGATGAGGGTCAAACTTTCATTTTACCCCTTTCTTTAACTGTTGTGTGTGTGTGCACGTGCTTCGTTTTTATTTTACAAAAAAAAAATAAAAATACAAAAAAATGCATCAATATACATCTGTGCATACATTTAAAATTCTTCGAAAAAAAAAACTTCTGTTTTACTCAGAAAAAGAATTTTAGAGACCGCACACTACTCGTACTACTGCCTCGGTTACACCGCACTACGCTACCTTCTTGCCTCGGTTACACCGCACGCTACGCGCATGCTTCTTGCCTCGGATACACTGCACACTGCAACCCTTAACCCGGAGTGGTCTCAGTTGCAGTCTGTTTGGTCTTCCTAGGCCTCTCGGATGCGCACGGGATCATTCCAAACATCCCATCCTAGCCAAGCGTCAACCCTGCACGTTTGAGTCTTGAGTCACACTCTGTCCAGACTCGGTTGGTTTTTACCCAGTCCGTGTCATACGGCTGGATACATATACCATGCCGGCCATTTTACGAGTCAAGGCTCGGAACTCAAGATCCCTTGCGCAAGCAAAGCGATGAAAAGGTCATGCTAAAATCTTGACACGATCTTGATTTCGAAGCTACACCTAGACGATGTTCCGTCCGGATATACATTCATGCTCACATGACACCGTGTCATCACGCCTTTGATACGTCAGCCATGACAATATGACCCAGCCAACGCCTAACGTCACAGATCCCTTGCGAAAGCAAGGTAAAGAGAGGTCATGCCGAACTCTTGACCTGATCTTGACTAAGTGGCCGGCTCGGTTCACTATTCACATGGCTAACGCATCAAAACGAACATGACAGGCTCGGTCCTTAGGTTCGATTTTTTTAGGCCGGTGGGAACCGCTTGCCCTATAGGAGCCTCGCCCGGGGCTGTCCACCCTGGGATGTCGAAATACAGGTGCAAAACGAGGGGCTTATAGCCGCACAGATGGTCTCCACCGACCCAGGATCTAGCATAGTTGCGAAAAAGAAGAGCAATCTTTTCCAACCTACCTAAGACTCTGAGAAAACATGTTTTAAGTAAATTAAAACAACAAAAAAAATATAAAAGAAACGAAAAAAAAACCGCATGCCACGTGAGCTTTCCCCCTTTATCCCGAGAGGCCATTCCTGTGTCTAAACCTTGCCCGTCACCCCATCCAGCTAACAGAGAGTGATCGAGAGTACCCAGGAACCCGTCTCCCAGTGTCAAAGCCGCAAGGTCCAACTTTCTTCTCAGCTCTGTCACCAGGACAGTCCGTCAATTCCCCATGGCCAAGTCAGTGGATAACAACGATGAGAATGGGACCTTACCCCCAAGAAATTTCCTAACATTGGAAGAAGTTTGGCAGGTCCTCATGGCTATTGAGAAATGCCAAGGTGAACAACAAGCCTGGATCGAAGGCGCTATGCACCACTTCGGGACATTAGCCACCCAACTACCTGGGGCTTCCAAAGTCATGACTGCTCCTGCAGCTTCTAACGTCTCTCATTGTCTCCCGAGAAGTCAACTTTGTTGCCCTCGTACGAACCATGCGGTTATGACATAAGGCCACGGGACCCTCGGGGAAAGCACGCCCATTCGGCCTCACTGAGGTCCGGTACCACCGCCGAACAACGGACACATACGGTGGGACGTTAGCCACCCAACTACCTGCGATTGCAGTGCTTGTCTGGAAATGGAATTCCAGGATGAAATGAACGAGGGCCGTCCTCGAAGAAAGAAGAAGCCATCTTCTCAACAAAAGCTGAAGAAGAGGTATGAATCCGGTGATCCCACGGTCGGAACCCTTGGAGAACCCTCGGGAAAGTTTGACTACTATGTCATCTACTCCAGCCAAGTCTCCCGGCCTAGCTCTGCACAAGGCCATGGCAACGTACGCTCCATGATCGAGTGGGATGAGCTCCGCACCACCGCCCGAAGGCCCAAAAGTCAGTCTACCCCTGTCTTGGGAAGACCTCAAAGCCACTTTGTGGACGTCTCCACAAAAGCTATGACAGTGAACGAATTGAAATGCGCGATGCGGCCCTACGCCAATCGGGGTCCTCCCACTACGAAATAGGAGAGACAAGCAAAACAGTAAGGCCGAAGTGAACGTTCGACACGTTCGGTCAAATCCCAGTGAATCCTCCACGGGCGAGACAAAAGGCCGGCCATACACGAGCCACGAGGCGAAAAGGGGCCCTACGCCAAAGAAGTTGAAACCTTGGACCCAAAGTGAAGATCCTGTCTTAACTCGGCTCAAGCGTACTCGGGCTAACATCTCGCTCTGGTCCTTACTCACTTCATCTTACCCGCACAAGCTCAAGTTGGAAGAAAGCCTGGCGAGACCATGGTTCCCATCACGGTGACACACGATGAAGCGGTTCGAGATGATTGGCAACGTTAATTACAGCAACATCATCACTTTCACGAGCTCGACCTTCCAAAATTTGGGGCGACCACAATGAGCCTCTCTACATAACAGTTCAAGCGGACGAGCGCCGTCTCCCTCGGGTTTTGGTAGATGGGGGATCATCCATGAATGTCTGCCATCCAAAATGATGGATCTGCTAGGGATCAAGCGGCCCGATCTAAAGCCCTCAACTCAGGCAATTAAGGCATACGACTCAACGTCCTGCCCAGTCTTGGGAATAGCCACCTTGAACCTGTGGTTCGGAAAACAAATGGTCCTAATGGATTTCCAAGTCATCGACATCCCGTTCACATTCACTGCCATTTTAGGACGCCCTTGGCTACACCAGATCAGTGGGGTGGCATCCACTCTCCACCAGTGTGTAAAGTTCGTCCAAGGAACAGATCTAACCATCATCTACGGTGATAGCGTAGTCACCGAAAGGACCGACACAAACAGCTTCCCGGTCTTAGAGATCAAACACGACGATGATGGCATGATGCTAACAGGGTTCACCATCGAAAGCCCAAAGGCCCAGGTATGCCACATAGACCTGCCTTTGATTTGGGACAAGATCCCTCCCCCGATGAAAATGATGAAGCACATGAATTACATCCTGGGGCTCGGTTTGGGAAAACGCCATTAGGGTACCCAACAAATCATCCATATCAAAGAACAGAATACCCTCCATGGCTTGGGATACTTTCCTACTCCCGAACACATTGCCGAGGACAAGCGAGCTGCACGGAAACGCTCCGGAGATAGCAAAAGAGGCTTGCACGCAATCTCCGATCTTCGTCCTTACAGCTTCGACATGACCAAGTACTTCACAAAGAAGGCCGGCAACTTGGAAGAAGATCCAGGAAAGGGAACGAGGCGATCAACGCCAAACAAAGGCGGCCGACAACCATGGACAAGCTCCGGCGGAACTGGCAAGATTCGGAGGCCTCGAAGCCAAATCCCGTCAGAAGAGCATTTCTCGATACACCGCCTCTGCGGGACCACGACCACCACTATTCACAACGAATTTTGGTTCGGAAAACCCCCTCTTTGGCGAGAAGAACTCGAAAAACTCTCTGTCAACACTCCTGCCTTAAACAAGCGGGACGAGTGCGCATTCGAGCTAGTAATGCCCAAGGCAAAAGCAAAAGACTCCGAGACGATGCTTGGAATGAGCCTTTGCTCCACAGCTCTTCAATGAAGAAATCGAGATGCCGGACACGATCGATTTTGTTTCGATAACTCTGTGATAGCAATGATTGGGAACGGTGACACAAAGCCTTTCAAACCCGCCTCCTATCAAGCTCATTGCCACTCAATAACTAGGCCACCTTCTCAGGACCTTTGCCCGGCCAAAAAGGACATGATCGAACAACTTGGTCGACCTCTCGAGTCCTAGAGTCCGGTGTCAAAACTCATCTGAGTCCATTATCTTTGAATTTGAGTCTCTCGAGTCATCGATGGCCTCACGCCGAAGATTACGAACTCATTGCCAATAATGTATTCCCGTATGCTCTTAATGAATGCTTCGATCTTCAGAGTATCCTCTCATTGCATCTTTAACAAGCGATAAATTAACTAACACACAAACAGGTTAATAACGATTCACTTGATAAAGAAGCGGACACATTAAACGAACAATACATTAAGCACATCTTTAAGCATGTTGTCAAACGAGAGAAAAACCGGGCCCAAGACTGCCGAGGAGGTTTTAACCAAAGTGAATTTGGGAGCTGGCGAAGAGCGAAAAGAGACGCAAATCGGAAGTTTCTTCACCGGCACGAGCAAGACGCATTGGCTTGCCTTTGCTCAAAGAATTCGTGGACGTGTTCGCTTGGTCTTACCAAGACATGCCTGGATTAGATCCAAACATTGTAGAACACCGGATTCCCTTGAATCCCGAGGCTAAGCCCATCAAGCAAAAGCTACGCCGAATCAAGCCAGAATGGTCTTTACAAGTCAAAGAAGAGATCGAAAAAATGCTCCGCGTCGGCTTCATCGGGGTGATCGAGTACCCCACATGGCTCTCCAATATCGTCACGGTCACCAAGGCCAATGGAAAAGTGCGTTCTTTGCGTGGACTTAGAGATCTCAACAAAGCAAGTCCCAAGGACGATTTTCCACTACCCAACATCGACATGTTGGTAGACACTCTGACCAATTTCGAAGTCAAGTCCTTCGTGGACGGGTTTGCCGGCTACAATCAAATCAAGATGGCCGAAGAAGATCAAGAAAGACGGCTTTCACAACCCCTGGGGAACCTCTTGCTACACGGTAATGCCGTTCGGACTAAAGAACGGCGGGGCTACCTACCAACGGGCGGCAACCGCCCTCTTCCACGATATGATCCACAAAGAGATCGAAGTGTACGTCGATGACATGATCATCCACTCAAAGGGATCGGATGGACAACACCTCACGAGACTGAGAAAATTCTTCAATCGCCTCAGAAAACACTCAATGAGGCTAAACCACGCCAAATGCACATTTGGGGTTAGCGAGGCAAGGTCTTGGGATACATGGTCACCGAGAGGCATCGAGGTTGATCCTCAAAGATCAAGGCCATCATCGAAATGAGACCACCGCAAACTCGGACGAGAGGTGAAAAGCTTCATGGGCCGCTGCGGTATATCGGCCGCTTCGTCAATCAATTGACCTCCGTGTGCGAGCCAATCTTCAAGCGATGAAGAAGAACGCCGACATCGAATGGAACTCGAGAATGCCAAGATGCCTTTGAAGAAATAAAGGCATACCTTGTGAGTCCTCCGATTCTCTGTCCTCCCCACGAGGAGAAGCCACTTTGTTGCTATACCTAGCGTGGCCAGACACCGCGGTTGGAGCCATGCTCTGTCAAGAAAAGAAAGAGTCACGAGTCGAAGCGCCATCTACTTCGTCAGTCGAAAGTTTCAAGGCAGCGAACTCAATTACTCATCCCTCGAGAAAACCTGCGCAGCTCTGGTATGGGTTGTCGGAAAATTACGGCACTACATGCAGTCGCACACAGTACACTTGGTTTCCAAAATGGACCCGATCAAATACCTCTTTGATAAACCATCTCTGTCAATGAGGCTCGCCAAATGGTCTTTCTTCCTATCGGAATTTGACATCAAGTACGTGAACCAAAAGTCAATCAAGGGACGGGCAATGGTGAACAAGCGGCGATTTCCCAACCGACGAGGCTCGAGGCCACTGAACCACAATTCCCGAGATGAGGGAATCTTTGCACTCGAAGGCGAAAATCTATGGCAAGCTGTTCTTCGATGGAGCGGCCAACAAAAAGGAAACGGCATCGGTATGCTCTTGAGTCGATCCCAGGGCGAGCACACCCCAATCGCCATAAAGCTCAATTTCGAGGTAACCAACAATGCCGCCGAATATGAAGCTTTGTCTTTGCGGACTACAAGCCGCACTCGAGAGGAATGTCCGAAACTCGAAGTTTATGGGGACTCGGCCACGATCATCAACCAAGTTTCCAACAAGTGGAAAACCATAGACCCGAGGCTTGCAAAAATACCATGCACATGGAGGACCTCATCACACAATTCGAAGAGGTCACCTTCCACTACTTGCCAAGAGACCGAAACGGGTTTGCGAGATGCCTTAGCCACCTTGGCTTCACTTGTGGAAATCCACGAAGGAAAAGCAATCAAACCCTTCAAAGTCGGACGAAAGGAAATTCACGCCTCTTGTTGTGAGATCAAACCCGGAACCTAAGCCCATCAATGAGCCATGGTATAACCGAGATCTTCCAATACCTCAAGAACGGGGAAACCGCCTTCATGAACAAGAAAGGCCAACACAGAAAAGGGGTCAAAGCCAAGAGCATCATGGCCCTAAAATGCCTCGCCTCTCACTTCGTCATCCTTGGGGACATGCTATACAAGAAACGCTACCATGGACCACTCCTACGCTGCATCAACCAGGAAGAGGCAAACAAGTTCATGAACGAAGTCCACAATGGGGCTTGCGGTCCCCACATGAACGCGAGCCACGATGCAAATCATTCTCGGGATGGGCTACTCTTGGATCTCCATGGAGCGGTGCATCCACTTTGTCCGAAGGCTGCGACAAGTGTCAACGGTTCTCCAACCTCAATCATCTACCTCCCCACAATCTCTACTGCATGACTACACTCTGGCCATTTGCCACTTGGGGAATTGACGTCATCGGGAAAATCGCTCTGCCAGGCAGCAACGGTCACGAGTTCATCTTAGTAGCCATCGACTACTTCACCAAATGGGTCGAAGCCAAGTCCTACAAGGTACTCACCTCCAAGAAGGTCGCGCATTTCCTCAAGGAAAACATCATCTGCCGATACGGCATCCCAAATGAGGTCATATCGGACAACGGTTCACACTTCGAGGGGGAATTCGACAGACTGCTGGCCGGATTCAAGATCACACGCCACAAATCTTCTCCCTACCGGCCACAAACAAATGGAGCCGTGGAAGCAGCAAACAAGACCCTCGAACGGATCATCCGAAAAATGACCACCCGAGGACGAGATTGGCACGAGAAGCTGCACCTTGTACTTTGGGGCTACCGAACATCAATCAGAACAGCCACGGGAGAAACACCATTCGCCACGACATACGGGATGGAAGCGAGTCCTTCCCATTGAGCTGGAAATTCCCTCGCTCCAGAGTCTTCTTTGGAAAATGACGTCAACGAAGTCGAATGGCTCCAAAGCCGACATGACGAATTGGCTCACGCTAGACGAGCGACGACTAAAGGCCATGGAACACGTCCGAGCCTATCAAAGCGGGATGGCTAGAGCTTTCGACAAGAAAGTCAAGTCCCGAGACATCGGGGAAGGCGATGCGGTACTCAAGAAAATCCTCCCACTCGAACCAACCCACTGGGAAAATGGGAACCAACATGGATCGGCCCTTTCGTGGTTGAAAAGATCTTCTCCGGAGGTGCCATGAAGGCGACGGACCTAGACGGCAATCCCTTCATGAATCCGGTCAACGGAAGCAAACTTCGCGAGATACTTCGCCTAAAGAAGAACAAGCTGTGCATCTATTGGCACTCCATGTAGTGTCGAACTACGCGAGACTGAGCCCTCTAGTCAGGGGAACGTAGGCAACCTTAATTGGTCCGGTCTAAAAATACACAAAAAAGTCAAAAGTTTGAATGTCAATCAAGACCTCCATCAAGCTACGCACTTTTCAAGAGCACGCCCCAACGTCACCTTGACCAAGTCAAACGACGGCGGCAACATCAAAGGACATCCGGAGGTCACTCAACGTCAAACGACTGACCCATGTCTACTTCCAAGCCAGGGGCTTGTCTTCGCCCTCACGCGCTTCAAAAAAAAAAAGAGCTCGAGCAAGGGCTCACAAAAAAAAAAGAATAAAAAAAAGAAGAAAGCTCAAACAGAAGCTGTGAAATTGAGGTCAAGAGCCCGACGCCAACAAAGGGCAAGGAAGCTACGGAAATGACCGTCAAAACGACTTGTCAGGGATCATTCAACCTCTCGGCCAAGCACTGAAAGCCTAAGCAAAGGGGATTGCCGTCAAGGCCCGGGCGCTTCGGTCGCAAATACAACAAAAAAGTCCAAAGATGGACGCCGACAAGGTGCACAAAGAAACAAAGGCAAACAAGAGATCTTGCGTCTCGACAAAGCTTTAAAAGTAAATCACAAATCACTAACGGTTACAACATTTCTTGATGAGTTCAAGCACGGTCTACTCTCAAGTTCACAACATGCTAAAAGACAGCTTAATACATTTAACAAATAATGTGTTTACAATGCAATGAATGGATACCTAGGAGGTCATTCCGCGCCATCTGCGCTTGTCCCCTCGCCATTCTTCCCTTTCTTCCCTCGTCCCCGGCGAGTCTTCTTTCGCTCCACGCGAACCAACTCTGCGTCTCTCAGTCCGAGATCAGGGTCCTCCCAGTAGAGTCAAACAATCCGGCGGCTCTCGGGGCTTCATTCGCCGTGCTTCGGCTCGGATCTCCTCCTGCGAGTCTATAAAGAGGACCTCTCCCCGTCGGTCGGTCAACTACGGTCTCGTAGTCAAATAAAGTGTCTCCGTAACATCTGAGGGTCGGACCGGGCTTCGGCACTCCTAAGGCAATAGCTACTACGGCAGCGGGTCCCAGAATCGCTACACGCACGCTCTCCAAAGCCACTTGGGACTGCCCAACACGCTGCTCATACCGGGCCGGAGTGCGAGTCGTCAATACGACACTCTCCCGACGTCTAAGGAGCACCGCGGGAGGGAAAGCGGAATACTTCCATACCCTCGAGAAAATACAAGAAAGCACACAGAGTGCCATACAAAGAGGAGCTATCTCCGTAGTAGCAAGGTCATCCCGGCCCAACAAAGGCTCTGCTTCATCCCAAGCTGCCGGGAAACAAGCGACGGAATATAGAAGGAGGACCAAGACAAACCTGGAACTACGACGACATAGGACCCTTCTGAAAGACCCTCCTAGTCTCAATCCCCGGTGAGGAACCCACCAACGGATCGATGCGTACCAAGCCGTGCCATCCATCTCTCCCGAGGACTGATCCATATCCAACACAAGAGGTCGCTGAGCAAATGACCACGGGCTAAACGACGTCGGAGCCTCGGGCATGGCCTGAAGTCTCTCTCGCAGCCACAAGGTGAGCAAAGCGGGGCTTCCCCCTCTCATGAACCGATCCCCAGTCGCCAGACGGTCAATACCATGAAGAGTCTCCCCCAGCACCAACGGGACAATATCCTCTCCTGCTCTGCAGTGCCCAACCACATCTAGCAAAGCGCCATCGCAAATGCGAGGAGGCGACCATGAAAAGCGTCGCCATCACGCACAAGGCAAATGCGTCCCAAGAGACATCACTCTCATCATCAACCATAAACCGCTCCGGCAGCTCAGAAATGTCAATATGACCCGAATCAAGGATCATGCCCTGCACTTCTTCCAACGAAGTACGAAGAAAGCCTACAAGCTTCACGCTCACAGCAGCACCACCAATCAAAGGAAGCGAGATGGCCTCCACCTCCGGTCCTCCAATCAAAGCCCGAAAATCCTCGAAGGTGGGCACCATTTCATTGTAGGAGAAGCAATACACATGCCTCCTAACATCCCAGAACTTCGCGGCAGCCCGCAACAACTCCCAATCAGGAACCAACTCCTTAAAAGACCAAATCGAGCAAAGACGAAACCTTACCTCGAAAACCCGTCTCTGATGCCTCATACGGCGTCGCATCCACGTTTTCAGCTGCTCAAGGAAGTGTGCTTCCCTCTCCTGCGAAAGCCTCGTCAAAATTCTGGGAACGTACGAAGAATCCATGGCAAAAATGGAGGTTCCTAGAGAAAATGGGGGAGAAAGCTCGAAAATGGCTGCAAATGGGGAATGGGGAAAGACCAGACACTGGAAAGCATTTATTTCCTTCCCAAAAGCAAGGTTGGTCCGTACGGACCTCTTTGCAACCTAGGTCTGTCCGTACGGACCTTATTGCATCTTGGCCCCACTTTCTCAGCAAACAGTACAACAACCACTGTTCTCAGCAGGACCTTGCTCCAAACTGCCCAAACACTGGCCAAAGCCATTTCCGGCAAACATACACTGCTCACAAACGCGCTCTCAGCTCACGTGGCATGCACAAAATAAAAAAAATAATAGCAACAATTCCTAGGACAATTCCCGGGAATCACAAAAGAAAAAAAAATGACATTACATCTTAAAATAAAATGCGTTTGCCATGCAAATACGAGTGTTTTATTACAGGTACATCTAATGCATTTGCTAAAAAAAAAAAAGAAGATATGGAAAGAGGGAAAGCAAATGAACCCTAGTCACTCTTCGGCATCATCATCCTCCCCAAGATCATCAAGCGAGAAGTCGGGCATCCGGTGAACTCGCCGGTCATATCCTCGTCATGAGTGCCGAGCCCCCTCAGGCTGGTACTCAAAGTAATCGAAGGATCAAATCCGACGAAAGGATCGAAGAAGGAAGGCTCGACGAACCCTCACCTGTGCATCTGGCGGAGGAAAGAAGCTGGTAAAAGTGCAACGGCCTCGGAGCTCCCGAAGACGTCCCGGCATCCATGCTATGCCGCCCCTGCAAAGGTCCCTCCTGCTGTGGCTCCGGCTCGGCTCTCGGTGGAGGAACATCTACGGAATGCCTCGAAGGCATCGGCGTGTACGCCGGCACACGTCGCGAAGCCGGCAAGACATCTTCGACGCCATCTTCTTCGCGAAAGACCGCATCGCCACATAACGGCGGGTCGGCATGTCAAAAGCCCTCCCGGGACTGCACAAGCAAGCGACCAAAGAAACGCTCTGCAATACAGTCATACTCAACAACAAAAAGAGAAAAATACAAAAAGGATGCCAAGATGGAAACGGGTAAGCACACTCACCGGTCTATCAGGATCCACTCGGTATGCGGCGGGAGCACTGCTCGGGGACAGTACGAGACACCCTCCTCCTCGAGGAATCCCCACGAACATACGTAAAGTCCGGCCCGGGCACCGGAACCTGCAGGGGACCACTGCGGACCAGCCTCCCTCTCCCTCGCCACACACATGGCATCCTCAACTTCCTCCTCACAAAGGCCCCATACTCCTCTCGATACAAAACAAACTCCTCGGCACCCACGCCGCCAAGATACCTCTCAAAATCCAACACATCCATATCCCGGGAATCCAACATCCCAAAAGGAGGGTCCCTCGGAGCCAAGGGAAGCATACCCGGGCCATGCTGCCAGAAGACCCGCTCTCCCAAATACATGACGTCGCAAGTCAGGCCCCGCAGCATCTTCCGCTGCACCGTCACCAGGGGAGCCCCCTCGAAATCATCGTCCTCATACCGAACCCAGGGATACAGAACAAACCTCTCCGGGCTATCTCTCTCCAGATGCTCCTGCACCTCCCCGTAGGAAATGGTGAGCTTACCCCTGCTGGTCCTCCTCCTCCTCGCCGGGCGGGCCCAGCCTAACATAGCGGGATACGCTGCTATGGCCCCAGGATCTCTATCCCACGGGAAGCACTGAAAGATCTCATAGAACCACACCTGTGACAAAAGCAAAAAAAGGCTCAGTGCAAAAGAAAACGGAGAAACGACAAGTTGCTAAATATAAAAAAACAACAATGAACTCATACCTCCAAAGCAAAATCAAAACAAGCCAAGGAACTGGCAACACCCCGGCTAAACCGGTCCAAGGAGAAGTAGAGCTCGGCCAAGCCCGCCTCGCCCCAAGAGATATCACAAACTCTCTCCAAATCAATCAAGCTCTCCAGCAGAGCAAAAGGAGCCGTAGTCGAGTGGTTCGAGAACAAGGTCTCGGAAAGCGCAAACCACAGGAAGGAGCGCGCCAGCTGCTCCGCCGTCACCTGGCCGGTACCCCGAACATAGGCCCCAATACTGGCCGTGATCCTCATCTCAACATCACTATACAACATGCCAAGACCCCTGCGAGGAACAGGCGCAAAGCCCAGCAGCTCGGTCGGCCACGTCCTCGGTAATCATATCTCGCCACCGCACTGGCCCTCCCTTGAAGGAAAGCCCGGTAATAGCAGCAAAGTCCGTGGGCGTCACCGTCATCTCTCCCCAGCTCAGATGGAAGGTGTGGGTGGTATCCCACCAATACTCAGAAAGGCCAAGGAAGACGCTCTTGTTCTTCCTCGTGTCAGAAACCCCGGCCAAGTTCTCCACGAACACGCCCAGGCCAGAAGCATAGACCAGCCTCCTGGGGCTCGGCACGCCATCCACGAAATGTCAGGCATCCATTGCCACAACTTCAACAACGGCCTCGAGCGATCCCCGAGTCTTCATCTTATTGGCTTTCCCAGCCAAGAGCCCCTCATCCTGCAGGTAAACACAGCAAATGTACGTCAGTCACAGTACTTAATGCAAAATACCAAAAGAAAATCAAAGCACAAAAGACCGTCCCAACACGGCAAAGCACATATATCCCGTCACAAAACACGGCACATATTACACATAATTTTTACATACAACTCAAAACACGACATGCATTATACATAATTTTTACATGCAACCCATCACAAAACACGGCATGCATTACACATAATTTTTCCATGCAGTCCGTCACAAAACACGGCACACGCTGTACAAATTTTCTCAAAGGAGGGATTAAGCCCTACACGACACATTTTCAAAATAACCCGTCACAAAACACGGCACATATTGCACATACTTTCCCCACAGAGTCCGTCACCCAAGAACACGACACACACTGCATAACACATTTTCAAAAGAAAAGTCCGTCCCTACACGGCACATACTTTCAGACAAAACCCGTCACGAAACACGGCACATGTCACATTTTTCTACAAAATTTGTCCCTACATGACAATTTTTTCCACATTGTACATACATAGAAAGCATAATGTACAAAACACTAAAAACATGCATTTTCATAGAGAGGCACTTTATTTTCACAAATAAGAGCTAATCTACACATTTCTGCACAAAATGCACATATTCACAATTTTTACATGCCCAATTTCAACAATTCATCAAGAATTCCACAAAAGACATGGCAAATAACAAAAGCCCCAAAATGCGAAAAACTAAAACCTAGTTCGAGCAGGGAATCAAGACAAAATTGATTTCTTACCTCCCCGACGTTCCTAGATCGACGATTGTGCACCTCCGGATTTGGATATAATACATCCGAGTTCTTCGAAGATGGAACAAAGGAGATCCAATTTCTTTGGAGCTCCATCCGCTGCTCGATCACTTCTTGACTGCGTTGTCGACGACCCCTCCGAGATCCTTCCGCCATTGCGAGCAATTCAAGTGAAAAATGGAAGATTTTGGTGTAAAAATGGAGGTTTTCTCCTTCTCTCTCTCTCGGATGCAAGAACTGAAGAAGAAGAAGTGAAGGGGGCCTCGGGTTTTTAACCCAGTCAAAATCTGGGAACTGTAAAAAACCAACCTGGTCCGTACGGACCTCTTTGCATCCCAGGTTGGTCCGTACGGACCTTCTTGCAAGGGAGGGCCAAATTACTTTCTTGCCCTTATAATCTTTGCCCCTGGCTGTCCTAAGGCCTATTTCAGCAAATTCAGTGCAGTATGGTCCTTAACCCATCAATTCAACCACCGGCCGTCAATGTAAGCCCGGACTTCGCCCACTCAACGGCAATTCAAGAACCGGCCGTCAGTGTAAGCCCGGACTTCACCCACTCAACGGCAATTCAAGAATCGGCCATCAGTGTAAGCCCGGACTTCGCCCACTCAACGACAATTCAAGAACCGGCCGTCAATGTAAGCCCGGACTTCGCCCACTCAACGGCAATTCAAGAACCGGCCGTCAGTGTAAGCCCGGACTTCGCCCACTCAACGGCAATTCAACCACCGGCCGTCAATGTAAGCCCGGACTTCGCCCACTCAACGGCAATTCAAGAACCGGCCGTCAATGTAAGCCCGGACTTCGCCCACTCAACGGCAATTCAACCACCGGCCATCATCGTAAGCCCGGACCTCGCCTACTAAACGGTAAAACAAGCGCAAAAGGAGCCAGCACCTCCAATTACAAATCCCAAGGCACGAAACGCCTCCAAAACGCCAAACGGTGAAGCAACCACCGGCCATCATCCTTGCCCGCTCAACGGCAACTCAAGCACCGGCCATCAAAGTAAGCCCGAGCTCCTTCCCCAGCAAGTCAAAAGGGAAGTCATACAAGACCGCATATCCCATGCATCGGTTGTCATCGTAAGCCCGGACCTCGCCCACTAAACGGTAAAACAAGCGCAAAAGGAGCCAACACCTCCCAGCACTTATCTCAAGGCACAAAATGCCTCCAAAACGACAAACGGTGAAGCAACCACCGGCCATCATCCTTGCCTGCTCAACGGCAACTCAAACACCGGCCATCAAAGTAAGCCCGACGTCACCTTCTCAGCAGGAAAAGCCCCTACAAGGCCCCAATGACCCCCAACGGACGAACACCGGCGGTCATCGTAAGTCCAACCTTCTCCCCAGTAGATAAAGCACGAGGCATCTACACCTCTCGCAATCAAAGCTCAAGGCAGCCATGCCTCCACAACCAGAGTCAGAAGACGACTCAAATCATCATACATGACACAACCGCAGTCAGAAGATGACACAAATCTTCATACATGACACAACCGCAGTCAAAAGATGACTCAAGTCTTCATACATGACACAACCGCAGCCAGAAGACGATTCAAGTCCTCACGCATGGCAAACCACAGCCAGAAGACGATTCAAGTCCTCACGCATGGCAAACCGCAGCCAGAAGACGATTCAAATCCTCACGCATGGCAAACCGCAGTCTGAAGATGACTCAAGTCTTCATACATGACACAACCAGAGTCAGAAGACGACTCAAGTCTTCATACATGACACAACCGCAGTCAGAAGACGACTCAAGTCTTCATATATGACACAACCGCAGTCAGAAGACGACTCAAGTCCTCATACATGACATTACTATCTCCAGCCCGGAAGGCTTTAAACCACTCGGTCTGGAAGACCGTATAAACCTACCCCATCACTATCTCCAGCCCGGAAGGCTTTAAACCACTCGGTCCGGAAGACCGTATAAACCTCCCAAATCACTATCTCCAGCCCGGAAGGCTTTAAACCACTCGGTCTGGAAGACCGTATAAACCTCCCAGATTACTATCCCCAGCCCGGAAGGCTTTAAACCACTCGGTTCGGAAGACAGTATAAACCTCCCACATTACTATCTCCGGCCCAGAAGGCCTTAAACCACCCGATTAGGAAAATCATAAAGTTTCCATCCCAGGACACCACCACGTCCTCACAATTGACCTCGGCGGTCACCACATCTTAGGACACCACCCTATCCTCACCACTGACCTCGGCGGTCACACGATACTTCAGGGCACCATCACGCCCACATATCACTCACAAATTCACGACATCTGAACTACGACCAGGCTTGATTCTCGCCAGGGATACGTAGGAATCCTATCACAGGGTCCAGCCATCGACCTATTCGGTCACCCAGGACGCCGCAACGTCCTCACCATCGACCTATGCGGTCACCCACAGGACACCACCACGTCCATGCACAAAGTTTCAGTCAGAGGACCCTTTCCATCCTCGTGCACCACAAACACTCACCCCACACCCGAACTATGATCAGGCTTGATTCCCGCTAGGGATACGTAGGAATCCTATCACAGGGTCCAGCCAACTGACCTAAATGGTCACACAATAGGACACCGCCACGTCCTCACCCCAACCTCCACGGTCACTTCCTCTCCCAGCACGCGATCCAGATTAGGACCCTTATCTTATCAACGACCCCACTTCCTCCTTAAGTGACATCGTTGAGGGGCTTCTGTAAGTACCCCAATCTGGATCACCCACTTTCGAGCACATGGGAAACACCGCAGACTCACAAACACAGTCTCGAAGACCTATGGCACTCAAAACCCTCAAAAAACCCTCAGCCAAACCAAGGGAGGAGCCTTCCTGGGATAAAAAGGGACAAAAGGACCTTTTCGGAATTTTCAGGAAATTGGAGAAGCAAATAAGGTCCGTACGGACCTCTTTGTTGCAATAATTACTGAATCCCCTTAAAGTCCACAATATTCCCTCAAATCCCGGAGAAAATCATTACCCTCATGCATGGTTGGTCCGTACGGACCTCTTTGCATGCCAAGATGGTCCGTATGGATCTCTTTGCACAGGGGACACCATTATTCCAGAATATTCACAATTATCACATATTCCCTCAAATCGAGGAAAACCAAAATTCTGGATAACCTAGGAGGTCCGTACGGACCTCTTTGCATGAAATTCACCACTATAAATAGAGGGCTCCCCCTCCCATTTCATACACACTTCCCTCTTCTATCTTCTTCCCCTAGCCTTCAGGCTCCCCTCTAAGACCCTTCGGGGCAATCCCGGCCCCTTTCGGATCCTTCTGAGGCCTTCCGAGCTCCCTCGTGGCGCTCCAAAGCCTCCCCGAGCGCTCCCGCGACGCTTCCGCGCTGCCCCAAGGCACTCTTGAGGTACTTTGAGGCCCCTCGTGGTACTCCGAGGCCTTGCCTGGTCTTTCCAAGGTGTCCCAGCTCTTTTCGAGTCAAACCGATAGCTTGAACGCACGCCGAAACTCTGCCCGAGTGACTCCTGCCATCCCAACGCACGCTGAAACTCTGCCCGAGTGACTCCTGCCATCTCAACGCACGCCGAACCTCTGCCCGAATGCAGCCTACAATCTCAACTCACGCCGAAACTCTGTCCGCAGACAACCAGCCCCTCCCGAAGCAATCCCGGTCCGTGCCGAAACATTATTCCATCCTCAAGCACTATTCCCCAGCGGAAGACAGACACGAACCAACATTGGTAAGGCTTCCTTCCTACACTATTTCAATACATTTCAATAAAGCAGTGTACAATGTAGACATTCGATACAACATGCATTTTTAAAAAGCACACACACAAACACACAACAGTTAATGATTATTAGGGGTATCCGAAAGACTCGTTTTTACGAGGCGACTCGGGTGAGCTCTAAGATTCTAATATTCTCTTCTCGAGGAGTCATCTGACCTCCGAACTCAAAATCTCATCACACAAAAACAGTTTATTATTATTTTTAAACTGATGCCCTTTTTCAATGTTTTGGGCTTAACAATAAAAACGGCGTGGCGACTCTACAAAGCAAAACACAGCGAGACACCTCCACCCAATGAAAAATGCTGTAAAGCGGGCGAAATGCCAGATGCCGGGGCGCGAACGCGCTGCCTCTCGGATCCGGGCTATTTCACTATTCCATTGATTTTCTGACATGGAATGATTTCTAATATTGCCCTTTTTGTTTTTCCTCTGTTTTGCAGTAATATAGGCCGACGAAGAATTTCCGAGGGAGCCCAAAAATGGCTAGAGCGGTATGGGACAAGATCAAGGATCTTGATGGCGTTCGGGATAGGGTGGCCCAAACGGGGCTATTGACTTTTATTGATAATCTTCGGGGAATAAGGCGGACTCCCGAAGTTCTTCAGGCGATCCGAGAGAGGTGGTGGGATACTACCCACACCGTTCATTTGCACTTCGGGGAAGCGCTATGACTCCGACTGATTTTCTTGCTATCACGGGGTTAGAGTTCATTGGTGATCCCATGCCGAAGACTTCGGGTTATAAGCCTGTGGGTCCATCCATGTGGAGGCAGTTGATCGGTTTCGTCCCTAACAAGGTTAATGGATTTGCTGCTGAGTTGACACCCCTCCGGCGTCAGATTGAGGATTATGCTGAGAAGCCAAATGCAGTCACGGATCGATTGGTGAGGGGTGCCCTCTGGTATATCCTTTCTGAGACCATCTTTGCGAACCATTCTTCTACGGCTTGTCTTTCTCTGTTGGGTTTGTTGGTGAATTTGGATGAGGTGAGTGGATATGATTGGGGCTCAGCGGGGCTGGCCTTCTGCTACCACGCCATGGACGAGGCGTGTAGGAACACTAAGGATTCCCTGTCAGGGTATTCTTATGCCTGGAAGGTATGATCTTGGTTCTATTTCTGTTCTTTGTCTGTATACTTTGTCTGTATTCCCTACTGAATCCGTTCTATTTTCTTGTGCAGATATGGGGCTATACTGTCCTTGGGCTGTACAGGTTTGAGTTGGAGATCCGGACCCCTTTGTTCCCGGGCATCAGAAGGTGGAGCCACCCCAATCGGAGCGTTGATGAGGAGGAGGACCAGGATTGGACCCTGACAGTCGCGGAGGCGTGGGCCATGCTGGACGATTTTGAGTATGAGAGGCTGGGCCTTTATCCATGGACCCTATTGGAGCCTGAGGTGCATCGTGTTTGGGATGCTACTGGGATGCAGAGGATGCTGGCATCTTTAGAGGGAGATATGATGTACCTTGGTGAGCGGGTCTTCCCACATCATGATCGGGGTAGACTACCATATATGGTGCCGGCGGATCTGCCGAGGGCGATGTATCCCACCCACTCCATTATAGATGACGATTATGCTAGTCTTCTGGTGGATGATGTGGCGACGACTTTTTTTATCCCCGGGGCCTCTTATGCGGAGTTCTTGCCTCGATTGAGGGGTCCCCTCCTGGTGGGGGATAGGCGATCGCATGCTCGTGGCTCCGCCTCTGCTTCTGCCTCAGGTTCATCAGCCCCTAGCACTTCTTCCCAGTCTGCCGGTTCTCTGCCTTTCGCCCCAGACTTCGGTCCTCTAAGCTATACATACATGATGGGGAGCATGCCAATGGTGGGCCACATCCCTACTCTGGATCATATTCCTGAGGGTTACCGCCTTCTGCCGGATGTCTTCTCGGTATGTTTCTGTTTATATTATCTCTCGTATTCGTCCATATAAGTGTATATGTCCGACTTCATCTGAGCATTTCTTTTCTTTGGTTGTCAGGTCACCATGTCTGCGGCCGATTATAACCGTGGGGCGACCAAGATGGCGGGACTGATGGCCCTGGTGTCGGACCTGTCCGAGAGGCTGTTCCACAAGGCTTCTTTGGCGGCCTCGACAGTGGCCTCGGTGGTGACCCCTACTTGCGGAGCCAAGAGGTCGAGGAGGGATGGTAGCCCCCGTGGTGGTGATGGCGGAGGTGCCGGCGGCTCGAGCGACTTGATGGCGTGATCCCCTCCCTTTCTCTTTATCTGATTTCCGATGATCTGTACATATTGGCCGTGTGGGCCCAGACAATTTTTTCTTTTTCTTTGGTACCTGTTAAAAGCAAGTAGGTAGCACAAAACAATGGTTTTCTTAACCCCTAATCCTAGGTCTAATTAGTTAGTTAATTAACTTTCTCGACTTTCCATGTTTTTGGGAATGGAATGGCCGTCAGGCCACAATTTTGAGCTTGATCTTGGTGTTTTACTGCATGTTATGAACTGTGCACGCAGGTTTTTCGAGACTTGCTTCGTCAAGTCGGGGCTAGATGGCTGTTGGAGCAGAATTGTTGCTGTTTTGCCGTAGCAATATCTCGCGCGAGATAAGGTGTCTCGCACGAGACACGCTACCCAGGCAGAGATCTCTTCCTTTTTCGAACAGGATTTTGTCAGTTTTCCCTATAAAATCACCCTGTAGTCCGGCCAGATACCTCATTCTAGCCTTTCAAATTCTAGAGATATTCTGTTAGGGTGAAACTCTTGTCTTTTTCTTCAACCCTGCGATCCATGGCTTCCAAGGAGATTGCCCCAACGTCCATGATTGTCGATGATTTTTCTCTGTCGTCTGAAGTGATTGAATCTTTCAAGCAAGCATCAAGAGATTTTGTGAGGTCGTTTCGCAACCGATCTCGCAATAGGTTTATTGCAGAATTTGGATTCAGAATCCTTTTTACCTTGAAGAACCTCCAACCGGATTGGAATCTCTTGCAGGGTGCTGCTCGTTTTTGGGATCCCTCTATTCATCTTTTCAATTTTTCTTTGAATGAGATGGTGCCTACCGTGGAGGAATTTGCCATTATCTTGGATATGCCTTTGACTGGTGAGATTGCTGTTCCTAAGTACAACAGGAATCATTCGGAGGCTTTGAATGAATTATTAGGGATCCCCCTTGATACTTGCTATGAGTTGGTTCACCGCAAGTGGGTTGATTGCTCTTCTTTTCCAGAACGCTTCAGCGGTGATTCGGATGATGACGTTTTTCATGTCTACAAGCGGAACTTTCTGGCCCTTTCTCTTTTCGGAGATGTTCTGTTTACATGTAGGGATGGCTTGGTTGACTCCCAACTGGTGGAAATTGTTCTGCAGGCTAGAAAACGTTCTAGGAACATTATTCCGCTAATCTTGGGTGAGACCCTGCATGGTCTTGATGAGCTGCATAGGACCGGTGCCATGACTCAAGGGAGTCCTCTTCTGTTGACTATTTGGCTTAGGGAGCATCTCAAGCTGGTAGGCCCCCCATTAGAATATTCCCCTTTCACATATCATACGCGAAAGTTATTGATCAAGGATCTTTCAGCGGATGGATGGGCTGAGTTGATTGCGAAGACCAAAACGGCTAACGTTCTTTGGTGTCCGCCTTATTAGAGGTTAAACAAGTATGTTGCCAATACCAAGGGCTTTGACAGGGTTGTTCTTCCGGGTTTGCGAGATTCCTCCTTCTATTTTCCCAAGCGGGTGCTCCATCAGTTTGGTCAGTCGCAGGACACTTATCTTTTCGAAGGAGCTTCTCGTGAAGTGTCTTACATTGGTGTAGAGTTTGCGCAGGCAGTAGCTCAAGCATGGGGTGAAGGAACCAGTCGGGACCGTTGGTCGAACCTTCGGACCTTTAATGCAAGTATTTTCTTATCTGATAAGTACTTGGATTGGTTTCTTCATACCGGTCACCCTAGCGCAGAGAAGATTGATGATTTGCGGCTTTCACTGCTAGGGGATTCTTTTGTAGCTAGCAGTATTTTGCGAAGGAGTGAGGCTCAGTCCGATCCTGCTAACGTGCGAACCGATCCAACTCAGGATTTTCTCGATGGGGATTGGTACGAGAGGCGAGGCAAAGGGATGCCTGGAAAGACGCAAGCTTTAGATAGGCCCAATGTCTTCAAGAGGCTTTCGGAGTCTGTCTTTGATCGCCTCGAGGGATGTTCTGCTTTGAGGGGCTCAAAGCGTAGGAAGGATCGCGAAGACGGTGGAGACCATGTCCGCCGGCCTACCAAGTCAATGAAAGGCTAGATCTTTAGGAGTACCAAGAGATTGCTTTGATAGATCAATAGTTTTTTATTTCATTAGTATTTTTTTTCAAAGTTGTTAGCTTAGCGAATTAGTCGTTGTGGTTAGGATTTCCCTTTTGTCATTAATAAAAATGCATTCGATTAATAAAAGGACAAAAGTAGATTTATTTATTTGATTAGACCGAACCCGGAGGCTGCCTACGTTCCTCTTTTACATCAATCAATTAAATAAGAGGCTCAGGTCTAACGTAGTTCATTTTTTTGAGAGAAAAAAAGGACAAAATACGGCTTCCTACCGAAGGGTAATCTCGCGCGAGATAAGGCCCCCTTTTTTTTTTTTTATGCACACCCTTTCTTTTGCCTAGACCGCCCCTTCGGGTTGTCAATCTAGCGGGCTTCTTTTCTTGTGCGAGCTCTGATTTTTGCCTAGGCCGTCCTTTTCGGGATTTTCAACCTAGCGAGCGATTTCTTTTTAGGAGACCAAGTCACGCGAAGTACTTCTTGAGCTTGTCCATGTTGACCGGCTTCGGTAGTTGATCTCTGTCTAAGTCCACCAGCTGAAGGGCTCCCCCAGAGAATATCTTCTTCACAATGTAGGGTCCTATCCATCTTGGTCCCCACTAGCCTAATGGGTTGAAAGGTCCAGGACGGTGATCACGGAGAACCAGATCACCTACTCTGATGTTCCTTGTCTTGACCATTTTGTTGAAAGCTCTTGCCATTCTTCTTTGGTAAGCTTGGGTGTGCTCGGCTGCCTTTAGCCTTCTTTCGTCTAGCAGGGCTAACTCCTCGTATCTGCTTTATAGCCAGTCGACTTCGTTCACTTGGTTTTCTAGGAGAACCCGTAGTGATGGTATTTCCAATTCTATTGGCAAGACAACTTCCATTCCGAATGTGAGGGCGTAGGGAGTCTCTCCGGTAGCTATTCGGACTGAAGTGCGGTATCCCCATAGTGCGAAGGGTAACTTGTTGGGCCAGTCTTTCCCAGTGACTGCCATTTTTCTGATGATGGTTTCGATTGTCTTATTTGTGGCTTCAACTGCTCCGTTTGTTTGAGGCCTATAAGGAGATGACTTATGCCTTGTGATTTTGTACTCGGTTAGGAGACGATCGGTTTCCTTCTCGAAGTGTGACCCATTATCAGATATCATCTCTAGCGGAACCCTGTATCGACAGATGATGTTGTGCTTGATGAATTCTCGCGACCTTTCGGCATTCGAACCTCAGAGGAGGCGGCCTTAACCCATTTAGTGAAATAGTTGATGACTACTAGGACAAAGCAATGTCCGTTAGCTCCTACGGGTGTGACCTTTCCAATCACGCCTATCCCCCATATAGAGAACGGCCAAGGAGAAGTCATAGGGTACAGCAAGGAAGGCGGTGCATGCTGAAGATTGGCGTGTATCTGACACTTGTGGCACTTCTTGACCATTCTGGTACAGTCGGCTTCCATGGTTAGCCAAAAGTACCCTTGTCTGATGATCTTTTTGGCGAGCATGTTTCCGCTCATGTGGGTTCCGCATACGCCTTGATGAACATGGTCCATTATTTCTCGGGCCTCTTCCTCGGTGGCACAAAGAAGGTTTCCTTGTGAATGTTTCTTGAATAGACGGCCAACAGTGACGACGTAATTAGCAGCCAACCTCTTAAGGGCGATCTGAGTCTTTGGGTCTATCTCAGGTGGGATGGTTCCATCTAGGATGAAATGCCAAATGTCATAGTACCACGGTTTCTCTTCGGAGTTCCCAATAATGGCACATTCGGATAACCACTTGTCTTTGCAGTCATGGAGATCTATAACGGCGCAGTATGCAGGGGTTGCACGCCGTGTTATTTTGAAGGGTTAGACTGATTTTCCTTTCGGGATTTCGACCAAAGAAGCAAGTGTGGCTAATGCGTCCGCAAACCGATTTTTGTCTCTGGGGAGGTAGTGGAATGAGACATCTTGAAATTGTTGCGCCAACTCTTGGAGGTGGGCACTGTATCTTTGAAGGGTTGGATCTTGGACCCTCCACTTCTTCAATGTCTGATTGATGATTAATTGGGAATCCCAGAATACCTCGAGTTCAGTCACGTTGCGCTCTTGGGCTGCCTCAAGCCCCGCTATGCAAGCTTCGTATTCTGCGGTGTTGTTGGTAGCGTCAAAGTCAAGACGTATTGCCAGTGGAGTATAGATGTCGTTAGGGTCTACCAACAACATTCCGATGCCGAACCCTCTCTTGTTGGATGTGCCATCGAAAAATAATTGCCACTTATTTTCTTCTTCTATACTCATGATGTCCTCATCAGGGAATCGCGGGTCTTCCCCCTTCACTTCGTCACAAGGAAATTCGGCCAATTGATCTGCGAATACACTCCCCCTGACGGATTTCTGAGTGACGTAATTGATATTATACCCCGCGAGCATGAAGTACCATTTGGCCAGTCTCAAAGACAAATTTGATTTGTCTAGGATATATTTCAGTGGATCCATTTTTGCAATGAGACGAACAGGGAAGGCTTCCATATAGTGCTTTAGCCTTTGTGATACCCAAAAAAGGGCAGCGCAGGATTTTTCGAGTGGAGAGTAGTTGATTTCACTGCCTTGGAATCTGCGGCTGACGAAATAGATGGCATTCTCTGTGTGCGAGGCAGGCTGTTCTTGAGCGAGCATAGCCCCTAATGCATTTTCTGTAACCGTGAGGTACAATTTCAAGAGCTTCTCCTTGTGTGGTGGAACCAGGATGGGTGGGGAAGTTAAGTAGTGCTTAACTTTCTCGAATGCTTCTTGACACTCTTTGGTCCACTCTTGAGGTGAATTTTTCTTAAGTAGCTTGAAGATGGGATCGCACATTGTAGTCAGTTGATTGATGAATCGACTGATATATTGAAGTCTGCCCATGAATCCCTTTACTTCTTTTTGTGTTCTGGGTGGAGGCATGTCAATGATAGCCCTTATCTTGGCGGGGTCTGCTTCTATGCCACGCTCTGTGACCATGTACCCTAAGACTTTTCCTTTGACCACTCCGAATGAGCATTTGGCAGGGTTGAGCCTCATCCTGTGCTGTCTCAGTCGATTGAAGAATTTTCTGAGATCCCTGAAGTGTTGACCATCTGTCCCCTTTGAGTGAATAATCATATCGTCCACGTATAACTCTATTTCTTTGTGGATCATGTCGTGGAATAGTGTCGTGACTGCCCTTTGATAGGTAGCCCCAGCGTTCTTGAGACCAAACGGCATGACCGTGTAGCAGAACGTTCCCCAAGGTGTGGTGAATGCTGTTTTGTGTTGATCCTCCTCTGCCATGAGGATTTGGTTATATCCTGCGAAACCGTCGACGAATGAGCGGACTTCGTATGCAGCTGTGGCATCGACCAACATGTCTATGTTTGGTAGCGGGAAGTCATCTTTAGGGGATGCCTTGTTCAAGTCTCTGAAATCGACACAGACACGTATTTTCCCATTTGATTTGGCTACTTGTACCGTGTTTGCAAGCCATTCCGGATACTCGATCACTTTGATGAACCCTACATTCAAGAGCTTCATGATTTCCTCTTTCACTTGCATTGACCATTCCGGCTTGATTCTGCGTAGTTTCTGTTTGACTGGCTTGGCATTGGGTAGCAGCGGTATCTTGTGTTCTACAACTGACTGATTCAACCCAGGCATATCCTTGTAGGACCAAGCGAAGACGTCGACATATTCTCTGAGGAGCTGCGTCAAGGTTTCTCTGTCTTCCCCCTTGAAGAAGCTGCCGATCTTTGTTTCTCTGGGGTCTTCTGTTGTCCCAAGATTAACCGTTTGCATTTCCTCGTCGTCAACAGGGCCATTCTTTCCACAACGACCTACTTGCTTAGCTAATTCTTTTAAGATTTGTTCATTTTCTTGATCTATCTCATCGTATGATTCATTATTAACGTGTTCGTTATATTGATTATTATTAGTTAATTCATCATTCACGATGTTAGCAATCTCAGGGTACTCGGAAAGATCAAAGTTTTCATTAAGGAAGTAAGGGAATACATGTTCGGCCACCGCCTCGATTTCCTCTTGAGTGAGTTCATCGGAGGTGGAGCCTGCTTCTAATGTGAAAGTTACAGGGCCTATCTTCCTGCGGGGATGGGGAGTGCAACCAAGCTCTTTGATCATGAAGTCTTCATCAACAACTGGTCCTCCGGTGACGTGCCAGTTTAGAATTGGCTCATCACATTTCTGTATCAGTCTTGTGTAATCAGTAGTTGGAGCGTCCCCCTTGGAGATTGCATGGATCTGGCTGTCTTCTAACCGGCACAGGTCTTGGAACTGTCGCAGCATGTCTTCTCCCAACACAAAGTCCCATTCACTTGTCATTTCTGCCTTCGTGCCCCACAAATCATTAGGGATTAGTGGGACGGGTTCTGTTTCATCTGGAGAAGCATCGCAGTCGCTGAAGATTTCAAAGCCCGGTTGGCGCTTTCCTTTATCATCAGTCCATGGTTCTGAAAAGATAAAGTAGGGAATACTTTCCCCTTCTCGAACGAAGTAGCCATTGAGTGTCTTTCGATATGGCTCGAGGTTGTAATTCTTGGCCTTTGGGTCTTTGTGGCCTTTGTATGTGGTTCCCTCCCACTTGTTTTGAGTGAAGCCCCATTCTTCTTCGTCATCCTCATCGTGGATGGAGATGATGTATCCTAGGCCATGCTTTGTGTGAAGTGGGGGAACCGGTGGTGGTTCCGTTATTCCTTGTAAGTGCTTTCCGAGCCCCAAGCCAGGGAAGTATCCTTTTGCTAGCATCATTTTCCAGACAGGAAGGCTTCCAGAAAACCAAAGTGCCTTGGAGTAATCGTTTTCGTTGCAAGTTTCTATGACATTCACAGTGCTTTCTTTCTCGATTTCAAAGAAGTAATCAGAATTGAAAAGGGAAATACTGACTAACTATTATTGAAAAGCAAACTTGATACTCTTGCCCACAAACGAAGTCTTTGGGCAAGTAGTACCTGACTAAGCTAAACTAACTACTAATTGTTTCTTTTGCAACTAAAAGTAAATAACTGAAAAAGGAAACAAAAGATCTCATGTCTCTAACTCTTCCAACTTATGGCACCTCCGCTAGGAGCCGTTTTGACGAGGCCGCTGTCAATTAAATCTTGGATTGCATTCTTCAGGTTGAAACAGTTATCGGTATGGTGGCCATAGCATTGATGGTTGAAGCAGTAGAGGTGTGGAGCTCGTCCTTCCCTCTTAGGTATGTAACCATCTATTGGCTTCATCTTTCCATCCTTGTGAAGACTTGTGAAGAGATGACCGAGAGAGATATTTCCGATATCGGTGAAGATCATTTCCTTCTTTCGCTTAGCCATTTGATTGTGGAGGTCTCGAATATGGTTCTTGTAGTGTTGCACAAAGACGAGGTGGCGAGACTGATATTCTTCCTCCATTTGCTCTTTGAGGTCACGGTAGAGAGTATTGAGGAAAAACTTGACCCTCTCATCAATGTCATCTTCAATGTGGGCTTCAAGGTTGATACACTTTTGGGTCATAGTTTCGAGTTCGCTCTTGACTTCCTCGAGCTCTTCAATCAGTATCTTTGTCTTTTCAGCTTGGATGGATTCTTCCATGTGATGCCACGAGTCATTGTCGTTAATTTGCTGCAGGGCTTTGGCAAGTTGAGTTTTGATGTCACTTAGCTCCTCTTGCACGGATGATCGTCCACTGTCGGAGTCACTTTCCATCTTCCGGAAATCCCTAGCAATGCGGGTGGAAGGTAAATCAAAAGCTTCTCTCCAACCCTCAACATGCTCCATTTCAGCGACAAGAGACTTGGTCATCTTTCGCAAATCTTCCTCTTCGAGATCTCTCTTGGTGACGAAGTACTTCTCCGTAGACATTGTGTTGGGAGTCTTGAAGTTGAGTAGCTTCGGAAAACTGACAGAAGAGATGCAGAGACGATATCAGGATCAAATCTAGCCCCAACGAGTCGGAAGCAGGCTTAAATGGCTCAGGCTCAGTTTCAGCAAACAGAGGCATTATCCCGCGCGAGATATGTAGTCCCGCGCGAGATAATCACACGGAAAGTCGATTTTTATTTAGACCTAAATTTTGGTCGGAACGGAAAATCCGTTTTGAGGGGTTTCTAAGGCCTTTATCAGAACCTAACGACTAAGTAATCAATCTGATTTTTGTAAAACAAAGCCATGTAAGATCGTTTTTCGAAGGATTATATGTATATGTATTTTTTTTTTGAAGGGACATCCGAAAGGGTCATTTCGAAGGGGCTTTTTCCGAAGGGACTTTTCCCGAAGGGACTTTTCCTGAAGGGACTTTTCCGAGTCCTTCTTCATTGTCAATTTTACATGGCTTTGTTTTGGTCAAAAACAAGTAAAGATCACCAAGTCAAAACCGACCGGTCACGGAGTGATCCTAAAAAGTCAATCTACATGAAAATGTGGCGATGCAGGGCTGGAAGGCTAGGCTCCCCGCGATATGACAATCTAAGTGGATTGAATACGCGGAGTGGGATTGTCCAACTTCGGAGAGACCGGCGACTAGGTGGTTACCGTCATCCGTCCTTAGTGTGGGTCCCGAGTTTATAGAGGGTATGCAGTGCAATGACAGTTATAATATGAGTGCGCGTGTGTGATAGTCAATCTAGGTGATAGAGTAAAATAGAAAGTTTTTTTTGAAAACTAAAAAGAAAAACAGATAGTGGCCGCACCAAGTGGTTGCCTACGTTTCTCCCAATTTAGGAAGACTCAGGCCGTCGTAGTTCCACATAAAGAGAGATAAAGAGAGATAAATAAATTAATTTACAACTCCCGAATCCCCAATGGACCGGACTTTAATTAAATAAAACCCAATCGCACGCAGTTTATAAATAATAATCGATTATTTAAATGAAATAAAGATTCGAGTTCTACACCTTAAGGGAGGCCTTAAGATGTGGAAACTCTGCAGATAATGAATTATGGGATCCCCCTTGCATGTTCGGCTCTCGTCTTGGACTATGAGATGAACGGGAGAAACCAAAAAACAACCAGATTGCAGAGGCGATATCTCGTGCGAGATATGATATCCCGTGCGAGATATGCCTCGTCTGAGAGCAGAAAATTGAATTTACAATTTTTTTTGAAAACCACACTTTTAATTTTGACGCAAGTTTAAGCCTCTTAATTTTAAGTCCCCAGCGGAATCGCCACTGTAGCATTTTGAGAAGAATTTTATCTTTTTGAGTCGCCACATATATTATTCGTTTGGAAACATAGAAAAACCATTTTGAAAGAGATTTGGGTTCGGGGCTTAGGTTATGGAATGGGTAGGTCAAGGAGCATCCATTCCACCCGATCCGGAGATCGGTCTTGCTAAAGAAAAGAGAGGTTTTCAGAAAGGAAGACGAAAAAGATTTTAAACAATAAAAGATCCATTTAACGGGGTTAAACGGAATGTAGGATCGATTGCTTCGAGACCGTCTCCATGATTTGGAGTGGCTCTAGGCCGATCCTAGATTCAATAGATTTATACCACTCTAACAATCAATTAGAAAGGGATTTAGGGGAGTTTACCTTGCGTGAGGTGATTTGGGCAGAGTTTCGACTCAAGTTTAGACTTGACTCTCGATACGGACAGAGCTTCATCTCAATCCTTGACTTGGGTCTTGATGTTTGTTTATCAACAAGGTTGACAAACAAACTTTGAGGTGAGTTTTAGGGTGATTTTGTAGGAACCTTTCATGGAAAGAAACCAACAAAATATGTGTGTGTTGTGAAAATTCGTCGTCCTTTGATCCTAGGAAGTCACCAAGTATTTATAGGGTTTGGATAGGTAGAGGTGGAGAGGTAAAACCCTTTCAGAAGGTTCTAGACCCCAAACTCTATTGGTTGGCCGGATGGATAAAATCATATCCCGGAAAGAGGTTGAAATCGATGAGAAAACTGCCTTCTGCATGCTGCAGAGGGAGGATATCTCGCGCGAGACACGCCATCTCGCGGCGAGATATTGCTCATGTGGACAATCTTGTCCTTTCCTCGTTATCTCGTATGCAGTTTAGTCCCAAACTAACGATAGTTAGTCAAAACTTAACGAAACATGACGAAATGGTGAATTTCTACTTCTTGACTCAAAGCGAGACTTAGAGTGGTATAAATATGACCCGATGTGTTCAGAATGGGGTGTCTACAACATCTCATAATAACAATAAGATATCTGTAACTTATCCTTTCCTCATTTACCCTTTGAACCATGCCCTAACAATTCTCCTTTACATGCATGACCTAGATAACATTTTATGAGAGAGATTGTTAATCAAAAACATGTAAAATCAAAAATTTATAAATAATGAAAATAAATAAACAGATATATTTATCGGACACCTAAGAATGACCTAAACATGCAGAATTACTAGAATGATGTTATACCCACAAGTGATGGATCAAATATCATTACATATGTGGCATAAGATGTAAGTCACATTTTGTGACACAACAGGTCACAAAAAGTTAATGAGCAATAATCCAATCTTCACAGACTCTATAATGCATTGGGCCAATTTTTATTGTAGAGAAAATACGTAATTGGAGTAGATTTCACTTTTCTATTACCCAAAGATAGCCATTTTCCTAGTGATCTTTTCAAGTTTGATTTCAAACTTATTATCTCGAGGATCACTTGATCACACTGGATTGGCTTCATGCAGATGGGTGAAACAGTTGTTTCTCTTGCTAATAAGACACCCACTGTGTGATATCAAGAAATATTACATCAAAATATCGAAAGACAACATGAACAGGAAGTGCTCACAATCAACTAACAAGCCATGCCAAATATGTAAACAAACAAGTGAACACATGAGATTGACCGTGCTAATTGATAAATGGCTATTTTATAATCATTTATAGCATTTTAATTGAATCATTTACATTAAATTTTAGTACCATTTAGTCTAATTTAGCTTCTTTTATTTTATATTACGAATTTTATGATTGGTTGGTATACTTGTGTGGTTGTACAGGGCTTAGGGACAATTTTGGTATAAATAATACTTGGGACGTGTTCATTCAAATGAAAGGATCAAAGCGAGAAGGGACAGCTTAGAAAAATGAGCAAACAGACCAGAACAACACTTGCACGACCATGCAGTTTATTAGACACGACCGTGCCAAACTCTATGTTGCCAAAAAATTGCTACAAGGCCACTTGCACGGTCGTGCAAGCTATAAGACGCGACCGTGTCAAACTCTCTGTTCTCAAAGAATTACTCCAAGACCACATGCACGGCCTTGCACTTGCTATTTCCAGATTTTAAAGGTGCCTTTTGGATGAAGCTTCTTGTGTTGGTGATTTTAGTATCACTCAACTTATTTTATTGTAATGGTGATTTACTAAGAGATCAATGTGATTCGTATTAGACTCGGATACGAGTAAGGGAAAGTGTGGAGTACACACTCGTTTGAGCTAAAACGAAGTCAACCTCGATAAAGAAGTAAAAGTTAAAGGGTAGCACATTTTGCTGATGTGCTCGGCCGAGCAGAGTCCTTGACTCGGCCGAGCAGAGCTTAGTAGATTGGCCAAGTTTCTGGAGTGTCTTGCTCGGCCGAGGCATGTGCCTTGCTCGGCCGAGCAGTATGAACAACACGGCCGTGCAGTTCATAAGACACGGCCGTGCAGCTTGGCAGAATCTCATTAGACATGTGTGCTCGGCCGAGCGAGTCCCTTGACTCGGCCGAGCAGTTCCTGAACAGGTGCCAGTTCAAACTGAATAGTCACATCTCTTGGCTAAAATCATGTCTTTTGGTTATACCTTTTAACTCATACCTCTCCATCTGTATATATACAGGGATTGATCTCAGTTGTACATACATGAAAAACTCAAGTGATACAACAATAACGAAAGCAAAACAATTCTCTAGTTTTTGATTTGTTCTCTTTGCCTAGAAAACAAATTGTGTGATTGTCTTATCCCAATAAATATTTTGTGTAACCCAGGCATTAAGGGTCGAAATACTTTATTCGGAAAGTGGATTATACACGATTCAATCATATATCCGGCCATAGTATCAAGATCGAGACCCTATTTCCCCTACAAACGAATAAAGTATTTGGTGATAATCATGGCTACTGTGAAGGAGATGACAACAAAGTTTGGAAAGCTAGACAAGTTTGAAGGGCAAGATTTCAGACGTTGGCAAAAGAAGATGCACTTCCTTTTGACAACATTAAAGGTGGTGTATGTTCTATCTACTCCAATTCCAGAATTGCTTGAAGAGGATAACTTGGAGGCCGTCAGACGTAGATCGAAGTGGGAGAACGACGACTACATCTGCAGAGGACACATATTAAACGGTATGTCTGATCCTTTATTTGACATTTATCAAAATGAGGAGTCTGCTAAAGAGTTATGGGATTCTCTTGAATCCAAGTACATGGCAGAGGATGCTTCTAGTAAGAAGTTCCTTGTGAGTAATTTTAATAATTAAAAGATGGTCGATTCAAGACCTGTCATGGAACAATTCAATGAACTCCTTAGAATCCTTGGACAATATACACAACACGGGTTGAAGATGGATGAGTCAATATCGGTTTCAAGTGTGATTGATAAGTTGCCTCCCTCCTGGAAGGATTTCAAACACACTTTGAAACATGGTAAAGACGATCTGTCTTTGGTTCAACTTGGTAGTCACTTGCGCATAGAGGAATCTCTTAGGGCGCAAGAGGATGACAAAGGCAAGGGAAAAGAAGTTGCTGGACCCTCTGTCAATATGATTGATGTGGGTGGAAACAATAAAAACAAAGGAAAGAAACGTAGTTTCAATGACAATGGTTCTGGTTCCAACAAGAAGCCTAAATTGGCATGTTGGAAGTGTGGCAAATCTGGTCACTTTAAGAAGGATTGTCGTGTTGGAAACAATAAGAAAGGCGCAAGCACAAGTGGTTCGGGAAAGGGGTCTAAGGACCATTCTGAAGACCAAGGATGATGCTATTGCGTGGTGGATTGATTCCGGTGCCACAACTCATGTTTGTAAAGATCGTTATTGGTTTAAGACATATGAACCAATGGAAGACGAATTTGTTCTTTACATGGATGATGACCATTCCGCTCCTATTCAAGGAAAAGAAGTGTGGTGTTGGAATTTAGTTCGGGAAAAACTGTTTCTTTGTTTAATGTTTTATATGTACCTAAACTTCGTAAGAATTTAATTTCTGGTCCTGTCTTGAACAAATGTGGATATAAACAAGTGTATGAATCCGATAAGTATATCTTATCGAAGTCTGGTGTATTTGTAGGATTTGGTTATTATAACAATGGAATGTTCATGTTGAATTTAAATAAAATTCCTTGTTCTGTTTATATGACTTCTGTTATTATCAATTCTTCATAATGTCATGCTCGGTGGAAAATGTAATATTTCGAAAGGCTTTCAATTCTTAATGTAAGATTATCCCATTTTTGAACATAGCCACCATCATTAGATGCGTTGTGAGTTTGTTCAAATGCATAGCCACGCATTTAATAATGTGTTGTGAGTATGCGGATCTACTTGCTTTGGTTGAATATTTATTCACCATTAAGTTAAGAATTGATAAGTATTTCGGCTGAATCTCAAATGAATGATCATTTGATTGAGGTACCAAGTGAGACACTCGAACCTCGTAAAAGTAAAAGAGCAAGGAAAGCTAAATCATATGGTTCTGATTTTCAACTATATTTAGTTATGGGATCAAGAGATCAAATTGAATCTCAATACTCTTACTGTTATAGTATAGAGGAGGATCCAAGAACCTATGATGAAGCAATAAAATCTCGAGACGCTGGTTTTTGGAAAGAAGCCATCGATGATGAGATTGGTTCTATTGTGGAAAATAATACATGGGTCTTGTCTGATTTACCACCAGGCTGTAAACCTTTGGGGTGCAAATGGATCTTCAAAAAGAAGATGAAAGTCAATGGAACAATTGACAAGTTTAAAGCTCGATTGGTAATCCAAGGCTTTAGACAAAAGGAAGGGATCGATTACTTCGATACCTATGCACCGGTTGCTCGTATCACTACTATTAGATTTCTGATAGCTTTGGCAGCTATTCAGAATCTATTGATCCATCAAATGGATGTCAAAACAGCATTTTTAAATGGTGATTTGGAAGAAGAAGTGTATATGAAACAACCTGAAGGATTTGTTATGCCAGGTAATGAGCATAAGGTATGTAAGTTAATTAAGTCATTGTATGGGTTGATCAAGCACCTAAGTAGTGGCATCAAAAATTTGATGAGGTTGTTTTGTCGAATGGTTTTGTATTAAATCAATCCGACAAATGTGTATATAGCAGATTTGATGAATCCGGTAAAGGTGTAATCATCTGCCTATATGTAGATGACATGTTAATTTTTGGCACAGACCAAAATGTAGTTGATAAAACTAAAAAGTTTTTGTCATCAAAGTTTTCGATGAAGGACATGGGAGAAGCCGATGTAATTCTTGGTATAAAGATTAAACGGATGAACAAGGGAATTGCAATATCACAATCTCATTATATTGAGAAAATTCTCAAGAGGTTTAATTGTGATAATTGTTCCAAAGTTAGTACTCCCATGGATCCTACTGAGAAACTTGTATCAAATACTGGTAAACCTGTGTCACAGCTCGAATACTCAAAAGCCATTGGCAGTTTGATGTATGCTATGACGGGCACTCGACCTGATATTGCTTATGCAGTTGGAAGATTGAGCAGGTTCACTAGTAATCCTAGTAGACAACATTGGCATGCTATAACAAGGGTGTTCAAGTACTTAAAAGGTACTATGGACTATGGTTTGTGTTATAGTGGACATCCTTCTATATTAGAAGGTTATACCGATGCTAGTTGGATCAACCAAGAAGATTCATCTTCTACTAGTGGTTGGGTGTTCTTGCTTGGAGGAGGTGCCATTTCTTGGGCTTCCAAAAAGCAGACATGTATTACACATTCTACAATGGAATCTGAGTTTGTAGCATTGGCTGCTGCTGGAAAAGAAGCGGAGTGGCTTCGGAACTTGATATATGAGATTCCATTATGGCCAAAACCGATATCACCAATGTCTATCCATTGTGATAGTGCTGCCACCTTGGCTAGGGCCTATAGTCAGATTTATAATGGCAAGTCTAGACACTTGGGTGTCAGACATAGTATGATTCGGGAGTTAATCATGAATGGTGTGATATCAGTTGAATTTGTTCGATCGCAACAAAATTTGGCTGACCACTTGACGAAGGGGTTAGCCAGAGACTTGGTAAATAAGTCTGCAATGGGAATGGGATTAAAGTCCATTTAATCCTCTAATTGTGAGATACCCAATTCCTTCTAATACAACGTTAGAAGCTTGAATTCAATGTGGAAAGCTCGCAGTTGGAGATTGGAACACATGTTATTATCTTTCCCAAGGTATGTGTTCAGACCTGCAAGTAAAGGTTAGGTTGAAGAATATCTTCTTAATAGTTCCTTTGAAAAATTGCAACTGCAGGTGCAAGATTAAAGGAACTACCTATGTGGACATGATGTTTTGCCGCTTCAAGAAGCTAGGACTTGGCTTCCTATATGTTCACTAATGGATATGGACACATGGCTTGTAAAAGTGTCAAGATTAAACAAAGAGAATTGTACTGAACTTATGTGTATAGTATCTTCAGGTATTCATATGAGTTGACGGGTTCAATCGTTACGACACCCCGATTCTCGAGTATTTGAAATGTGTATTATACTAAGATGAAAATTCAATCGCAAGACATTTTCATTTATGCATTCGTTTGTTTCGTTATTTATAAAGTTTAGTAAATCAAAGGATTACACTAAAATGGAGGGGATTTGTTGGTGATTTTAGTATCACTCAACTTATTTTATTGTAATGGTGATTTACTAAGAGATCAATGTGATTCGTATTAGACTCGGATACGAGTAAGGGAAAGTGTGGAGTACACACTCGTTTGAGCTAAAACGAAGTCAACCTCAATAAAGAAGTAAAAGTTAAAGGGTAGCACATTTTGCTGATGTGCTCGGCCGAGCAGAGTCCTTGACTCGGCCGAGCAGAGCTTAGCAGATTGGCCAAGTTTCTGGAGTGTCTTGCTCGGCCGAGGCATGTGCCTTGCTCGGCCGAGCAGTATGAACAACACGGCCGTGCAGTTCATAAGACACGGCCGTGCAGCTTGGCAGAATCTCATTAGACATGTGTGCTCGGCCGAGCGAGTCCCTTGACTCGGCCGAGCAGTTCCTGAACAGGTGCCAGTTCAAACTGAATAGTCACATCTCTTGGCTAAAATCATGTCTTTTGGTTATACCTTTTAACTCATACCTCTCCATCTGTATATATACAGGGATTGATCTCAGTTGTACATACATGAAAAACTCAAGTGATACAACAATAACGAAAGCAAAACAATTCTCTAGTTTTTGATTTGTTCTCTTTGCCTAGAAAACAAATTGTGTGATTGTCTTATCCCAATAAAGATTTTGTGTAACCCAGGCATTAAGGGTCGAAATACTTTATTCGGAAAGTGGATTATACACGATTCAATCATATATCCGGCCATAGTATCAAGATCGAGACCCTATTTCCCCTACATCTTGAAGATTCTCAACTCTTGGATCTTATGCCTATAAATAAGCATTGTTAGTGCCAGTTTTAGAGATCCAGACATCCAGATTTTATTTGTAATTATACTCTAGCAATACTTATCCAATAAACATCAACATTCTCAAGATTTTTTGTTGCTTTTATTCAAAAATTCTGAAGTTTAGTTATTGAATATTATTCTCAGCCATTTCCTTCCTAATTCATTATGAATAAGTATCTCACATCCCTATTCTGTTTATTTTCATATCTTATTCATCTTTTATTGTTTCAATCATTAATATGGTTTGTGAGTCATCCCCCAAGTTATTGGGGTTGTAAACTCAACCTCGTATGTTCATCTTTATAATCATGTTTCTCTTTTCATCTTCATCTTAAAAAACAATTTTCTTCATATCACTTTTAAAGCCTATAAATTGGAGACATCCTTAGTTATATGATTCTAGTCAATCGAGAGAAGTAATTAGCCATGAATCTCGATTAATGTAACCATACAAAGTAAACTAGGTACTATTAATCACGAGAGTAGATTAATGGCCTAGGGATGATCCTTTAGTGGAAAGTACGTGGAATTAATATAAACTTAATGGATTCTTACTAATGTATGGACCATCGGGAGATAGGCAATAATTAGTAGAGAATACGAGTATTGCTTGCTTGATCATGAGAAGTAATACAAACATAATGTATCATCCTTGATTTTTGATGAAACTTTTATTTAAATCATGATTACTTGATGAATATATGTTGTTCGAGTTCCAATCCCGAGAATGTCTTCATCTTATAAAGTTCAATTAAAGTTATAGTATTTTATCTTAATCTAGACATTTATAACAACAACAATTTTCCCCCAATAAACTTTATTTTATTATTACTTACATAAAGCAAGTATAATATATAGTAAACCTATCCTCGTGGGATTCGACCCGCATTTGACCCTTTCTATACTACATACACACAGTGCACTTGCGATATTAAAACAAGTCGTTCATTTTGGCTTGACATGTTTTTGGAGCCGTTGTCGTGGACAACAGTTTACTTTCTGATATTTGTCTTTATTTTATATTTTTCTTTTGTTTTATTTTTGTTTAACATCTCTTTCGAAGATTTGTTGTCTTTGAATACTTTTTAGAAATCATTGAAGTTTATGAAAAGAACCCGGATCTTTCTTGAAGAATTCGATCCGAACCTGAAAGGACTTTTCACGAAAGACTAAGAAGGTTAAGAGAATTACTAGAACAACAAATGGCGGAAGGAGAACCCGCAACACCATCTCCTAGAACCTTAAGGGACTTTGTTAACCCAAGTACCCCGGGTACTGGATCACCAATAGTTGTGCCGAATGCCAATGCGGCCAACTTTGAGATCAAGCCACAATTACTACACATGGTTATGAATAACCAATTCAGCGGATTGGCTTTCGAAGACTCCCATCTCCATGTTCAATCATTCTTGGAGTATTGTGACACCACCCAAATTCAAGGTGTCACATCAGAGGCAATAAGAATGCGCCTTTTTCCTTTCTCACTAAAGGATAAGATGAAACAATGGTTCAATTCAGTCCCACCCAACTCTTTAACAACATGGGACCAAGTTCAAGAGGCATTCCTTGGGCGTTTCTTCCCACCTTCCAAGACCACTCAAATTCGGACAAAGATAACCTACTTTAGCCAAAATGGTAATGAGTCGCTCTATGATGCATTGGAGAGATACAAAGAGCTCTTGAGATTTTGTCCCCATCATGGCCTCGAAAAGTGGTTGATTGTTCATACATTCTACAATGGTCTCACATTCAAAACAAGGGAGACCATAGATGCCTCCGCATGAGGAGCACTTATAAATAAAGCGGTGGATGAGGCATATGATTGATCGAGAAGATAGTCTTAAATCACTACCAATGGTCGAATGAAAGGGAGGAACCACAAGGAACTCTGGGTAAGTACAATGTTGATGTTGTTACTCTCCTTTCTTCTAAAGTTGACATGCTTTTAAAGAAAATTGAAAGTCTAGATGTGAATCACGTGCCAACATTAACGTTGTATGTGAACTATGTGGGTCTAACTCACATAGTACAGAATGTTATGAATTACTTGACACTACTTCTAGCGATCAAGTAAATTTTGTTAACTCGTATGGGTAGAAAGGGGGTATGTATTCAAACACATACAACTCGTAATGGAAAAATCACCCCTATTTTTCCTATAGGAGAAACAATGTTTTAAACCCACTATACAACCATCGGGATTTACAAAGAAGAATTTCAATTCTAACTCTAATAATTTTCCTTCCCCTAAATCTAAGTTTGATCTTTTAATGGATTTCATTGTTGAAAAAAAAATGCTCAAGAGAAGACTAACAATGAATTAAAGGAAAACTTCAAGAAATTAAATGCTAGATTTGATAATCTAGCCGCTCATAATAAAATGCTTGAAAATTAACAAGCTCAACAGGCCAACGCCTCGCATAAACCACAAGGGAGTCTTCCCGGTCAACCGCAAAGGCATAATGAGCATGTTATTGTAATAATCACTAGGAGTGGTAATGAATTGAAAGACATCAACCCTAGTGAAGAGAATGTTAGTCCAACCCCACCGATGGTTGAGACTAATAAATATATTAACAAGGGGATGGAATCCCCTATGCTTGCTACAAACCTTGATCCACCATTATCATACCCCCAAAGGTTGATCAAGAAAGAAGTAAATAAAGAATATGCTGAATTTTTTAAAGTTTTGGATACAATAAATGTTAACATTCCCATTTTCTCATAACATACAAGAAATGCCCTCTTATGCAAGACCTTTAAAAGAAATGCTTTCAAATTAGAGGAAATTTGAAGAATTTGAGAATGTCACTTTGGCAGAAGATGTTAGTGATATTTTACAAAAGAAACTTCCCCAAAAACATAAGGATCCCGACACTTTCTCGATACATTGTAGCATTGGTAGATGTAACATATACAATGCTATGCTTGATCTAGGGGCTAGCGTTAGCCTAATGCCATTATCGGTAAGTGAGAAACTAGGTGTGGGGAAATTCAAACCCACCACCATTTTTTCTCCAACCGGTGGATTGCTACATACAATACCCAATTGGAATAATGGAGAACATGCCTTGTTGAATATGATGAATATCCCCGTTGACTTTGTAGTACTCGAGATGGAAGAAGACCATCTAATTTCAGTAATTTTAGGGAGACCATTTCTTGCCACCGCAGGGGCAATAATTGATGTAAAAAAAGGTACTCTCTCTCTCTCTAAATGTTGGAAGCGAAATGGTGGAATTTGATAGAAAAAACATGAATCTCGAGAGCCCTTTCCAAGAATTCAACACCCTTAGAAATGAGAACAAAGAGGATGAAAATTGACAATCTAAAGATTCGTTTAAAAATATCTTATAAATGAGGAATCTTTAGATTGTAGTAATAATGATGTGTTCAACTATTCTGTATATCATAATGCTAATCATGTAGCAAGGAAGGAGAACACCAAAGAAATGCAGGTACCAGATAGGGGAGGCACGCCAAAATGGCGCACGTGCAAGGATTATAGACAATTAATCCCATAAAAAATAAGTACGGGAAGGCGCATATGCATCGATCATAGGAGCTCAATCACTACAAGAGACATGCAATGGCAAGTTGTTAAAGATAACATGCCATCACAGTACCATTCATTGCCCATTTTAACTAAAGAAAAAGGGTCGAGCTAAGAACCTAAAACAAGCATCATCGGGACAGTAACCGATGGATTATAAATTTTTTAGTTTGTCTTTAAATAATTTTAGTATTTATATATTATTCTTTATTTTATTTTTTGTTGTTGTTGCTAATCCTTATTTTCTAGGTAAAAAAGGGTCATAAACAGCAGACACACGGCCGAGTCCTTCATCATTGCACGGTCGAGCGTACTTCAGTTGCACGGGCGTGTAGATATCAACACGTGGCCATGCAAATGTTTCTGTATTAAATTTCTCGCCCCAAAATCATTTGCACGTCCATGCTATTATCCTATACATGACCGTGCCGATTGCCCGGAAGGACGTGCCTCTTCGTCAAAAATCGGGTATTTTGGAGATTTTTCACTCTTTTCTTCACTTTTTCCTTCACTCTCTCTCTCTCTAACCTATCACTACCTCTGAAAAACCACCACCACCATCTCCTAATTCCCTCCAAAATCTCCATAATTTTCGGCCGAAAACCACTCCCCCACCATATTTCCATCATCTTTACACCATCAAGAACCCAAAAATCACCCCCAATTCCCCCAATTCCGAAAACCATAGTTATTTTCCCAGATTTAAAATTTTTCGAATTTTTTTTCAAATTGTTGGCTCAAGTTGGTTTCTTTGAAACATTCAAGCTACAATCAAGAAATAAAACAAGGTTTCAAGGTAGATTTAAGGAATTCTCACAACCAAAATCGGGTATCTCACAAACTTTCTCTCATATTTCAGAATTTTGTTGGGTTTGTTACTTTTAATTTGTTCTTGAGTTTATAATGGAAAGTAGAGGGAAAGGAAAACAAACGACCAAAAGAGCCTGGAATGAGAAAGGTTCCACCTCCCGACCTAAATTATCATTAGCCCTTGATACTATGGGAATTCGGTTCACGGGTCAAGTGGAAATAGGGAGATTTAATAGGCTTCGTGCTAGAAGAATTAAACCTACTCAATTTCCAGATATTAGAGCCCTACAAACATTAGGAATTTCTGAAAACATAAGGGATTTATATGTCGGGTTAGGAAGTGAGCATTTTCTCAATCTTGAAGGAGAAACTTATACAAAACTCACCCTTGAATGTGCGTATCTCATTAAAAGCTTGAGATCAACGAGGTCGAATCGGACGGGGGAAAGCAGTTGTTTCACTGGATCGCTAATTTTTTATGTGCAAGTTCAATTTTTTTACTACTTTAAAATGTTGGATAATCTCAATTATTTTAATGAATCTAATGTACTTAGCTTGTTTTTTATAGTTGATTTACGTTGATCAAGTCGTGCAAGAACAGCAAAAATAACAGCATAAACAACAGCAACAACAACAGAAGAGGAGCAACAACAACAACAACAACAACAACAACAACAACAACAACAACAACAACAACAACAACAACAACAACAACAACAACAACAACAACAACAACAGAAACAAGATGAACCACGACAGGGACAACTCAAAATTTAAAAGTAGCTATTGAATCTAATTACAATGTTCAAAACACACATGTATTCAGTAACTACAATAGTTCAAGTCTCTTGATCCCCATTACGTCTCTTCTGTCAGCCATAAAAAACGGTAAAAAAATAATTTAATTAAAATATCATCCTTACTTTTTCCAAGTATATTCAAACTATACTAACTAACTATTTTATAATGTCAAAAATATATTAAGGTATCAAAACCTTGAAGAGAAGAATAGGTTTTTAGATCAACAAAAATATTAATGGTTCACTAAAGATATGGAGAAAACAAAATAAATGATTATGACATGGTAACAAGAAACCTACACAATATTCATTTTATATATTCTTTAGCTTTCAAAATTCATATTTTCGTAATTTATATCATTGTGTATATATGTAAGGTATTCTTTCCAGTCAATTCTCATGGCCACTACTACATTTTTGTATACGAATTCTGAGCTCTGTCTTTAATATCCTTGACAATAGCTGTGTAGGGGAAATAGACAAATGCCAAGAGCATCATACTAAAATGGCATGCATATTTTGAAATTTGTTCTACACTTGGATCCCAGTATGTAATGTAGCTACTGAATCCAAGTATTACTTACGAGTTATTGTTGGATCTAGTAGCAAAAGTAGCCACAGAACCCAAGTTCAATATTCAAAATATACTTGGATTCAGTAGCTAAGTTAGCTACTGAATCCAAACATTACTTATGAGTTACAGTTGGATTCAGTAGTTATTGAACTTTGATTCAGTAGCTAAAGTACCTACTGAATCCAAGTTCAATGTTTAAAATACACATTGATTAAGTAGCTAAAGTAGCTACTGAATTCAAGTTCAATGTTCAAAATACACTCAGAATCAGTAGATAATTAGCTAATGAATCCAAGAATTACTTATGGGTTACTGTTGAATTTAGTAGCTAAAGTAGCTATTGAATCCATGTTCAATGGTCAAAATACACTTGGACTAAGTAGATAATATAGCTACTGAATTCAAGCATTACTTATGAGTTACTGTTTGATTCAATAGTTATTACACTTGGATTTAGTAACTAAAGTAACTTCTGAATACAAGTTTAATGTTCAATATACACCTGGATTCAATAGATAATATAGCTACTGAATTCAAGCATTACTTATGAGTTACTGTTGGATTCAATAGTTATTGAACTTTGATTCAATAGCTAAAGTAGCTACTGAATACAAGTTTAATGTTCAAAATATACTGGGATTCAATAAGCAATGTAGCTACTGAATCCAAGCATTACTTATGTGTTACTGTAAATCATATACAAATATAATAATATTTTAATATTAATTTTGTGCAGACCCAACACTTTTGTCAATTTCTAAATTCCCATCAACACTCAAAAGCCAATGATATTGAAAGTGTTGACAGTTGTCATAGAGAGTAGCAATGGCGCACAAAATATAACAAAATCGGTTGCGGCATATTTGTCATGCGACACATGAAAACATTTATGGGCGGTAGCACAAAGGAATCAGTTACTGGTCTGAAGATGAAGAAGGAATAGATAAGTATAGTTTCTAATAACATTTTAGCATTCATAACTTTGACTTATTTACATAAACTTTTTTCTCTTTCTTCCAACCTGAACAATCTAAACAAATTATGTTTATATGAAGGCGATACACACACACGATCCTTGCATCCAAAGTGAATCAAAAAAGAGATGAAGTATTTAATGCATCAACTAAATTTCATGAGAAGAAAAAGATGGAGAAGAAAAAGAAATGATTTTGTACTGTGTAGTATTAGGGGATGTTGAACAGTATGAATCAACCTGTAATTTTGTAAAAGATAACAAAGGCTTGAACAATATGGTCATGTGATGTATTTGTTTGGATAATGATTGTATTGAGTGTTTATGTTGATGTTCATTCTGGTTGCAAGCCTATATAGGAGTAACTACTGTTGGATTAAGTACATAAGTAGCTACTTAATCCTAACGCATGTATTTTTAAACATTACACTTGTATTCAGTAGTTAAACAACTAGTAAATCCAAGTGCAAATATGAAAATGCACGTGGATTCAATAGCTACTTACCAACTGAATTCAAGGGTATTTTGAACATTACACTTGAATTCAGTAGTTATTTCACTTTGATTCAGTAGTTATTGCACTTGTATTCAGTAGCTAAGTACCTACTAATCCTAGTGCTATATTAAAAAATACACTTGGATTCATTAGCTATTTAGCTACCGAATACAGGTGCAAGTGTTCTTCACTAATATTGAGCAACAAACATATACACCGGCTAAAAAATGATCAACCAACATTGTAATTATAATAATTATTATTATTATTATAATAAATAAATAAACTATTTATTTATTTATTTAATATAATAATTATTTTTTGTTAAATAATGGACAAATTCGCTTGTGCAGACCAACACTACTAAAGTCCCATCACCACTCAAAACCTAATGAGATTGAAAGTGCTGACAGTTGTCGCAGGGAGATGAAATGGCGCACAAAAGATAACAAAATCGGCTGCGGCATATTTGTCATGTGACACATGGAAACGTTCATGGGTAGTAGCACAAAGGAATCAGTTACTGGTCTGATGAAGAAGGAATAGATGAGTATAGCTTTAATAACATTTTAGCATTCATAACTTTGACTGATTTATTTTAAAAAAAATCCCTTTCTTTCAGCCTGAACAAGCTAAACAAATTTTGTTTCTACGAAGGCAATACACACACACGATCCTTGTATCCAAAGTGAATAAAAAAAAAGATGAAGTACTTAATCCAGCAACTAAATTTCATGAGAAGAAAAAGAAATGATTTTGTAATGTGTAGTATTAGGGGAAATTGAATAGTATAAATCAACCTGTAATTTTGTAAAGGATGACAAAGGCTTGAACAATATGGTCATGTGATATATTTGCTTGGATAATGATTTATTGTATTGAGTGTTTAAGTTGATGTTCCTTCTGGTTGAAAGCCTATATAGGAGTAAATACTTTTGGATTCAGTACGTAAGTAGCTACTGAATCCTTATATATTTTTGAACATTACACTTGGATTAAGTAGCTAAGCAACTATTGAATCCAAGTGCAACCATAAAAATACACTTTGATTCAATAACTACTTACCTGCTGAATCTAAGGGTATTTTGAACATTACACTTGAATTCCGTAGTTATTGCACTTGGATTCAGTAGATATTTCACTTGGATTAAGTAGCTACTGAATTCAGGTGCAAGTGTTCTACACTAATATTTAGTAAAAAACATATACACTAACTAAAAAAATTGATCAACCAACATCGTAATTATAATAATCATAATAATAATAATAATAATAATAAATTAATTATTTATTTAGTCTAATTATTATTTTTGGTTAAATGATGAACTTCTCTGCTGCGTTCATAATCCTCTTCCTCCCGCACCCTTTATTCCGAACATCATTAGGTGGCTTGATTGTAATTTTTGTCAGGACCTCAGAACCAATTAAACTCCCAACAATAGACTTGTTTTTCGAAACGAGATTTGTTCCTCTGCGATCTCGCAAATAATGCTTTAGTTCCTTCACAACATTTGCAACATGATTGAGTTCCTTGCTCTCCTTACTCACCAACCTCATAGACGCATTGAAATCAAACAAAACTTCATTCACCTTCACCCACATTGGCTGATACACCCTCCCATATCACGCTTGACCCTCGACACTCTACATTCTTTGTCTATCGGTTACGGACATTCTGTCTTGGAATGTTTGGTACATTACCTAGTTTAATGCAAAAAACGTATGCATGCATAAATACCAACTCTTTCAAAAAAGCTTGAACGAACTCTTCACGTGGTTAGTTTCTAATGTGTGTTTCATCTGCATAAAATTCAGTAACTAATTAATCTGAGATTAAGTTACTAAAGAACTAAAAAAAGACTCGTACGAACACAAATTTACTAAACACAAAATGCCTAATATTCGGTAAGAAATGAATACCTTAAATTTTTTACCCTTAGCTTTTCCATCTGTCAAAACCAAAATCTTAATTAAATCATCGACGACCATAGATCTCATCCCCAAACTATAACACGCTTCCTTGATTTCATCTAGAACTAAATAGAAAACATCGCTTGTGTAAACCTCCGCCGCATATTTCTCGATCAACAGAAGCGTCTCCGCCATTGGTAGTAGTTTCAAACACTCGTGGTTCAGCCATCTGTTGGTCAGGCGTTGCTTGTCCATTATTGTCTCGAAATATACGTAAAACTTGGTCAGCATGTCCTTTTCCATATTGTACTTGCCATAAAACGCATTCACACTTTCTGACTATGATGTTGTACGCAATATCCCGAGCAGCAGGTCGTTCCTAAAATATGTCGGAATCTAGCAACTCTTGTTCTCAAACATACTCGTCAACAACTCATCATCCTTCAAAATGAATTCTTTTATAATAGATTTCCAGCCCTTATCAAATTTTGATGCCTCTATGCTTTAATTCCAAACATAATCATTAATCTTGGACATCAAATCAACATCCTTGCACAAGTGAGGTGCAACCTGCACATAAATTAAATATGATCACAAAGACTCAATAACTAATAAATATGTGTATTTTCATAATTGAACATGGATTCATTATCTAAATATCTACTAAATCCAAGTGTAATGTTTAAAAATATGCATAGTTCAGTAGCTTGGTAGCTATTGAATCCATGTTCTATGTTCAAAAATACACTTAGATTTTGGTAGGTAATTAGACACTGAATCTAAATGCAATATTAAAAATACACTTAGATTAAGTAGATAATTATCTACTGAATCCATGTGTATTTTCATGATTGGACTTGGATTCAGTAGATAATTATCTGCTGAATCCATATGTATTTTCATGATTACACATTGATTAATTAGCTAAGTATATACTAATTCCATGTGCAATGTTGAAAAATACATATAGATTCAGTAGCTAAGTAGCTACTGAATCCATGTTCAATGTTAAAAAACAAACCTAGACATGTAGATAATTGGCTACTGAATCCAGTTGTAATGTTAAAAAATACACTTAGATTTAGTAGATAATTAGATATTGAATCCATGTATATTTTCATGATTGGACTTAGATTTAGTAGATAATTAACTACTGAATTCATGTGTATTTATAAGTTATGTATTTTCAATAACTGATAATTATTTGTTTTTTTTAAATTGTACCTTTTATGGCAGCTTATTCATAATATGCCACATACACCAATGATGCCTCATCAAAGTGAAAACATCAGGGATTGCTTTCTTCATAGCAGGACACTGGTCCGTAAGTATGCATAGTGGTTCACGACTCATTGCCTTTAGAAATGCTTGAAATAGCCAAGTGTAATGCAGAATGTGCACTCTTGAAAGTAGACTGGAAGCAAATGTCGCGCACTTCATGTGATTATCCACACCACAAAATGGGACGATTGTACTTGATGTTGATAAAAATCATGAAAATCACTCAACAATTATGAATATAAAAAAAGAAACAGATTACAATCTATCTGCTATTACTTAATCTAAGGGTAAATATATGCTTACCTATTGAACCTAAATCCAAAATGAAAAGTAAACTTACAAAATAATAAATATAAAAATATAAACACTAACTTGTTTGTGCTAAATGTAGCATTGAATGTTATTACATCACCAAAACTTCATAGTTTCTACGTCCTATTGGACCAGCCAAAAATAACTTCGTCAAGTGACCCAATGAGTCAGCCGTGTATTCATAATAAAAAGAATCAAGTTATTCCTTCTTATTTCCTTAAACTTGTCTAGAATAATCTGAGAATCGTTGTCTCCAATTCATTGCTTGAAATCCCTAGTACAATTCCTAAAATCTCTAACAGTAGCACCAACATTTTCATAACCACCAACCAACTCTTTCATAACACTGTGAGCTTAATATGCATATATTTTCACCTTCGCGGCATCAAAGGCAAAGCTCTAATGCCCCAATTACATTTTACAACTAGATTTTAAGAAATGCATGCCCGACAAAACAACTAATTTATGATTATGCTGCTCAACAAAAATATACACACATACGCCCTCCTTACCGGACAACTTCAATGCAAGCTTTGCATTATCAAGAGAACATGTTCTTTTGGTGTTTTCTACTGCTATCACCATGGATTTATTTTTTATTTCAGTGGCCCCTTCCCTATGGCATATAAAATACCTCAACATAGTTCTTCCATTACTCGATTTCTTACAAGTAATACGACGAACATCAAAAACACACATCCGACCATATACTTCATAAAATTCAAAATCATTTTCGAAACATGCAAAACAGCGACCAACACGTGAATTATAACATCAACACAAATAGGGAACAAATACCTACTAAATTTATGTCAAATATACAAATTTGAACAAGCATCATCACTCTCAACTAAATAAGAATCCACATCATTTACACATAAAAGGTTAAACCCTACATCATTATTACTTCCAATACCTTCAAAAATAAGAATAAAAAATAATTAAAACAACACAAATACATATGAATTCAGTAGATAATTACCTACTGAATCCAATTGTAAATCATGAAAGTACACATGGATATAGTAGCTAATAAGCTATTGAATCCAAATGCAGATCATGAAAATACACATGAATTCAGTAGCTAATTACCTATTTAATCCATGTACAATGTACAAAATACACTTAGATTCAGTAGCTAAGTATCCACTGAATCCAAGTGCAATCATGGAAATACACATGGATTCAGTATCTAATTAGCTACAAAATTTATATGCAATATGCAAAATACACTTAAATTCAGTAGCTAAAGTATATACTGAATTCATGAGCAATCCTGAAAATACACATGGATATAGTAGCTAATTAGCTACTGAATCCAAGTGCAATAATGAAACTACACGTGGATTTAATTTAGAATCTAAAGTACCTACTGAATTCATGTGAAATCATGAAAACACACATGGATTCAGTAGCTAATTAGCTAATGAATCTAAGTGCAATCATGAAAATACACTTGGATTCAATATCTAAAGTACCTAATGAATCCATGTGCAATCATGAATATTAATCGAAGAAAATTAATAGAATACAAAAATACTTGAACTAGAAGCTTTATTTTGTTCAATCATATGATGCCAAAGAAATAATGTGAGAATGGCGGGGAGCAGCAATACAATAAACGCAAGCGAGTAATAGAACAATAAACACTGGCGAAATGCAGATCCAAGGACGCCGACGAATTGCAGATCCAACAATGCCGTTAGCGAGGGAAGGACCCCACGCTCTCTCTCTCTCACTCTCTGAACGTTTCAAAAGGGATTAAAAAGCAAGCTGCACGGCAAAATGACAATATTACCCTCATAGTTCACAAATATTGCAAAATTGCCACATCTCACTGTTCTTTTTAATCTTAATCTGAACCCTTGATTTATCCTAATCTAACGGTTCTCATAGATTTCTAAGTTCATATCAAACTTAGGTTCTCATTTGAGCACCCTGCTATATATATATAAATATATATATATATATATATATATATATATATATATATATATATATATATATATATATATATATATATATATATATATATATATATATATATATATATACATATATATGGAATTTGACCCATAAGTTCATTTTGGTACCAATCACTTCCCCTTAAATTTCTCATTAAATTAAATGGCTCACATGTTTTATGCAGTACTATATAGATTCGTCAATACTGTCGCTTGCCACCACCACCGTCCATCGCCGGCCACCGCCACCACCCACCGCCGTCGGCACCGGCCGCCGGTAACCAGTCGCCGCCTGTCAGCATACATGCAGTATTATATTAATCTATTCAGTATTATAAACTGTCATGTGATGAAGTATATTACAGAATAATAAAACATGGATAATACAACATGAGAATGAATTTATGGGACATTATGATATTTTTTAAAATTTAAAGGGTATTTTTCTATATATATATATATATATTTATATATATATATAGTTAGGACCTAACTATGTAAACCACATAGTTAAATATGGTTTTGACAAAGAAACATATCCAATGTTATCTGACAGCCAAGATAACTCATGAACACTGGACAACCAAGCCAAAGACTCAACCTGTACATCCCATTAATCATCTTGACAACAATGATCAAACAAAAGACCAATCAAATAAATCAATGTGTTTAATTACAAAGTGATCATTACTTGTCAACTATCCAATTCCTTGACTCCTAATCATCCAAATCAAAGAGCTATTCCTGACAGCTAAGAATCTCTACAGCCGAGGTCTCATCCCTCTAACAGCTATGATCTTCAAAGACAACATCAATGGGTTATCTCTGTGATGACCAAGGTGTGCCTTGCCCAAATCCCTCAACAAATATTGCCAGGTCATCTCCATGAAGATCCTACACAAAGGTTGCATATTCCAGCCTGTTATTATCCAGTCAACAAGTCCCTAAATGCAAACACTATTTCACCCACATTCATTTACTGCCTTGTCTCCTCCAACGTCTATATTCAAGCTTATAAAAGGAATCCTCCAAGTCTGAAGACACTGTCCTTCCACACACAACTTTTGCAACCTTCCCTTCACCCTTGTATACCTGCAAACCTGCAACCAACAATCAAACAATTTTGAGACACTTGAGACTGTACTTCAGGTGTATAAACAATATTGTAAACCACTTAAGACTGACTTTAAGTGTGTACTGTAATTTGCTTCATAACAAGCAAATCCCTAATTGACTGTACTAATTAGGAAGAGGAGGTTCAAGGAACTTGCCTAATCAACCATTGTAAATCTTCAAGGGAACTAGATTTAGTGGATTGATCTCACTTGTCAAGGTTGACAGTGAGGGTGGACGTAGGAGGAGTGAACTCTGAACCACCTTAAAATTCTTTTGTCATTTGGTATTATCACACACAAACACACACACACCTACACACACGTACACCAATCACTTTGCCTTTACATTATTTCACTTTATTCATTCCGCTGCACATTATACTCTTGCTTTTAGATCAGTTAATATCTGACAGCTAAGATTCATCCTCAGCTGTCAAAGCTGAACTGCCTAATCCTTTTAACTGATTAAGCAAATAGGACCTTTCAATTGGTATCAGAGCTTGTCTTCACCACCAAAAGTATAACAACTTGTGAAGGATCAATTCTCAACCCACCATGCCTCAACCAAGAAGAAATAATGAGAAAGACATTCCACACATTGATGACTGTGGATCCTTTGAAATCTATGCATCAAAAATCAAAACCTACCTGATGCAAACAGTATTTGGAACTGGTATGTTCTAGAAAATGAAGTCACCTGCCCTGTCACACTAGATTCAAATGGTGGGGCAGTAAAATGAAATCCCCAGAATGATGGACTGAATCTGAAAGGCAACTAATTAGTGTTAATCTTAAAGTCAAAAACATACTCCAAAAGAGTGTAAATGACTCCTTAGCACAAGAAATTGCTAAAGAACCAACTGCAAAAGCAGCATGGGAACTTATCCATACCAAATTCCAGAAACACACCAGTGTTAGAACCCAAAACTTGTACAATCTGCTTAGACAACTTGACAATTTTAAGTTCTACCCTGGTGAAAAGGTGAGTGCTGCTAAACCAAGGTTTGAAGATCTGGTCAGATCCATTGCTGACCATGGAAAAACATTTGAGAACCAAGATCTATGCCTAAAAATATATTCCAACCTTCCCCAAGAATATGAGAAGGTAGCCTTGCCTATAAGAGAAGGTGCAGAATGGAGCACCATGACTGTTGAGCAATATTTTGGGAAGCTTGAGGCATATGAACTAGAAGGAATGATAAAACTTCAACCTGTCCCTTCTATCTCACAAACCCTTGCCTTAGCTGCCCAAGAAACCCCTCATAAACCCATTACTCAACAAGATATTGACTCCATGGTCCTTATCTCCCTCCAGAAAGTAAACCACCCCTCAAACAACATCTCTCAAGGAGACCTACCAAGTCTCATATCCATGGCTGTCAGAAATACCCTGAGAGCTCATAAGAAGACATTTGAGAGAAGCTACAGCCCATCCACTTCTGAGCAAGAGAACCATAAAAAGAAAGTTGAATGCTTCAACTGCAAAAAGCTTGGCCACTTCTCATCTGAATGTCCTGAACCAAAGAAACCTAAGGACAATCAGACAGCTAAGAAACTTTCCTACTCAAAGGAGATCATTCACAGTTCAAGATGCAGCTGCTACAACTGTACCAAAAAGAAGAATGAGAAAAACAAAGAACAAGTAATGATTGCAGACTCATCAAAGTTCAGTGATGAGGAATTGGACTTCAGTGACTCTGAAAGTGAAGGAGAAGAAGCAATGATATGCCTAATGGCAGGAGATGATGAAGATTCAGATTGTGAAGAAGACCTTGAAGCCTTAGCTGTTGCTGAAGAATTAAAGCAGGTACTCAGTTTAACTCTTTAAATAATGAAGAATTTAAACAATTAGTTATCACCCTTTTAATTCAAATAAAAAGACACCAAACTAGCTTTGCTTCATTGCTCACCGATAACCTATCCTAAAGCAAAACCATTGAAAACCTTGAAAGAACCAACCAAGGGCTGAAAGAGCAATGCCTTATGCTTTAAAAGGCAAATGGTGAGCTGACAGCTGAGAATTCAAGATCTCTGGAAAACAACCAAAAAACCATCAACCTTGAAAAAGAAAATGAATCTCTTAGAAAGAAGATTGAGTCCTGGAACAAGTCAGGAGAAGCCTTGTCATTGTTCAGCTACAACCAGAGACATCCTAGTGACAAGTCAGGGATTGGAGCCAACAATCCCACTCTGAAAACATATACCCCTCTCACTGATGAAAGGGCTATTGACAAAATGGTTCTTGAAAGCATGAACTATGTCAAAGCCCAACAAAATGTCTATCCCATTCAGACAAAGGAGTACTCAAAGAAAAAGGGAGAAATCAATGAACCCAATGAAGCTAGCTCCAGTCACATCAATGAAACTCATGAAGCTAGCTCAAGTCAACCTAAAGGGAAAGAAAAACAAGAAAATAAAGGCAAATACATCTGGCAAAGAAAAGGAATCAAGGAGCAAGTGAAGAACAATCAGCAAAAATCCAATGGACAGCAGAGATCTTCTAGACAGCCAAGATTCCCCAGACAGCCAAGATTTGATGGACATCAGAGATCACCTAGACATCAAAGATTCTATAACCATCACTTATACTCCAAACATCAAAGACACAACTGGCAATACTCAAATGGAAAAAGTCATGCCAGTTAAAATACCTCTCCAAGATCATCTCACTCAAATAGCTTTCAAAGCCACACTCAGTTTCATCATAACCAAAACCAATCCTTCTCTCCCAACCATTTCTTTAACCAATCCCAACCTACTGCTCCCACACCTTATTTGTTGGAAATTATGGGATATTACAATGCCCTAAACCAGTATTTTGGAAAGAGGGCAATGAACAAAGCTAGGGCACCAAAGAAAGTCTAATCCTTTGGACCCAAAAGAATAAAAGGATACCATAAATTTATTTTTCTGTTTTGTAGGAACCTAGGAAAGGATTATGGTACTTGGACAGTGGATGCAACAGACACGTGACCTTCAACAAAGAGTGATTGCAACAATATGTCCCTAAAAATGGTCCAAATGTAACTTTTGGTGATAACTCTCAAGCCAAAGTCAAAGGATCAGGAAAACTTGTTACTAAAGACATTATTTTTACTAATGTGTCTTATGTAGAAGGTCTCAAGCACAATTTGATTAGCATTAATCAAATTTGTGATAAGGGATATTATGTTGTATGTTCCAAAAACCATTGCACTGTCAAAGATGTCAACAACAAACCCATTCTCACTGGAATCAGAAAAGGAAACCTCTACTGTCTAAACTTGGAAGTTGTGGAATCCTCAAATGCTCATTGCCTACTCTCCTATAGTCTGTCTGATATGTCATGGCCATGGCACAAAAGACTGGCCCACCTCAACCTCAAAAGTATCTCCAAACTAGCCAATTCAAACCTAGTCAAAGGCCTACCCAAACTTCCCTTCAAAAATGACAAGCTATGCAAATCCTGTTAATGTGGCAAGCAAAAGAAAATCTCCTTCACTGCCAAAACCAGATTAGATACTATAAAACCCCTTCAACTACTCCACATGGATCTGTTTGGACCCATTAGAATCAGGTCTCTTGGTGGAAAGAGATACTCACTAGTGGTAGTTGATGACTACACTAGATTCACTTGGATCATCCTTCTTGAATCGAAAAGGGAAACCTTAGAACAACTGGTCGAACTGTTCAACAAAATTCTAAACCAAAAGGGTCTATCTATCATCAAAATTAGATCTGACCATGGTAAAGAGTTTGAGAACACTGATGTTGAAGAATATTGTGATCAGAAAGGGATTGAGCACAACTTTTCTGCTCCTAGAACACCACAGCACAATGGTATTGCTGAAAGAAAGAACATAACAATCTGTGAAGCAGCAAGAACTATGCTATCAGAAAACAACCTTCCTAAATACTTTTGGGGAGAAGCTGTCACCACAGCTGTATATGTACAAAACAAGACTCTCATCAACATGTTTCACACCAAGACTCCCTATGAATTATGGAATGGTAGAATACCAACCATTTCATACTTCCATGGCTTTGGAAGCAGATGCTTTATTCATAACAATGGGAAAAATAACCTTGATAAGTTTGACTCCAAAAGTGATGAAGGAATCTTCCTTGGATACTCCAATACAAGCAAAGCCTACAGAGTTTACAACAAAAGAAGACTTGTTATATAAGAATCAATTCATGTTGACTTTGATGAAAACAATGATCAAAGTCACACTGAATTGGTGATTTTGATGAAGCTATTGGAAATTCAGACACCCTACCTGAGGTGTCCCCTGTGCATGACCCCTCAATCCTCACTCCTGAAGAAGACTCACCTTCCCTTCCCTATATTGTGCCCAAAGACATTAATGTAAACCCTATTGTGTCTGACAGCCAAGAATCCCTTCTCAACAGCAAAGGTGCATCTGACAGCTATGATGCACCTGACAGCTTACCCTCATCAAGCCATCAAAATACCCTTGTAAATAACCCAATCCAACCATGCTCCAACACCAATCACTCAATTCCTCAACCTGAAACTATCACCCACATCATTCCACCAAACAACAACATCTATATTGACCTTCCAATACATAAGATGGACATTCCTCCAAATATGCCTGTTTATGACTCATTAATGAGTGCCTTCATCTCCTAAATAGAACCCAAGAAGATAAATGAAGCCCTTCAAGACCCTGATTGGATTGAAGCAATGAATGAAGAATTGGAACAATTTAAAAGAAACAAGGTTTGGAAGCTTGTTCCCAAACCTAAAAACCAAACTGTCATTGAAACAAGATAGGTTTTTAGAAACAAAATGAATGAAGAGGGCATTTTGGTAAGAAACAAAGCTATACTAGTTGCTCAAGGGTACAGACAAGAAGAGAGAATTGACTATGATGAAACATTTGCCCCTGTTGCAAGACTGGAAGCTATAAGGCTATTCCTTTCCTTTGCCTCATTCAAGAAGATGAAGGTGTTCCAAATGGATGTCAAAAGTGCCTTCTTGAATGGAGTTCTAAATGAGAAAGTATTTGTGTCTCAACCTCCTGGTTTTGAGCATCCAAAATTTCCAGATCATGTATATTAACTGGACAAAGCCTTGTATGGGCTTAAGCATGCACCTAGAGCTTGGTATGACACCTTATCTAAATACCTCCTTGGCAAAGGATTTACCAAGGGCCACATTGATAACACTCTGTTTAGCAAGAAATATGGAGAAGAATAGTTACTCATCTAAGTCTATGTTGATGACATTATCTTTGGATCATCAAATGAAGACTTGTGCACAAAATTTGGGGAAATCATGAAGAATCAGTTTGAGATGAGCATGATTGGTGAGCTCACATTCTTCTTAGGTATTCAAGTCAATCAAATGAAGGAAGGAATCTTCATTAACCAAGCCAAGTATACAAGAGACATGATAAAAAAGTTTGATATGCAAACTGCCTCTCCAGCTAGAACCCCTCTGTCAACAACAACCAAACTCCATGTTGACCCTGATGGCCAGAGTGTGAATCAAACATTATATAGGAGCTATATTGGATCACTCCTATATGTGACAGCCTCCAGACCTGATATCATGTTTAGTGTTTGCCTTTGTGCAAGATTCCAAACCAATCCTAAAGAATCTCACCTCTCAGCTGTCATGAGAATTTCGAGATATCTCAAAGGAACACCTGACTATGGTTTGTGGTATTCCACTGAATCCCCATTCTCCCCAATTGGTTTCACTGACTCAGATTATGTTGGATGCAATCTGGATAGGAAATCCACAAGTGGTGGATGTCAATTCATTAGATCAAGAATAATTTCTTGGACAAGCAAGAAGCAAACCTCAGTAGCTACCTCAACAGCTGAGGCTGAGTATATTGTTGCTGGTCTGTGTTGCTCTCAAATCCTTTACCTCAAAGTCAACTCCAAGACTTTGGGATGGATCTGTCAAACATTCCCATCTTCTGTGACAATTCAAGCACCATTGCCATGACAGAAAACCCTGTTCAACACTCAAAGACCAAGCATATTGAAGTTAGACATCACTTCATTAGGGATCATGTTGAAATGGAAAATATCAACCTAGCTAAGGTATGCACTGAAGACAATGTATCTGACATCCTAACAAAAGCCATGGATGAGAAGAGATTTGAGATGTTGAATGTGCGCTCGCTCGAAAATTTCGGTTTAATTACGAAATGAATGAAAGTAAAGGAGTCTCCATGCCGTTTTAAGAGGAAACATTGAAAACCTTTTAGACAGAGAAAACACGGGTTCGGAGGTCAGGTTAGGTGTTGGGAAGAACCGAGAGTTCACCAAACACGCCTCGTCCGTAGACGAGTCTTTCAATTAAACATCCAAGCAAAATCCAAAGTGTGTGCAAGTGTTGACAATGAACAAATGTAGTAATCATGCATCTTATTAATATGAATTAAGATTTACAACTTGTGAACCCATTATTTGAGGGAGGCCACACCCCTGCTACAACAATCTAAAACAGATTACAATTGAAAAAGGTTCCTGTAAATGGGTCACGATATGTCGCATGACATATGATTCCAGTGACCACATATGTCGCGTGACACAGGATCACCTCGGAATGATATGTCGCGTGACATACATAGGCCATCTGCAGAAACTTACATAACAAACACCAGAATCAACAATATCTAATACAGATCCAATTGATTAATCAAATTATGTACGAAATACAGAAATAACAACAAATCGACCCCGGGAGTGTGGATATGGGTAGATCCACACCCCCTTTGGGGTTTGAACACCAATTCAAGCAACTATTCAACAAAAGCAATTCAAATACATAGATCCAACGAATTAAACAGAGAGATTGCGATTGGGATTCAATAATCCAGACAGCTAGGGTCTGATTATTGAAGCCTAACAAAAGTAAATGAGAGAATTATGAAGAATTGAGTGAGAGGGAGAGAGAAGAGGGAGTTTAGATTTCGTTACCCTTGATGCTTCCTCAAATCCTGTATCAAGTTAGATACAAGACCCTTCAAATGGTTGCTTCTGTCCTTGAGATCCTGAGGGAATTGATGCAAGGGGTTCAAGTGAGTTGGTTGAAGAAATGGGTTTAGGTGAGAGAGAATTGGGTAGGTTGAAGGTAGGAAAGAGAGAGAGAGAAGTGTGTTTGGGGGGCTTTGTTACGATGCAATTTGCGCAGAGTAACAGTAGGCTGGAGTTGGGATCCATTTATGAGAGGGGTAGAGTCTTATTTATAGGCTGCAGTTAGTGGCCTCAAGGTGTCGCACGACCTTACGCATCCACTTTCCATGCCTCGAGTTGTCGCGTGACACAAGGTGGCCATAACCGTTTTTGGCGCCAAAACCAGTTTCTGGAACATTCCGGGAAAATACCCAAAAAGTCCAACAGGTTTTATTCCCAACAAGTCCCTTTGCATGAGTAAGGTATCAAAAGGTACTTCCTTCACGGGAAACTTATGAAATGTTTCCGGAAGTCTCGGGATTGGCCGGGAATTTACCAAAATGCCCTTTAATGCAATTTTATTACATTAAAATGCATCTAAAAAGGTTGCGAATTGGATTGGCGTACTTACAGAGCCCCTCAGCAACGTCACTTTTGGAGAAAGTGGGGTTGTCGATAAAATAAGACCCAATCCCAATGAGCATAGAGGGATAAGGTAACGGGCTAGAAGGGCGAATCGGGGAGTCTAATGGCTGGACCTTTCTGAGAAAGGATTCCTACGTATCCCTTTAAGAAGGGAATCAAGCCAAATCGTAGTTCGGAAATTACTAACTACAAGCAAGAAAGGGGTAGAAATGTGTCTTCATACCTTTGTTGTGCTTACCTGTGACTTCTTGCGGGGTCTGTGCTACTGCGGTTGGCCAGTAGCTGTCTTTCACGCCAGGTTGTAGCTGCCGGAGGGTCTCATGCTGCAACTGGTATTTGCGAGTAGCTGCCGGAGGGTCTCATGCTATCGATGTTGATGAGTTGTAGCTGCCGGAGGGTCTCATGCTGCAACTGGTCTCTCGTGGATGCCGGAGGGTCTCATACCACTTCTTTTGGTGCAGGGTAGTTGCCGGAGGGTCTCACACTACTGCTGCTGACGAGTTGTAGCTGCCGGAGGGTCTCATGCTGCAACTGGTCTCTTGTGGATGCCGGAGGGTCTCATACCACTTCTTTTGGTGCAGGGTAGTTGCCGGAGGGTCTCACATTACTGTTGCTGACGAGTTGTAGCTGCCGGAGGGTCTCATGCTGCAACTGGTCTCTTGTGGATGCCGGAGGGTCTCATACCACTTCTTTTGGTGCAGGGTAGTTGCCGGAGGGTCTCACACTACTGCTGCTGATGAGTTGTAGCTGCCGGAGGGTCTCATCCGCGGCGGTCTCTTGTGGATGCCGGAGGGTCTCATACCACTTTGCCTTCTGATCTGCTGGGGATAGGTGTAGCTGCCAGGGGTCTCACGCTACTACTTTTGTTCTGTTCCTTGTGTTCTTTTGTCGGTCTTGTTGCTGGATTGTCCTTGCTGATTGTCCGTCTTTTCTTCTGTGCCCTTAGCTTTGCTTGGGAAGCTGGGGACTCTGCTCTTATCTGGTGAGATAACTTCTTCCTCGCTTGGTTTTGATGGGACTCTGCATTTCGAGGGAGCTCTGGCTTTCTTTCTTCCTCTTTTGGGTGTGGACTCGCATTTCCGGGGAGTCGGCTTCCTTCTTCTTGGTGTGCTTTGAGGAGCCGCATTCTGAGATACGGGCTTTTTGTTCTTTCTCCTTTTGGTGTGCTCTGCTTTGGGAGGCTATCCTTTTTATTTCTTCTTTTTTTTTTTTGGGTGCTCTGCTTTGGGAGGCTATCCTTTTTATTTCTTCTTTTTTTTTTTTGGGTGCTCTGCTTTGGGAGGCTATTCTTTCTCTTTCTCTTTTGGGGTGCTCTGCTTTGGGAGGCTATCACAGATACGGGCTCTTTGTTCTTTCTCCTTTTGGTGTGCTCTGCTTTGGGAGGCTATCCTTTTTCTTTCTTCTTCTTTTTTTTTGGGGGGGCTCTGCTTTGGGAGGCTATCACAGATACGGGCTTTTTGTTCTTTCTCCTTTTGGTGTGCTCTGCTTTGGGATTTTGTGAGGCTATCCTCTTTCTTTCTTCTTTTTTTTTGGGGGGCTCTGCTTTGGGATTTTGTGAGGCTCGGTTGGTCATTGTACCTGCAAGAGAATCTACAACATAGGTCGTAAGGGTCAACATTGCAGATCATCAAATTACATGGGCATTTTTGAAAATTGGGCCATGGGGAACGTTCTGTCGCGCGGCTATTTAAAGCCAGTGAACAGTCCCTTATAAAGGCGAACATGCTTCATTTTGAAACATATTGTTGGAGGGAGGCGGACGGTCTTGCGAGGAGGAAGCATCCCCTTGTCCAATTTCCAGTGCAATCGATCGATTCTTAGGGCTTGATTTGGCCTTTTGGTTCTTCAATATGCCTCCTAGACAACGACCCACGAAGAAGGGTCCTTCCCAAGCTCAACTAGCTGCCCGGAGAAAGAATGCTCTGAGGAACTAAAGGCCTTCCGTCCCTCAAACTGTGAGAGGGGACTTTTATCCTCATCTTAAAGAGCATACTTCGTCGCCGGAGAAGAAAAAGAAGGTAATTTTGTAACCCTTGCAGTGAAAAAATCGGATGTTGTGCCAAGATGATCGAATTCCTTTTCTCTGTTGAACTCATGAATTTATTGCATGATTTTGAGCCATATGGAAATTATGAATGCATGCTTGAATGATCGAACCCTATTTCTGCTTGGAAAGTTGAAATGTGCAATCGATTTATTGAAATGCTTTTATTTGAAAGGAATTTTGGGATATTCATACCTGCTCTGTGTTTACCTGCAGGAGCTACGTACTCGGGGCTCTCCAGAGGTCATCGGTCGGTTGTGGGACATGTTGCCTGGTAGTCAGGAGCTTGACCGTTCGCCGAAAGGTTTAGTGTATGCTGCCGGGTTGGGGCAATTCTTTGAGATGGCGAAGGTTGTTGGAGGTACCCAGAGGAGTGTGGGACTGGTGAAGGCATTCAGGGGATTACGGTGGGAGACTACCCATTCCTTCCATTTTCTTGGGGTGAGGCGACGGTCACGCCTTATGATTATTTGTTGTTATTACAGGCCTTTCCGTTCAACGATCAACCTTTATATATGGAGGAGCCCGCTTTGGATGATGACCCACAGCCCCCTACCGAGGCCTATTTCATGGAGCTGATCGGCTTTCTACCTCAGGACAAGAAAGGGAATGGGTATGAGCTCGGGGAATCTTCATGGCCGGATGGTAGAGCGAGTACCGGTTATCCGAGTGAGGTGGCGGACACCGAGGAGGACGGGTTGAGAGCTACGAGGGTTAGCTAGGGATTTTGTTTGGGTTGGCTTTTCGGATATCTTTGTTCATCAATGCCACATCCACTGCTTTGATCTCTTTCTTTGGAGCTGTTGCGGGATTTGGGATCTTTGTTTGGGACCTTGAGGGAGAGGCCGGATTGGCCGAGTTATATCTGGCTCACGATGATGTCGGCGGGGAGGGCTAAGTCCTTCAACTGCTATCACTTGGCTTTTGAGGTACTTCTTGGTCACGATCTCTTTTCCGAATACCGCTTCTCTACGATTCCTCCTTTTCTTATCGAGTCTGTCTTTGTTTGTCCTTTCTTTTCTCGAGTGTCAGGGCTTATGAGGTTATTGGTTGCTATGCTTGGCGAGTAGGGGAGCGTATCCGATCACTACATTTCACCTTGCTATGAGACGCCTGGGTGAAGGATGCACGATGTAGAAAATTCGGACGACAGCTGGGCCAAGAGGATAGGTGATCGGCTTCTTATGAGGATACCATTATCTCGCTACAAGGAAGGACTCCCGGGAGCCCGGCTCTATTTCCACAGGGGCCGGCCGATATGCTTTAGGGGTTCATCACGGAGCATGCTCTTCATCTCGAGTGTCGTAAAATGTTGGTGGGTTTTATACGGAGATGCTTTTGTACTTAGGTGAGCGGGTTTATAGGCACGGCGCGGCCCAGGAGCGTTGCTAGAGTCCCATATGATCCTCCTGCCGAGATGTGGTTCCACTAGGAAGCTAGATGACGTGGCCGCTTTGATCCACGGAGAGCCGCTTTTAATTATACGGTTGATGATGGGGATTATGGGGTTTATATAGCTACGAAGTTGAGGTCACCGCGGTGTGCGAGCCATGAGACGTGGTGCTCAGGTGCCAGTGATCCTTACGCCGTACATGTTGTGGATGCTCCTTTACCTCCTCCCTTTGTTGACTTTCGAGGACGGGGGATCACATGAGGCGGGCCACTCTTGATACCAGCCGGGTTTTATCCATACTTTCATCTCCCGAGGCACTCGATACAGTAGAAGTAAATGACTTTCTTTTCGTTGTTTTAACCTGTTTGCATCTTTATCCTCTATTCGCTCGATTTGATTCTTCTTTTGCTAGGTTGTGTCGGTATCTTCGATCGATATTTACTAGGGCTTCGCTCGTCATTATACGGGGCCATGGATATGATTGATCGAGTTGATGAGGAGCACCGCATTTGAGGGAGAGGCTCTCACCGATTCGATGATAGTGATTCCACACGGCTGCTTGCCAGAAAGAAAGGGCTCGTATGGACATGTCCGCGAGGATACACATTTGCCCGGACCAAAACCGCTCGTCGGTCGTCCGCCTAGCCCTTCCAGCTTCGATAGCGATTCCTCGAGAGATCCTCGATGAGCTTGAGACTTCTACCATTCCTGTTATGCATGAGCTCTTTGATGATCTGTTGTGTACCATGCTCCCTGCTTGACCCGGATCTTGAGGAGGGAGATGCAGGAGAGGGTAGTGAGGAGGACGATATGGCGATGATGGTAGCTACGGCGTGAGGGTAGTGGTTCTCTGCAGCCTGGAGATGATGGCTCGGAATAATTCCTTGGATTGATTTGTGGCCCTTTTGATTATTGTACCCTATTTTGGCAAGAAGAACAGACAAAACACTCTTTTTTTTCTTTTTTATTTACATTGCACCTAGTACATTATTAGTTATTAGTTGTTTGTGCGAGTCCACTTTTTGGGAAGAATAGGGGTGAATGGCTTTTGGATGATTATTGCATGAGTATGGATGGTTTGCGTGTTTTGGTTTATGTATATATGGGTGGCGAATATGTATGTTATCTTGAATGAAATTCCCTCTCCCCTGATGCTTGCGGGGTGTCTCTGTTGCTTTGCAGTTTGAAACAAGTCGGGGCGTGCCCTCGTGCGTAATCGATCGCGCTCACCGACGGTGGTGTTGGACTTACCATGTCGCACGACTCAAAAGTGTCGAATAAAATGTTGGCCTCTTTTTAAGCAACTAACTGTTTTAGATCTCGTACTTGATATTAGTTATTAGTTGTTTGTGCTGAGTCCACTTTTTGGGTAGGAGCTGCGAATGGCTGGGTATCCCGGGATTATTGATCGAGTCTTGAGTAATGGATTTATGGATATCATGACCTCTTAAAACGAGAGATCGGGCTATGTATGTTATCTTTTGAATTTGATCCTCTAAAGATGAGAGGTTGGCTCTTAAGGGTATGTGTTTGGGATTTCTAAGGTGAGGGAAAGGGCGTGATTACACTCTTCAAATTGCGCTCTAAGAATGAGAGGTCAATCTTGGGATTTGGCTAGAAGCCCAGGTAACGCCTGTAAGAGGAAATGGTAATGGGACTGTCCTCTAAAATTGAGAGGACGGCTTGGGATTGGTTAGAGGTAATAGTGAGGGGACATCCATGCTGTCTTTTATTCACTCAGAAACTCTTCTTTGAGTAATGACCGGATCCTTTGACTTCTGCCTTTTGAGAGAATCGCTGGGGACTAGGCTCTCTTTCTTTTCTTTCTTTTTATTTTTTTTTGTATCTTCTCTTTTTTGTATTTTTGTCTCCCCCTTTTTTTTCGAGAGGAGAATTTCAGCTAGTCCCCAGGATGGATCATTGCCTTCCGCAGTTCTTGAGCTTGGAGACGGTCGATGCTTCTTTTGACTCACGGGAGTCTCAAGGATAGTCCCTTCTTCTTTTTGGTGATGGCTAAATGGGTTTCAAAGCGTGCCGATCTTGAAATGAAGGGGTATTATTTAGTGAGGGTGAGGTAATGGCTTACCTATGGGTGAAAGTTTCAACCGCAGCCCCTACCGGATAGTCCGAACGAGATTGAGTCTTCGTTGCTTGCTTAAGCTCACTTCGAGGAAGATCCGTGCAAATTCATCGAGTCAACAAAAGTGGTGAGGACGTGTGAGCACAAGAGATGTAGGCTGGGGATTTGACATGCCCCAATTAGAGAGTGATATCGGTTGATTTTCCCACTCTGATTAATTCAAATATTAGTCATTTCAAAACATTAATCGGTGAGCAGCATGAGTGATTATGTAGAATAAAACCATTTCAAATTAAGTATAATGTGGGTAACCAAATAATGTCTCGAGTCTAGCAAGAATAGAAACAAACATTTTATATATTGAAATAAAAGACTCATAACAAAGATGTAATAGACTCAAAACCTAAGAATGAAATCTGCTAGCTAGATAAACAATCTAAGATCCTACGATGCCTGCCTGACTGACTTCTTCATATGAGGAATCTTTAGAGCTGTGGAAAAGGATTATTGGCCACCTTAGGAGAAGCTTTTTCAATTCTTCCTTCACAACCGGTTCCGAATGAGCACCTTTAGAACGGAACAATCATTGGTCGAATGCCTGTGCGATGATAGTAACAGTATTTACCACGATCCAAATTCGGATTAGGTCTGGTGGGATGATAGTTATCCAGCGGCTTTATCATTCCTCTTCTCATCAATCCATTGAAAGCTTCAGTTGATATCCCGAGGTCATTCTCGCTTCTTGCGAGGAGGGAATTGACGAATATCCCATATATTGCCTCCTTCATGGGAACTCAGCTCGATCTTCCCCTCATCAATGAGTCCTTGAATGATTATTCTTGACTGAAAGCATGCATGGGTGGTATGTCCTGGATATTGATGATAATCGCAATATTTGCTTGGATCCAGGTCTTCACTGTGATGAAGAGGGGTATAATCGACCAGTGGTTGAACTAAACCTCCACTTACCAGAACCCTGAGAAATTGATTCATAGGCATCCCTACCTTTCCCCAATACGCCTTCTTCTTCGCTTTCGGGACTTTCTATGGAGGGGACTCAGGTATCATCATAGGACTCGCAGCTGGAATAAAGGACATCTGATTCACAGTTACGTAGGAGGTTGGTCCTGAGCGCTGGTCTTGCGGGGATGATAAGCTGAAACCATATGAACCCATTAGTGATTGTGGAACACTCCCTTGCGGGGGAGCTTGGTCGGGATGAAATAGCAGTGATCCTTCCTGAGTGACATAATGACATGACCCTTTGGAATCTGGTTGGTACGGGCTCTTCACATCAGGTTGATTAGGAACATTGAAAACCTCGGGGATTGGCTGCTTATCTTCAATCTGGGCCTGGACCACATGAGGTGCTGGGGAAAGAATCTTGTCCTGCCTATCTTCACTCACCCCTTTCATTACATTTCCATCTCCATACTCAACACCGCTGGCCTTGATGATTTCTTCGTATGATCCATCTTCGTGACGAATTATCGTAACCCCTCGGATGCGCATTGCTTCAATAAATCGAGAGTGAGCCTCTTCCTCTCGGGCTTTGGCGACTTGGGCAAGTAATTGAGCTTTGCATTCACGAACCATGGCAGCTTCAAGAGCAGCCCGCAACTCTGCTACTGACAGGTCATTCATGTCCAACTGGCCCGAAGTGAGAGGAAATCCAGACTGAGCAGATGGCATATCTCTTGCACCAGACATCTTTGAGCAGTAGAATGGATGAGGACTTCGGAGGAAATTGCAAATATTTCAGAGAGACGGACCGACTGATCACTCCTTGCAGCAGAGCACGCGCCCAAACTTGTCACTACTACAAAAGGGTAGATTATAAGGCACTGGAGGGAAATTTCGAGGAACGGGAGAGGGAAAGGAACGGAATGGACTCGCACAAACAATCTTATTCATCTTCAAGTATAAATTAGTGTTTTAAATCCTACGTACGGTTGGAAAAGGGAAAGCCTTTATTCATGCTAACTATACCTTGGGGAAGCCTAAGTGGACGCAATGTTCAAATTACCCTAAATGCCTTGCTTTGAAATATATAATAGGTAATGATACCTAACCAAATCCTAACATCATTATGGAACGGAGAGATTGTCCAAATTTCTAGGGAAATTTGGGCAGCATAACGGGTCTTTTCGAAGAATTTCGAAAAAAATCCGGCATGACCTCTCGTCGGTGCACGTTGACAATGCGGCATGATCTCTCGTTTAGAACACGCCACGGGAGTGACATGTCCTTACGTGAAATCATGTTGCATTGGCAACATGCCCACAAGATGCGAGGTTTTGGGGGAAGGTATAAGGACCTACGACATTTTTCAAAACAATTCATTTTATTGTAATAAAAACATTGTATCAAAAACCAACCGTGGGTAAGGTTAAATGTGTGGCGCCACCTATAACGCACTAGGGGGTTAGGTTTGATTTCAGGCGCTCAAGCGTAGGCGAATTTTATGGCCGTCCGCGATGCCGTCAATCGCACCCGAGGGTTCTAAGTCTAAGTGAAGTAGTGTGCGGATGACTATATTCGTTTATTTACAAAAAACAAGATTTTTTTTTGTTTTATTTTATTTTGAAAAGAAAAGAAAACACACACACCCTTACAGGAAAACAGGGAACAGCAATCAACCGAGCCACATTCGATTCGAGGGATTGCCCTCAAACCAGACCTCTGAGTATCTGTCCAGTGGCCACCATTTGTCGCGTGACACAGGACATCAGGAGACAAATGTGTCGCACGACCTTAGTGGTCACTGAACCAAAATTCTGCAATCATCAAATCAGCCCATGTATCCTCAAAGCAAGAACAAAGCAAAAACAAATAATGCACAACACAAGGTATACAAAGCACAAAAGGGGTCCACAAGTCTCATATTCACAAAATGCATGAACCACAAATGATTGTCAAAAATGCACACAAAATGGATGTATTGGATGTCTAATTTAACGAAAGCTTGACCCACTTAACATTTGAAAAACAGGTTTTCAAAGTCAATTGATCCCTAGCGGAGTCGCCACTGAACGTGCGCTCGCCCGAAAATTTCGGTTTAATTACGAAATGAATGAAAGTAAAGGAGTCGCCACGCCGTTTTAAGAGGAAACATTGAAAACCTTTTAGACAGAGAAAACACGGGTTCGGAGGTCAGGTTACGTGTTGGGAAGAACCGAGAGTTCACCCAACACGCCTCGTCCGTAGACGAGTCTTTCAATTAAACATCCAAGCAAAATCCAAAGTGTGTGCAAGTGTTGACAATGAACAAATGTAGTAATCATGCATCTTATTAATATGAATTAATATTTACAACTTCTGAACCCATTATTTGAGGGAGGCCACACCCCTGCTACAACAATCTAAAACAGATTACAATTGAAAAAAGTTCCTACAAATGGGTCACGATATGTCGCATGACATATGATTCCAGTGACCACATATGTCGCGTGACACAGGATCACCTCGGAATGATATGTCGCATGACACAGGATCACCTCGGAATGAGAGGTCAATCTTGGATTTGGCTAAGAACAAAGGTAATGGTAAGGGTAATGGTAATGGGACTGTCCTCTAAAATCGAGAGGACGGCTTGGGATTGGTTAGAGGTAATAGTGAGGGGACATCCATGCTGTCTTTTATTCACTCAGAAACACTTCTTTGAGTAATGACCGGATCCTTTGACTTTTGCCTTTTGCAAGAATCGCTGGGGACTAGGCTCTCTTTCTTTTCTTTCTTTTTATTTTTTTTTGTATCTTCTCTTTTTTGTATTTTTGTCTCCCCCTTTTTTTTCGAAAGGAGAATTTCAGCTAGTCCCCAGGATGGATCATTGCCTTCCGCAGTTCTTGAGCTTGGAGACGGTCGATGCTTCTTTTGACTCACGGGAGTCTCAAGGATAGTCCCTTCTTCTCTTTGGTGATGGCTGAATGGGTTTCAAAGCATGCCGATCTTGAAATGAAGGGGTATTATTTAGTGAGGGTGAGGTAATGGCTTTCCTATGGGTGAAAGTTTCAACCGCAGCCCCTACCGGATAGTCCGAACGAGATTGAGTCTTCGTTGCTTGCTTAAGCTCACTTCGAGTAAGATCCGTGCAAATTCATCGAGTCAACAAAAGTGGTGAGGACGTGTGATCACAAGAGATGCAGGCTGGGGATTTGACAAGCCCCAATTAGAGAGTGATATCGGTTGATTTTCCCGCTCCGATTAATTCAAATATTAGTCATTTCAAAACATTAGTCGGTGAGCAGCATGAGTGATTATGTAGAATAAAACCATTTCAAATTAAGTATAATGTGGGTAAGCAAATAATGTCTCGAGTCTAGCAAGAATAGAAACAAACATTTTATTTATTGAAATAAAAGACTCATAACAAAGATGTAATAGACTCAAAACCTAAGAATGAAATCTGCTAGCTAGATAAACAATCTAAGATCCTACGATGCCTGCCTGACTGACTTCTTCATATGAGGAATCTTTAGAGCTGTGGAAAAGGATTATTGGCCACCTTAGGAGAAGCTTTTTCAATTCTTCCTTCGTCAACCAGTTTCTGAATGAGCACCTTTAGAACGGAACAATCATTGGTCGAATGTCCAGGGTACTGATGATAGTAACAGTATTTACCACGATCCAAATTCGGATTAGGTCTGGTGGGATGATAGTTATCCAGCGGCTTTATCATTCCTCTTCTCATCAATCCATTGAAAGCTTCAGTTGATATCCCGAGGTCATTCTCGCTTCTTGCGAGGAGGGAATTGACGAATATCCCGAATATTGCCTCCTTCATGGGAACTCAGCTCGATCTTCCCCTCATCAATGAGTCCTTGAATGATTATTCTTGACTGAAAGCATGCATGGGTGGTATGTCCTGGATATTGATGATAATCGCAATATTTGCTTGGATCCAGGTCTTCACTGTGATGAAGAGGGGTATAATCGACCAGTGGTTGAACTAAACCTCCACTTACCAGAACCCTGAGAAATTGATTCATAGGCATCCCTACCTTTCCCCAATACGCCTTCTTCTTCGCTTTCGGGACTTTCTCTGGAGGGGACTCAGGTATCATCATAGGACTCGCAGCTGGAATAAAGGACATCTGATTCACAGTTACGTAGGAGGTTGGTCCTGAGCGCTGGTCTTGCGGGGATGATAAGATGAAACCATATGAACCCATTAGTGATTGTGGAACACTCCCTTGCGGGGGAGCTTCGTCGGGATGAAATAGCAGTGATCCTTCCTGAGTGACATAATGACATGACCCTTGGGAATCTGGTTGGTACGGGCTCTTCACATCAGGTTGATTAGGAACATTGAAAACCTCGGGGATTGGCTGCTCATCTTCAATCTGGGCCTGGACCACATGAGGTGATGGGGAAAGAATCTTGTCCTTCCTATCTTCACTCACCCCTTTCATTACATTTCCATCTCCATACTCAACACCGCTGGCCTTGATGATTTCTTCGTACGATCCATCTTCGTGACGAATTATCGTAACCCCTCGGATGCGCATTGCTTCAATAAATCGAGAGTGAGCCTCTTCCTCTCGGGCTTTGGCGACTTGAGCAAGTAATTGAGCTTTGCATTCAGGAACCATAGCAGCTTCAAGAGCAGCCCGCAACTCTGCTACTGACAGGTCATTCATGTCCAACTGGCCCGAAGTGAGAGGAAATCCAGACTGAGCAGATGGCATATCTCTTACACCAGACATCTTTGAACAGTAGAATGGATGAGGACTTCGGAGGAAATTGCAAATATTTCAGAGAGACGGACTGACTGATCACTCCTTGCAGCAGAGCACACGCCCAAACTTGTCACTACTACAAAAGGGTAGATTATAAAGCACTGGAGGGAAATTTCGAGGAACGGGAGAGGGAAAGGAACGGAATGGACTCGCACAAACAATCTTATTCATCTTCAAGTATAAATTAGTGTTTTAAATCCCACGTACGGTTGGAAAAGGGAAAGCCTTTATTCATGCTAACTATACCTTGGGGAAGCCTAAGTGGACGCAATGTTCAAATTACCCTAAATGCCTTGCTTTGAAATATATAATAGGTAATGATACCTAACCAAATCCTAACATCATTATGGAACGGAGAGATTGTCCAAATTTCTAGGGAAATTTGGGCAGCATAACGGGTCTTTTCGAAGAATTTCGAAAAAGAATCCGGCATGACCTCTCGTCGGTGCACGTTGACAATGCGGCATGATCTCTCGTTTAGAACACGCCACGGGAGTGACATGTCCTTACGTGAAATCATGTTGCATTGGCAACATGCCCACAAGATGCGAGGTTTTGGGGGAAGGTATAAGGACCTACGACATTTTTCAAAACAATTCATTTTATTGTAATAAAAACATTGTATCAAAAACCAACCATGGGTAAGGTTAAATGTGTGGCGCCACCTATAACGCACTAGGGGGTTAGGTTTGATTTCAGGCGCTCAAGAGTAGGCGAATTTTATGGCCGTCCGCGATGCCGTCAATCGCACCCGAGGGTTCTAAGTCTAAGTGAAGTAGTGTGCGGATGACTATATTCGTTTATTTACAAAAAACAAGATTTTTTTTTTGTTTTATTTTATTTTGAAAAGAAAAGAAAACACACACACCCTTACAGGAAAACAGGGAACAGCAATCAACCGAGCCACATTCGATTCGAGGGACTGCCCTCAAACCAGACCTCTGAGTATCTGTCCAGTGGCCACCATTTGTCGCGTGACACAGGACATCAAGAGACAAATGTGTCGCACGACCTTGGTGGTCACTGAACCAAAATTCTGCAATCATCAAATCAGCCCATGTATCCTCAAAGCAAGAACAAAGCAAAAACAAATAATGCACAACACAAGGTATACAAAGCACAAAAGGGGTCCACAAGTCTCATATTCACAAAATGTATGAACCACAAATGATTGTCAAAAATGCACACAAAATGGATGTATTGGATGTCTAATTTAACGAAAGCTTGACCCACTTAACATTTGAAAAACAGGTTTTCAAAGTCAATTGATCCCCAGCTGTAGACACCCCATTCAGAACCCATAATTACATGATTACACTACTCTTCATCTCTCTTTTATGTTTTGATGAAAGCATATCAGTTTCGTCATGTTTCGTTAAGTTTCTAACTAACCTCGTTAGTTTTGGACCTAACTGACTAACGGAACAACTGGAGAGGACAAAATAGTCAACAGACTAGTTATCTCGCACGAGATATCATATCTCGCGCGAGATATCCCCTCGACAGGATGTGCAGAAATCACTCTCCTTCTCCGTTTCAAACTCTCTTTTTGGATAAAACCTTATCAATTCGGGTATCCAATCGAACCGAGTTACGGAACCTTCCTAGGGTAATTTCCCTCTCCACCTTCACCTCTCCAACCTCCTATAAATACTGGATGACTTCCAGTGTTTCAGAGGTCGACAATTTCACACAACACACACATTTTGTAGGTTTCTCTCCCTGAAAGATTCCTACGAAATCACCCTAAATCACCTAAATTTGTTCATCAACCTTGTTGATTAACAAACATCAAAACCCGAATCAAAGGACCAAGGCGAAGCTCCGTCCGCATCAAGATTCAAATCAAGGATCGAGGCGAAGCTCTGTCCGAATCAAGGTTCGACTCTAAACTTGAGTCGAAACTCTGTCCGAATCTCTTCTCAAAAGGTAATCATCCTTTAAACTTTCGTTTCTCTTCTCAACCTCTCTATTGATTTTAGAGTAGTGTAATCCCATCAAAAGGATTAGCCTAGAGTCCCTTCAGTCAATGAAGGCGATCTCGAAGCATACAATCCGACATTCCTAATCAAGGAATTGATTAGGGTTTATTTGTTTTTCTTTAATTATATATATTTTAAAAGATTGAAAACCTCTCTTTTCTTTAGCAAGACCGATCTCCGGATTGGGTGAAATGGATGCCTTCTAAACCTACCCATTTCATAACCTAAGCCCCGAACCCAAATCTCTTTCAAAATGGTTTTCCTATGTTTCCAATCGAATAATATAGGTGGCGACTCAAAAAGATGAAAAGATGAAATTTTCTCACAACGCTACAGTGGCGACTCCGCTGGGGACTTGAAATTAAGAGGCTTAAACTTGCGTCAAAATTAAAAGAGAGGTTTTCAAAAAAAATTGTAAATTCGATTTTCTGCTCTCAGATGAGGCATATCTCGCACGAGATATCATATCTCGCGCGAGATATCGCCTCGGCTATCTGGTTGTTTTCTGGTTTCTCCCGTTCATCTCATAATCCAAGACGAGAGTCGAACACGCAAGGGGGATCCCAGAATTCATTATCTGCAGAGTTCCCACATCTTAAGGCCTCCCTTAAGGTGTAGAACTCGAATCTTTATTTCATTTAAATAATTGATTATTATTTATGAACTGCGTGTGATTGGGTTTTATTTAATTAAAGTCCGGTCCATTGGGGATTCGGGAGTTGTAAATTAAATTATTTATCTCTCTTTATCTCTCTTTATGTGGAACTACGACGGCCTGAGTCTTCCTAGATTGGGAGAAACGTAGGCAACCACTTGGTGCGGCCACTATCTGTTTTCTCTTTTGGCTTTCAAAAAAAAAAACTTCCTATTTTACTCTATCACATAGATTGACTCTCACACACGCGCACTCATGATATAACTGTCATTGCACTGCATACCCTCTATAAACCCGGGACCCACACTAAGGACGGATGACGGTAACCACCTAGTCGCCGGTCTCTCCGAAGTTGGATCATCCCACTCCGCGTATTCAATCCACCTAGATTGTCATATCGCGGGGAGCCTAGCCTTCCAGCCCTGCATCGCCACATATCATGTAGATTGTCTTTCTAAGAACACTCCGTGACCGGTCGGTTTTGACTTAGTAATCTTTCTTGTCTTTGATCAAAATGAAGCTAATGTAAAATTGACTATCGAAAAAGGATTCGGAAAAGTCCCTTCGGAAAAAGAAAAAGTCCCTTCGGAAATGTCCCTTCGGAATGACCCTTTCGGAAGTCCCTTTAAAGAAAAAAAAATCCTTCCGGTCAATTTTACGTGGCTTTACTTTTCAAAGAATGGTCAATTATCGAGTCCCTAGGTTTGGTTCGAATTACGTACGCCTGCAAGTTTTGCCTAGGATGCTAGATAGAAAACGGATCTTTGTCCGTCCGACCATGAATTTAGGAAATAAAAAGGAATAAAATCCATCTCACCGAATGGTTGTCTCGTGCGAGATCACCTAGTCTCGCGCGAGATATTATTTGCAGATTTCGTGTTTGTGATTGATAATCGATGTGCGCTCCCTCCTTGAGTCAAAACTCCGTCTCTAATAAAAATGAAACTTCAAAAAAATCGCTCGTGAGGTAATTTTAACCATCATCCTTTTCTCCATCTAGGATCGTTTGGGGCTAATATTCGAAAAGGCGTCTCGTCGAGATATCTCTAGTTCATCTCTAAGGTCGTCAAGCTCCCTTACCTCTCCAATGATAACAACTCAATTTCCTTACGACACGATGAATTCCGAAGCACTCAAGAAGGAAATTGAGGATCAAAGGATTCGATATGAAGAAATGCTACAAGCCCAAGCCGATGAAATGGAGGCCCGATTAGAACTTGAAAGAAGAATCCAAGCCGGGGAAATGAAAGCCATGGTTGACGAACTCCAAGCCATGAAACTACAATTGGCCGAATTAAGCTCAAAGAAGAAAGAGAATGAGTCCTCTTCCGATGACGAAGTATCATACACTAAGAAAGCTAAAAGGCACCGCAAGCACAAGAAAAAGGTGTATGAGTCTAGCTCATCATCTTCCTCCTCCGACAATGAGAGTTATGCTTCCAAGAAAGAAAGAAAGAGGGAAAGCAAGGACAAACCCCTCACCATGGCAATGCTAGAAAAGAAACTTGCATCCCTCGATGTGAGCAAGGGAGCCTCGCTCTCTATCGACTATGACACCCTTCGTCAATCCATGTCAAAGCTTCCTAGAAAGTACAAGATGCCCGACATTGCAAAATTCAATGGTTCTACTTACCCTAAAGCTCATTTGGAAACCTACTCTTGGGCCATGCTACCTATGGGTGTCAATGACAACTTGCTAGTTCAATGCTTCCCTCAAACCCTTGATGGTGCCGCTAGAGATTGGTACATGACTCTTCCACTCTCCACAAGGCTTGATTGGCCACTCGTCAGTCGTGCCTTCCAAGAACAATTTGAGGACAACACTACCTACCACACTACTAGGAGAGACCTTGAGCAAACCAAGCAACTTCAAAATGAGTCATTCGCAGACTTTGTCAAAAGATGGAGGACCAAACTGATTGAAATCGTTGATAGGCCAAGCCTAGACGAACAAATTCATATCCTACTTCAATGTCTCCGCGAAGAGTACCAAGAGAAGCTTGCCGGAAATTACTTCCCTAGTTTCCTCGAACTCCATAAATCGGGCCTTAGAGTTGATGAATTGATCTTTCTTAGAAAGAATTCAGAAAAGGAGAATTGCCCAACAAAGGGGAGCACCGGTCGTACCTATCATGACTTTGGTGGGGCTACTCTTAAGGAGATGTTTGATGATCTAGTAGGCCAAGGAAAACTGAAGCCAATGGAAGACTATCATCCTAAGAAATGAGAGAAGATTGGGACCACGACAAATTTTGCGATTACCATCAGTTTAGTGGTCATGACACCAACAATTGCTACAATTTGAGGGATGCCATCCAAGACTTGTATGAAGCCGGCAAGATCAACTGAAGCATCACCACCTTGGGGCTCCGATTGTCCTCTCCCTTTTTCCTTTGAAAAAAAACATAGATTAGGTAAACTTCCTAGTATGTTCTCGAAGAGTCGTTCTGTCTTTCTTGTACATCTCTATCCTCTCTAGTTTGTGTCAAGTAAACTATCGAGTCTGTTTCGAATTTCCTTATCAATAAAAGTTATCTCTTTATCCTAAACACTTTCCCAAGAGTTGTTTTTCTTTATGAGTATCATTTGATCCATGCTGAATAGTGGACACTCATTCCTTAAATCATCACAAAAAATAGAAACTTCTAAACAAGTTTGAAATGAAAACTATCCTTAAGGCTAAACATTACTCCTGTTGAAGGTCGAAGATCAACAAGCGAAGGAAGCCAAAGGCGCTGCTATCAACATTCATCCCAAGAAGAGTGGGGCTACTCAATTCAAGGCTTTGAGAGTACAAAAATAAAAAGCTCGCTAGGTCGAAACTCCTCAAATCGTCCTAGGCAAAAATAGAGCATCAAAAAAAAAAAAAAAGAGAGAGAGAGAGAAAAAGAAAAACTCTCAAGCCTTCATCGCCCCACAACAAGGATGGAATTTCAACAAATGCAAGAAGGACTCTCCCACAGAGAAAAGAGAGTCAAGTAATACCAACAAAGAAAAGAGAATTCCTCAACATCCTCTTACAATGAAGCCCGAATGGCAACGCAAATGAAGAAGACTTTCAACATCAATCCATAAAGAAAAATGTTTAGCCTTAAGTCATGCTAACGATTGGCTTTCTTTTCAAACTCGTTAAGAAATTTCTAGATGATGCAAGGTCCATTAAAAGTAGAACAACTTTTCTAGATCTTTGAGCCATATAGCGTTCTTTGTTGAGTCTAGGGGCTTCCTCTTATCCATTCTCATACACACTCTTGAAATCCAAGCATCAAAACTGGGGCTTCCTAACCTTCCTCCCCCAGTCAATCCCCACTCACACTCTTCAAAATAATCAAATCTGCAGTAGGGGCTTTCCTCTTTCGTTTCTCACTCTCATCATTAGAAATTATACTCTCCCAAAAGAGTCAATGCTTGGATCACCTTCCAAAGAATAGAGTCCGTCTCTCCTCAACTAAACTCGAGATCTCATCTTTCTCCTTAATGAGATTCTTCCAACTGAGTTCTCTTCGAGTACACATACTTTTCAAAAAAAAAATGGCTCGCTAGGTTGAAAACTCGTAAAGAGCGGCCTAGGCAAAAGTTAGAGCACAAAAACAAAAGACGCAAAAGAGATGCCCGCTAGATTGAAAACCCGAAAGGGCGGTCTAGGCAAAAACCAGGGTGCGTCACTAAAGAAAAAAAAATTCAAAGGGAAAAAGGAGGACATCCTTCTTCAATTCGCACAGCCTCACAAGCCTGTTCACGAAGTCATCTACAGCATACAAGAAGTCTTGGGGCTTGGTGTCAAGAGAAGCCTTTGGAAAATATGTGCTTTGGATTGGGCAGCATCAGTTCTACACAGCAAAAGCCATTGGAGTGGTTTAGACCTTGTTCAGTCAATGATCATCACATGAGAAATTTGGGGCTTGACGATGAAAAGGTCCTGCGACAACGAAGAAATCCTCGAACCATCTCGAACCTTAGTGTTGAACTTGGGTTATCTCAACGGAATCCTATTAGACGATTGTCTCATTCGATCTTTAAATGGACCTCATGAGTTGGTCTTCAAAACCAAAATTTAAATCACAAACGACTTTCAATTCTCACATAATTGAACTCATTCTCCCCGCTGATTCTTGGAGTCGAGTGCACATTGATCGTCTTGAACAAACAAATGCTTAAGTGAATGTATGTTGTTATGCAAATGATTTCACTAACCCTCTTGTAGGAATTAAAATGCGTAAAGCACGTCAAGTGCCTACTTTCAAGAATTAGATCAAACATGTTGAGTGTTTGGATTTCGCCTACCTTTCCATCTATCAATGCATCCAATTGATCGCGTCAAGCAAACCATTGCGTCAAGCAACCATTGCGTCAAGCAACCATTGCGTCAAGCAACCATTGTGTCAAGAAACCATCGCGTCAAGCATCCATCACGTCAAGTGCCATGCGTCAAGCATATTCCAACAAAAAGCCCGATTCAACGCCCAGACAGGTGGATCGTCAACAATTAGGTGTGTCAAACATCTAAGATGTGTCAAGCATCTAGGGTAAGTATGTCAAGTACTCACCATCAAAAGCCCGATTCAGCGCCCTTACAGGTGGATCGTCACCAAGTAGGTGTGTCAAGCATATACAAGTAGTATGTCGAGTACTACTCAACAAAAGCTCGGTCTTGAATCGCCAGGATCGTCACCATGTAGGTGTGTCAAGCATCTACAAGTAGTATGTCAAGTACTACTCAACAAAAGCTCGGTCTTGAATCGCCAGGATCGTCACCAAGTAGGTGTGTCAAGCATCTAAAAGTAGTATGTCGAGTACTACTCAGCAAAAGCTTGGTCTTGAATCGCCAGGATCGTCACCAAGTAGGTGTGTCAAGCATCTACAAGTAGTATGTCGAGTACTACTCAACAAAAAGCTCGGTCCCGAATCGCCAGGATCGTCACCTCAATAAAAGCTCGGTCCTGAATCTCCAGGATCGTCACCTCACTTTAGTCTCAAAAGAAAACCCAACAGAATGCAAAGGACCGGACAGGTAAATCTTTGTTTTTCTAACATCTTTCCCCGCAGGTTCGGAGCCCAAACAGGCGAATCTTCAGACAAACAGGTATATTCAGAATTGGGTCATGATTTGATTCCTCAGTATGGATTTGCCTTTTCAAAATATAAAATCTCCTCGATTTTCAAAAAAAAAATGACTTTCAAAATACCTAAAGCAGCCTTTTCGTGTTTTGGAGTCGAACTACGTTTTGGTCTGATTCTCCGATAGAGATACGTAGGCAGCCATGCGGCACGACCATCCCAGTGTTCAGAATGATGTCTTTTCTATCGACGACACTTCTTCTTTCATAAGACCTGTCACCGAGGGGCTCTGTAGAAACCCTATTCTGAACCCATAATTACATGATTACACTACTCTTCATCTCTCTTTTATGTTTTGATGAAAGCATATCAGTTTCGTCATGTTTCGTTAAGTTTCTAACTAACCTAGTTAGTTTTGGACCTAACTGACTAACGGAACAACTGGAGAGGACAAAATAGTCAACAGACTAGTTATCTCGCACGAGATATCATATCTCGCGCGAGATATCCCCTCGACAGGATGTGCAGAAATCACTCTCCTTCTCCGTTTCAAACTCTCTTTTTGGATAAAACCTTATCAATTCGGGTATCCAATCAGAACTGAGTTCTGGAACCTTCCTAGGGTAATTTCCCTCTCCACCTTCACCTCTCCAACCTCCTATAAATACTGGATGACTTCCAGTGTTTCAGAGGTCGACAATTTCACACAACACACACATTTTGTAGGTTTCTCTCCCTGAAAGATTCCTACGAAATCACCCTAAATCACCTAAAGTTTGTTCATCAACCTTGTTGATTAACAAACATCAAAACCGAATCAAAGGACCAAGGCGAAGCTCCGTCCGCATCAAGATTCAAATCAAGGATCGAGGCGAAGCTCTGTCCGAATCAAGGTTCGACTCTAAACTTGAGTCGAAACTCTGTCCGAATCTCTTCTCAAAAGGTAATCATCCTTTAAACTTTCGTTTCTCTTCTCAACCTCTCTATTGATTTTAGAGTAGTGTAATCCCATCAAAAGGATTAGCCTAGAGTCCCTTCAGTCAATGAAGGCGATCTCGAAGCATACAATCCGACATTCCTAATCAAGGAATTGATTAGGGTTTATTTGTTTTTCTTTAATTATATATATTTTAAAAGATTGAAAACCTCTCTTTTCTTTAGCAAGACCGATCTCCGGATTGGGTGAAATGGATGCCTTCTAAACCTACCCATTTCATAACCTAAGCCCCGAACCCAAATCTCTTTCAAAATGGTTTTCCTATGTTTCCAATCGAATAATATAGGTGGCGACTCAAAAAGATGAAAAGATGAAATTTTCTCACAACGCTACACCAGCGGAGTCGCCACTGAATGTGCGCTCGCCCGAAAATTTCGGTTTAATTACGAAATGAATGAAAGTAAAGGAGTCGCCACGCCGTTTTAAGAAGAAATATTGAAAACCTTTTAGACAGAGAAAACACGGGTTCGGAGGTCAGGTTACGTGTTGGGAAGAACCGAGAGTTCACCCAACACGCCTCGTCCGTAGACGAGTCTTTCAATTAAACATCCAAGCAAAATCCAAAGTGTGTGCAAGTGTTGACAATGAACAAATGTAGTAATCATGCATCTTATTAATATGAATTAAGATTTACAACTTGTGAACCCATTATTTGTGGGAGGCCACACCCCTGCTACAACAATCTAAAACAGATTACAATTGAAAAAGGTTCCTGCAAATGGGTCACGATATGTCGCATGACATATGATTCCAGTGACCACATATGTCGCGTGACACAGGATCACCTCGGAATGATATGTCGCGTGACATACATAGGCCATCTGCAGAAACTTACATAACAAACACCAGAATCAACAATATCTAATACAGATCCAATTGATTAATCAAATTATGTACGAAATACAGAAATAACAACAAATCGACCCCGGGAGTGTGGATATGGGTAGATCCACACCCCCTTTGGGGTTTGAACACCAATTCAAGCAACTATTCAACAAAAGCAATTCAAATACACAGATCCAATGAATTAAACAGAGAGATTGCGATTGGGATTCAATAATCCAGACAGCTAGGGTCTGATTATTGAATCCTAACAAAAGTAAATGAGAGAATTATGAAGAATTGAGTGAGAGGGAGAGAGAAGAGGTGGTTTAGATTTCGTTACCCTTGATGCTTTCTCGAATTCTGTATCAAGTTAGATACAAGACCCTTCAAATGGTTGCTTCTGGCCTTGAGATCCTGAGGGAATTGATGCAAGGGGTTCAAGTGAGTTGGTTGAAGAAATGGGTTTAGGTGAGAGAGAATTGGGTAGGTTGAAGGTAGGAGAGAGAGAGAAGTGTGTTTGGGGGGCTTTATTACGATGCAATTTGCGCAGAGTAACAGTAGGCTGGAGTTGGGATCCATTTATGAGAGGGGTAGGGTCTTATTTATAGGCTGCAGTTAGTGTCGCACGACCTTACGCATCCACTTTCCATGCCTCGAGTTGTCGCGTGACACAAGGTGGCCATAACCGTTTTTGGCGCCAAAACCAGTTTCTGGAACATTCCGGGAAAATACCCAAAAAGTCCAACAGGTTTTATTCCCAACAAGTCCCTTTGCATGAGTAAGGTATCAAAAGGTACATCCTTCATGGGAAACTTATGAAATGTTTCCGGAAGTCTCGGGATTGGCCGGGAATTTACCAAAATGCCCTTTAATGCAATTTTATTACATTAAAATGCATCTAAAAAGGTTGCGAATTGGATTGGCGTACTTACAGATGCTAAGGGCAATGCTGGGAATGATTAATTTGACAAAATAAAAGATTTTCATTAATCAAAGAAACATTACAAATGGTTGCTGTCAACAGTTGAGGATCTGACAGCTAACCATAACCTTACATAAAAACCTACAACATTCCAAGCCAAACATCATCCTACCAAATACCTTAGTTTTCAAAACACAAAAGCAACCACAAATTCCTATTAGCAAAAGCTTCATAACCCCTCCTTTCTCTCACAGCTAACCCTCATACAGGCTCTGACAGCTAAGGATTCTATCCTTGACTGTTCCTTGGCTGATCATGGATATCCTTATCTGTGAACCCATACTCATTATAGGCAACATCAGGAGCCTCATAAACACACTCCTTGATGTCCCCATACCTCTCAAGCCACACTGGGTGCCTCTTCATAAAAGGGTCAATGGCTGTTGTTGAGAATTGTAAAGAAGGACACACCCTTCTTGGCCACCATTCCTCTACAGCATTGTAAGGAGGATATTCACTTAGTGGAGAGACAAAGATGAATGTCCCTGAAGTATTTGAACTCTTCTGTGAAATAATAGCTTGATTTGGCTGAGGACCTACTTCTTCCTCCTCATTCATAGCTGCTGGATTCAAGCACTTCAGAAACTGTGAGAACAATCTCATATAAGCCTTTGAAGGAGAACTTTGCACTCATGCAAAGTTGTCCCCAGTACCCTCAAGAACTGCTTGACTCAATGTAAGTGAATCCCTTGTTACTGCTGTGAACTCTCTGACAGCTAAGAACTCAGGTTGACCAATAGGAGTGTCAATCTTAATCCTTTCTTGACTGTCAAGCTTCACAAGCTCACCTAAAGTGTAGACTCTCTCTACACCTGCCCCAACCTATTTACTGGACTCACCCTCATTCCCCTTTCCAAACATCTTAACCTTAGCTGTCTGACCATCTTGACCCTCACAAACCATCTTAGCCTTACCCTTATCCCTAGCTGTCTCCTTCAATCTATTTCTCTCACCCTCTAACAATGCTAGCCTCTCTTCCTCCCAAAACTTTCTCCTTATCTCCCTCTCTCTTAACTCCTCTTCCTTACTCGGATCATCACTATGCAGTTGATCCACCTCCTGTTCAAGACCATTATCAGTTTGTATTTGGTAAGATAAAAACTCCCTCTCAAACCTCTCCTCCCTAGTTTCCTCTAACCTTGGACTCTTGAAAACCAATTTCTTTGCTCTCTTAGCCATTTTGCTAGGACTAAACATTGAAACCAATCTTCCTATTTACTATATGACTGAAATGAATTTGATAATTCTCATCATCTGATTCATTTCCTTTTATAGACAAGTTTAGTTTCAATCAATATAGAGGCAATGATCATTCAAAATAGACATGGCTGGTCATCAAGTCTGACAGCTATGATTTGAGTTCTTGCCAAATTGAGGTTATTGGAACTTGCCACTAACACAAGCTCATTAACTTCTCTGATAAATTCCTCTGAAAATTCGCCTCTGTGTACGGACTTTATTCCCATGTTTATGGGAAGTTATTGCAAGAAATGAGTGGGGGACAAAAACACTATTCATGAACAGTCACATCCTTAAATGTAAATTTTTAACCATTACACTAACCCATGTTTTATCCGTTGAACTATAAAAATTCCCTCCTCATTAACCTCTAATCTTGCGAATCTAATCCTTCCTCAACAAACATTCTCTACCCTCCTAAATCTCCTCTTCAAATCTCTTTGTTTTTCGAAAAAACCCTAAATCTCTGTTCTACTCAACAATGGCATACACTGAAGCTCATGGCTATTTTATCAAGCCTGATTTTTATAATCATGAAGTTGGATCTCTCATCAAAACCCTTCTTGACTCCAACAATCTTTGCAAAATGATGGAAGCTCAACCTCCCATTTACGAAAAATTGTGCAGAGAGATTTACATGACTGAAGAGAGACAGTTAAGTGGAACCATTCAAGCCAACATTGAGGGGACTGAGATTAATGTGTCTCCCAAAGTTGTGTCCAAAATCTACAACATCCCAATGAAAGATGGAAGTCTCAGCAACCTTTGGGATAGAAAAGACAATACCTTGGAAGTGTTCTACAAAAGATTTTTTGATGAACCCAACTGCAACTATCAAGTGGTACAGGACAAATCCATTAAAAAGGGGTCCCTTGATTTGTTCAAATCAAATCTAATGGATGATATCATTAAGGGGTTTGATGGGAAGCAATCCTCTTTTGATCAAATCAGCCCCAATGAATGGAAGCAAGCCCTCAGTTTGATAACTAAGGAAGTGATCTGGAGTGTTGCTCTCTTGCACAACTATCAACTGGCAACATCTCCTTCACCATGGAAGTTCAAAAAGCAAACCCCAAGGATGAACAACTTCAGGTTCATGAGTGGGATTCTACACTAACTGATTCCAAAGCTAAACCCTCCTCTAAAAGACCACTGGATTGAGACTACCAATCTTGTGCAAACAAAGAGTTTCAGCTTGAGCACATTCAGGCTCAAAGGGAAGAAAAGATTGGAACTTGGGGATAATAGCTCTGGAAATCTTGATGAAATAACAAAAAGGCTGAGAGAGAAGACTAAAAAGGAAATGAAGTTGTGGAGATCATTGGTCCACATGGTAAATGACAAGAGGTCAAAGAGAAAGCATGACAAAGGAGTTGTGATCAAAGAAAAGCCTCAAAGGACTACTCCTAGCAAAATCAAAAAGAGGATTGGCAAAGATGAAATGAAGAAAACTGGGAAAGGAAAGAAGCTACCCAAAGGAAAGAAGGTGCAAGATATGGTTGAACAAGTGGCTGAACAAGTGGATGATCAAGAATCTGACAAAGGGAAACAGATTGCTGAGGAACAACCTGCTGATAGTGAAGAAACTCAATCAGACCCCATTTATAGAGACATTGATGAATTTGTTGGTGAAGATGAAGCTAATTCAGATGATGAGGATGATGAACAGGTAAGGAGAGCACTTGCTGAATCCCTAGTTGATGCTATGCACAGAACAGCCAAGACAGGGAAAACATCTGGGACGCTATGAATGCCCCTAATCTGACAGCTAAGGTTTCTGAACCTGCTAGAACTTCAACTGAGGTAAATCATATCCCCTCTCCTTCAGTAAATACCTTCTTTAGGAAGATAAAATTGGATAAAAATTCTCCCCTCTCCAAAAAGCTGAAACCAAATACTCCTCATCCCTCACCAACTAAAGAACAATCCAGTTTTCCCCCTATCTCTATAGCCCAAGAAATACTCAACCTGAATTTGTCCAACTTGAGCTCAAACGAGCCAAGTATTGAAAATGAAAGGGGGAACACCTCTAATTCTGAAGGAGATAATCTTCAGTTAAGGGGGAACAGCAGTCACCAATCCCCTGATTTGACAGCTAAGCCTTCCCCATCTCAATCTTCACCTATTTCCAGTCCTTCTGATCCATCACCCATTCCTGAAAATATCCTCAGAGCTTATGAAGGATTGACTTTTGAAGGTCACTCTGATTTGCTTCCCACTGTCATCTCCTACTTGAGGACTTTGTTAACTAAAGATGATATGTTAAAAGCTCTAGATCTGATCAAAACAAGAGATAGGGCCATTTAGTTAAGTAAGCCTGATAGTAAGACCCCATCTAAACCTGTTGAAGTTGTTGAACCCCAATCTCCCCCTAAATCTTCCTCTGACAGTGAACCCCTTCCAGCTTGTGAGCCCTGGATTCTGGACTGTGAAATTGATTTCTCTTTTCCCTCAGTCATGGCTGCCCACCAAAGATTCAAGGGAATCACTCACTTCCCTGAAATTGCCAACCCAAACATCATTGCCAATCCTTGGCTGTTAAGCAAGAATGCCATCATGATCCATGCCAGATACAGAAGTGGGCTCATCATGTTTGGACATGAAGAATGGAAGAAATACAGATCTGCTCTCTCCTCATCCTTCTTTCACACTGCCCCTAGATTACCCAACTTCATGGATTTATCAACCATCATTGACTGGGAAGTTTTATTCTCCCAACTCCTGTCAACAAATCTCAATGAATGCATCTACATGCCCTCCTTCCTTGTCTATGCTCTCTGTGTGGACCTGACCAAAGATTTGTATTGGAGAATATGCAGCAACAAAGCTAAAATCATGGCTGTCATTGCCAAGCCAAATCTGACAGCCATATTTCCCCCTACCACTTCAGAACCACCTCCCTTCATTCCCCCAAACACTAGATCTCTCCAATTAAACCTCCCACCAAACTTCAACCCCTCAGCATATGTGCCTCCCTATCATGTAACCATCACGGACATGCAAAAATTCACAAGAACCATGATCACCAAGATGATTCACATCATGGAAGTTTCAGTTGGTGTCAAATCAGAAAAGAAGAAATCCAAGGGAAAGCCAATTGATTCAGATGAGGAAGCCATCAACCTGGGAAAAAGAGCTTCTGGTGCTGCTGCTAATGTTATTGTGTCAAGTGATGATGAAGAAGATGAGCCAGCAAAGCAAGTGCATCAGCCTACAACCTCAGCTGTTCTCACTGTCCCCTCAGAACCTCATCACTATCCAGCTCAACCTACCCTCTCCTTGCAATCAAATCCTTTCTTCTCTAACTTATTTTCAGGAACCAGAGGTCAAAGCTCTAAAGGAAAGAGTGATCCCAAATGGGGTACTTTAAGGATAAGGGATGATCAAGAACCTTTGACCAAAGCTGTCCTCAAGGTAACAATGAAATGTACTACTTAGGTGTAGAAGAAAAGATGAGGAAGGAGCTGCTATCTAAAAGAGATGAAATCCTTGCAGCAAGAAGAGAAAGGGAAGAATTTTCTGATTAGAAAATTTTTGTTTGGCTAAGTGTTCCTTTCTTACTTCCTTTTTATCCCCTGTCTCAAAACATACTTTATTTTGGATAGTGTGTTTGTTTTGGCTCTTATGATTGAATCAAGAAGATTGAGTTTTTCATCATTGGTATATTCAATTCATAAGCTATCTTGCAGGTCATATCTTTATTAGATATATTACTTTGCCAAAAAGGGGGAAATTGTTAGGACCTAACTATGTAAACCACATAGTAAAATATGGTTTTGACAAAGAAACATATTCAATGTTATCTGACAGCCAAGATAACTCATGAACACTGGACAGCCAAGCCAAAGACTCAACTTGCACATCCCATTAATCATCTTGACAGCAATGATCAAACAAAAGACCAATCAAATAAATCAATGTGTTTAATTACAAAGTGATCATTACTTGTCAACCATCCAATTCCTTGACTCCTAATCATCCAAATCAAAGAGCTATTCCTGACAGCTAAGAATCTCTACAGCAGAGGTCTCATCCCTCTGACAGCTATGATCTTCAAAGACAACAGCAATGTGTTATCTTTGTGATGACCAAGGTGTGCCTTGCCCAAATCCCTCAACAAATATTGCCAGGTCATCTCCATGAAGATCCTACACAAAGGTTGCATATTCCATCCTGTTATTATCCAGTCAACAAGGCCCTAAATGCAAACACTGTTTCACCCACATTCATTTACTGCCTTGTATCCTCCAACAGCTATATTCAAGCTTATAATTGGAATACACTGTCCTTCCACACATAACTTTTGCAACCATCCCTTCACCCTTGCATACCTGCAAACCTGCAACCAACAATCAAATAATTATGAGACACTTGAGACTGTACTTCAGGTGTATAAACAATATTGTAAACCACTTAAGACTGACTTTAAGTTGTAATTTGCTTCGTAACAAGCAAATCCCTAATTGACTGTACTAATTAGGAAGTGAAGGTTCAAGGAACTTGCCTAATCAACCATTGTAAATCTTAAAGGGAACTAGATTTAGTGGATTGATCTCACTTGTTAAGGTTGACAGTGAGGGTGGAGTAGGAGGAGTGAACTCTGAACCACCTTAAAATTCTTGTGTCATTTTGTATTATCACACACACACACCTACACACACGTACACCAATCACTTTCTCTTTACATTATTTCACTTTATTCATTCCGCTGCATATTATACTCTTGCTTTTAGATCAGTTAATATCTGACAGCTAAGATTCATCCTCAGCTGTCAAAGCTTAACTGTCTAATCCTTTTAACTAATTAAGCAAACAGGACCATATATATATATATATATATATATATATATATATATATATATATATATAATTATTTTGTTCAAGGCCAGTCTTTCCTTGTATATATATATATATATATATATATATATATATATACACACACACACACACAAATATATATTTATTTATATAAATACATCCACATGCCAGCATAATAGTAAAAATTGATCGATTTACCGCCTTATTGTTTTAAATAGTAAATTGGAGATGAGTTAAACCATTTTGATTCGTAAAAATATATGTCGATAATTTATGTTGCCGTGGAAATGCTCGATATTTGCGGGCTCAATTTACTGAAATGTCGTAGTTTTTGTGGCAGTTTATTAAGTGTTGTTGAAGGAACGCTCGCCGAAAAAATCATTTTTTTTTATTTTAAAAAATATGTTTTTATTTTCTTTTTGGGAGTCGCCACGCCGTTTTTAAGGAAAACATTGAAAAACCTTTTGAAAAATGAGAAAATGGGTCCGGGGGTCAAGTTACGACGTGGGAAGAGAATATAGAGCTCACCCACACGCCTCTTTCGAGACTTTCAATCAAACAAGGACAATAATGATCATTCTAAGTGTGTGCAATTTGTGTCAACAAGCAAGGCATGCAAATTTGGATTTCATTAATGATATTGAAACTGGATACAACTTGTGAGCCATTGAGAGGGGGCCACACCCTTACAAACGATTGCTTGAATTACAAGGAAGAGGTTGAGACAGTCTGTCTAGGGACCTTGGGTGTCGTCCGACACAAGACTTCCTCAGGAGAGGGATGTCAGACGACACAGGACATCCTGGTTAGATTTCCTCTACAATGGGGGTGGATATGCCACCAAAGCTAATCTAACACCAAAACAAAGCTACTTTAACTATGGAGAAGCACTGTTTAGGGTCTGGAACCAATTCGGGGTTGATTGGAGTAAATAAAGTCAAATTGACTTTCTGTGATACGGATGTGTATGACACAGGATGCCAAGAGTGTCCTGTGTCGGACGACATAAGCCGCCTCCATCATCAGATTACACCCGAATGATTTCAGACTTCCCAAACAAAGATATTAAGCTACAATACTAACTTATAACAGTAATATGACACTAAACAGAGGTTGAAACTGTAAAGGGGATCAATCGGAGCTTATCTGAAGTTGCTGAAGCCAAACAACTTTCTGGGATCTCTATGTCGTATGACACAGGACCTTAGGGATGTCCTGTGTCGGACGACATAGATCTCCTGTTTCAGTGATCCTCACCAGATTGATCCCACATTGCTCAAAACATGAAACAAAGCTACAATACCAAATGAAAATAGTAGAATAACAGTTCTACGTGAGTATTATGGGAGGATCATATGGCTTTAATGACCAAATGTGAAGAATCACATGTTTTGGCCATGATAATGGGAGCCATCACCTCGTAACTCAAACAAACAACATCAAGATTTGAACTTTAATGAAGCTAATACTATTAAATGGTCAGATCTGAGGTGAGGAGATGTGAATATTGATGATTCACATCTCCACCACCTTTATCATGCAAAATCCCAAATATTCACATGTTATCAAACAATATAAGCATGCAAGGCAAATGAGTAAATAAGCAAGATGTAATGAGAGAGAGAGAGAGTCTAGGGTCTACCTATTGTAGTCCACAAGGCAAAAGCACCAATAGTATGGTGTTTGCCCCTTCAAAACACCAACAAGGAATGACCACCTTTGGACTTTGGCTTGGATGTGTGTTTTTGTGAGGAGGGAGGTGAGTGTGTGTGTATGAGAGAGAATATGAGTCTCTATTTTAGCAGAGTAACCTTACTTGCCCAAAATCCCCCCTTAAAATGATCAGCAAAGCCCTTTATTTATAGGCATGCTGAGAGGAGCTCCTATGTCGTACGACATGGAGTTTTAACCGCCTTAGGTCTGTCTTGTGTCGGACGACACCGGTCATTCCTAGGATAGATTAGGCCAAAGGGAGGCAGGCCCAAGGAAGAATTAAATGGGTCAATGTGAATAAATAAATAAATGAATAATTTAGGCCCAAAAATGTATTTTAATAAATAAACGAGCCCAAAACTAAATGCAACTCAAGGAAAGCGGACCCAAAAACACGAGTTCGGGTCGGGGTACTCACAGAGCCCCTCGGCGACGTCGCTTCCACGGGAAGTGGGGTCGTCGACAAAAATGAGAATCCCGAGCCGGACAAAGACTGGCGGGAAAAAGAGATGACCAAGATGGTCGAGTGGCTGGACCTTTTATGAACAGGATTCCTACGTATCCCATGAGGGAATCAAGCCAAATTGTAGTTCGGAGAGATGGACGTTTGTGTATGGGGGAAAGCGACCATAATGGTCATGCGGCTGGACCCTTATGAAAGGGATTCCTACGTATCCCATGAGGGAATCAAGCCGAATCGTAGTTCAACAAAGAGGTGGCGATAACGAGAGGCCACGGGCTTTGTACTCAAGAATGACTGTTCTTAGGGGAGTCACCCCAAGGTTTGACTGTTTCTTTGGGGAGTCACCCGAGGTTTGACTGTTTCTTTGGGGAGTCACCCGAGGTTTAACTGTTTCTTTGGGGAGTCACTTGAAGATTGGAGACATAGGAACGAGCCTAAAGGGGTATAGGAACAAACCTAAAAACGTATAGGAGCAAGCCTAAAAAGGTATGGGAACAAGCCCAAAAAGGTATAGGAACAAGCCAAAAAAGGTATGGGAACAAGAACAAAAAGGTATGGGAACAAGCCCAAAGGGTATGGGAACAAGCCCAAAAAGATATAGGAACAAGCCTACAGGGTATAGGAACAAGCCTAAAAAGGTATGGGAACAAGCCCAAAAAAGGTATGGGAACAAGCCCAAAAAGGTATAGGAACAAGCCTAAAAAGGTATGGGAACAAGTCCAAAAAGGTATGGGAACAAGCCCAAAAAGGTATGGGAACAGGCCCAAAAAGGTATGGGAACAAGCCCAAAAAGGTATGGGAACAAGCCCAAAAAGATATAGGAACAAGCCTACAGGGTATAGGAACAAGCCTAAAAAGGTATGGGAACGAGCCCAATAAAAGGTATGGGAACAAGCCCAAAAAGGTATGGAAAGAAGCCCAAAAAGGTATGGAAACAAGCCCAAAAAGGTATGGGAACAAGCCCAAAAAGGTATCGAGATTAACTCAAAAGTATCGTGAGATGAACTCCAAGAAAAAGAAATGACTTTTTTGAGAAAGTAAACATAAGACGAGATGATTTGCAGTTGAAATGAGATATACTTTCATACCTGCGCTGTGCTTACCTGCAAGGGTAGTGCACACGAAGATCACTTGAAGCGATTGGCTAACTTTGGAAGCATTCACCGAGTAGAACACGAACTTTGCTGCTAATATTACTATTGCAAGACGGAATTTGCTGACGATTTGCCGTGGCAAGACGGGTATTGCTGATAATTTTCCCTTTCAAGACGGGATTTGTTGATGATTTTCCAAAGAGGCTGATGAGCCTGACGAACATTGCTTGGAGACTGGGGCAGCAGGGGTAGAGCTTGGAACTCGGTAGCGAGGAGCTGGAGGCTCCGAGGAGGGCGGTTCTGAGGAGAGCGGAGAGAGCGACTCCGAGGAGGGCGGTGAGCACCATGGCGACGACTGTAAGTGCTCCAATTTGAGTTGTTAGTATTTTCGTTAGAAAATTAACGAAAGTTTTAACATTTCTAACATTTCTAACAATTCCTAACATTCCTAACAAAGTGAGGGTAGATTAGGGATTGCCATTTAAAGATAAACCATGGAAAAGAATCCAAAAAGCAAAAGAAATGGTCAAAAACCCGAAATAGAAGTGGCTGGAACATTTTCTGGTTGCTTAATTTGAATTTTATTCTTCCTGTCCAAAGCCTGGAGCAGCATTTAATGAACAGTGCACACTGACAAACCCATCCGCGTGGACATATATGTAATTTCAGAGTGCCTATAAATTGAGGCCTTCAGTCACAGAAATGAGGTGGAACAACACATTTTACAACTGCACCTTGGCGAAAAATAGGGAGAAAACAGTGGGAATTCACTTGAATTGCCACCATTTTCTCTTCAATCTTTCCCAAATCCCACTCACTCAAAAACACTTTCAAAATCATTGTCATACATACACTAACCCAAGCTCAAATCACCCTTTAGGAGGAGGATTAGGGAGAAAACATAGAGGACTTCATTGTTATCTACTTGTTTTCTCTTTGACCAACTCTAAATCACAAACCCTAAACACATTCAAACCCCAAACACATTCAAACCCTAAACACACTCAAGCCTTCGAATCCATTCAAACACAAAACACAAAGAAGATAGGTATAACCTCCTTCTCCTCACCCTAAAATTCTCTCATCCATGCATGCATTTTCAAACTCCAAAATGTAGTTTGTTCATCTTCTTGCCCTAGATCCAAGAGGATCACCATGGAAGTTCATCTCCATGGATGATCCTCTACAAGGATCAATATTCTTTTCAAAGTGTTCTTACTTACTTGCAAACAAGTTTTCAAAACCCTAAAAACCATTTTCACACATCAAATCTTCATTTTCAAGGATAAAATTCCCCTTCCTAAGCAAATGAAATACTTAAGTCCTAATGTACCCTAAGGATGGCTTGATATAGTAGATCACCACTAAAATGTCTAGTGACTACTAATCAAAGCCTAAGGAAATGGGGACAAGCATGGATGCCAAAACCCCTTTAAAATTATGTTTTTCTTCATGAGGAAGTTGCTGTCCAGTAGCCTTTCTCTAAGACCTCTGTCCATGGTCTAATTTTTTGGACATACAGAAACTTGGAATTTGGTATTGACTACAAAACACTTTTTGTATCCAACATCCAGATATTTCCAGAAATATTTTTACTTTATTTTTTTCATGAGTAAAACTCCCTTTTTCAAATTTTCTTTTAAAGGTCAGTTCCTCAGTCTCTGGAAGTCCAGATTTCATATCAGAAATTTCCAGAAGGTTTTGGTCCACCAAATCAACTCCAAATGGGAAAGTTCTTTTAAAGATTAATTATTTGAGGTGTTTTAAACAACTTTCATTCTCGGACTTTCCCCAGATTCTGAGAATTTTAAGCCTTTAAACCCATTTTAAAATAAAGTGTCCACTGCCTTTTTCATTCTGGCAGAATTGGTTTTCAACTCCAAAAAAATCTTTTGAGTCCCAAAACTAAGCCCAAAAATCACACCAAAAATCATGGGATTTGTTCAAAGTCTAATAAATAGTTCCCAATTTTTACTTTTCAATTTCAAATTATTTTGGCTAAAACACACACACACACACACACAAATGGTTTTTGATGCTTGGAAGACTCGTTTTACGAGGCATTCCGGGTGAACACTAACGTTCTTCCCGGCGTGTAACGTGACCTCCGAATCCAAATCTCTCATTTCGGGCATTTTTCAAAGTTTTGGCCCTTAAAATAAAAATGGCATGGCGACTCCGTTTGATTTTCAAAAAATCGGGTACATCACAGTGGCGACTCCGCTGGGGACGTATAAGCTTTATCTTAAAAAAAATGATATTTGGTATATTGGTGGAAACCATTAAACTTCTCGTTATCGCCTCCTAACACGAGTCAGGAATAAATTGTGGTTTAACAATCCCACGTACCGGTATCATTGTTTTCAAAAAAAAAAGAAGGAAAAGCTTTTGAGGGTCAAGCTTCCGTCCCGGCATTTGAAATCATTTGGGGTGTGTGTGTTGATTTTTCACATTTTCGTGTTGTTTTGGCCGCCTCGGAAAAGTCAAAATTTTGACTGTTGGACCCGTTGCCTCGAATTTTGAATTATGTGCTTATGTGTGCATTTACAAAAAAAAAGTTCAAAAAAAAAAGAATTTCAAAAAAAAAGAATTTCAAAAAAAAAGAATTTAAAAAAAAAAAGAAAACTTTCAAAAGAAAAATCATGCATCATACTTTTTAAGACACATGAAAAATTTCTATTTTACTCAGAAAAAGAAGATAGACTGCTTGCACACTACGCGCACGTGACCTTACACTGCACACTACGTCCCTAACCCGGGGAAATCTCTGTCGCGGCCCGTTTGGTCTTATTACGCCTCTCGGTGCAAGCACGAGACTACCAAAACATCCCATGGAGCCTCGTGTCGATCATGCACTTGTCCGTGACACACTTTGTCCGAGATCCGGTTGGTTTTTAGTTTGTTCTGTGTCATGCCCTGTCTGTGTATAGACCTTTCCTTTCAAGCCTTAGTCGGCATACCAAGTCAATATCTTTAGGGGACCCTAATCAGTCGAAGTTCTGCCGATTTTCCGTCACGGACTTTGACCAGATATTGACTGGCGCCTTGACTTTGACTCTGACTGGCACAAATTATACACTGACTCCCAGCATGACACTGAGTCATCAAGAATTAACGATTATTACATGCCTAATTACGGCCTAATTGAAGACAAGTCAAGATCAATTGTGGACATTTATCAGTCCAAATCATGCCGGCTTTTTGTCGAGCCCTCGGACATGATCTTGACTTTGACGTCAGCTTTGTTCGTAATTTACATCGAATGCTCGTTAAGACTCGATTACCCGCCAGACTTTTAGGATCGTTTTTCTTTCGGTCGGTGGGACCCACTTGCCCTATAGGACCCTCGCCCGGGGCTGTCCACCCTGGGAGGTCGAAATACAGTGGAATACGAGGGGCTTATAGACGTAGTGACGGGGCCCACCGATCCAGATCCAGAGTAGTTTGCGAAAAGAAGAGCAATCTTTTCCAACCGATTAGGTTAATAAAACATGTTTTAAGTAAACAAGAACAAATAACTGCATGTTGCATGAGCCCAAAGCCCAAACACCTACCCTCCTTCATTCCCGGACATCGAACCCTCGTGCCTTTTCCCCGCAGCCTCCTCACAAAGGTTGGTTAGGACACCGGTCACCGTTTGATCAGTTGGGAAGAGTCAAGCGCATCGTCGGCTTCGCCGTTTGTTCCGACTCCGGGTTTGAGAATGTCCGCATCACTGGTAATGATGGGGATAACGTCACTTCGCCTCCCGGGACCCCTCGCCAGAGCGGGTGGAATCGAGATAGCGAACGAGATGAGATTACGACAGGAAGCACAGCTGAATAGCCTTATGGAAGCTATCAAAAGTCATGGTTTGGCCGCCAGCCTCAATCCCGACGGCACCTTCACTGTGGAAGAAGAAGAGGATGCCAATCCCACTCTCAGTCGCCCTGATTACTCCAGGATGCCACCGCCCACCTCCTATGGTACCACTACCAGAACCCATGCTCCTCGATCTTCGGGTCACCACTCTCCCAGCCTTCGGACCATTGGATCCACGTAGCTCGGCAGGCACAAATCGGTTCGCGGTTCCTCGGTGGGGGCAAAATCGCACGAAAATGTCTTCTCATGGTTGGGGTTACCTCGGAATGCCACGGCTAATTGAGATCCCGCCTCGGTTTGGAACCGATCAATCCGGGCCTTCGCAACGAACAGTTCAAAGGGCCACAACAATGTTGGCATGCCTCAACGGCCATCAGAGCCCCTCCTCGAATGATGCTAGCTCACCAAGCTCCTCCCACAACTTTCACAAACCCATTTCTCACTCGGGGTTCGATGGGTTACCAAACCTCCATCCCGGTTTCATCGAGAATCACCGGGACCGCAGTACCCCCGGGTTATACACCATCGCCTCGGCCCGGCCATGCAATTCAACGGTCGGGGACAACGGCTGACCTAAGCCTACTTATGGGCCTCACTCCGGAAATCCAAGCTATCCGGCTACATCAGATCCGCCTCCACCCACTTTGCCGGTTGAAAATCAACGGCGAGCCGCAAGGTTCTATCCCTTCGCCTGTGCTCCTACTCATGCTCCCAGGGCAATTTGGGCCAAGGACAGGTTTTCACCTACGTCCCCGGATCGGCCGTTCCATCCACCAGTCTGCCGCCAGTGGTAGCTCCTCTCTCAAGCTCAGCCACTAGTTTGAACGCAATGACTCCGCCACAAGACCCTCATCTGGCCTGGTTCATGGAACATCATAAGGAAATGAAAGCGCAGATTGCTGAATTGACAGCTAAGAAGTCTGCCTTCCGGCCTACGGACCCGGACTCCATCGTTCCCCTACCTCACAAATTTGTTATGCCAAATCTGGACCTCTTTGATGGTACTGCATGCCCGAAAACTCATCTGGACATGTATACCTTGGCGATGAAGGCCAAAGGGTGTACCAATCAGCAGTTGGCTGACTATTTCAGTCTATCTTTGAAGTTCAGTGCCTTAAAATGGTTCTTCCGCTTAAAACCCGAGGCCAGGGCTACATGGGACCAGATTACTAATGCCTTCACAGAAAAGTACAAAGCTAACTTGGAATGGGAAACAAATAGAGTTGATCTGCAGACAACAGTGCAGCGTCCCGACGAGAATCTTGGGGATTTCTACAAGCGGTGGAATCTGAAACTCAGTGAGATGGCAATCCCTCCTTCTGAAGAGGAGCAACTGGACATCTTTCGAGTCATGCCGAAACCACATCCGAGAGCCTCCCTCGGTCACTTCCCGTACTCAGACTTACGAGCCATGGCTAACTCCGCAGCCTAAGTTTGAAAAGGCTTACAATCGCAACCGGCCGCCGCACTCGCTACAGATATCGGGCTCCTCCTTCAAACACCGCCCCTGCTCCTGCTAAAGGCAAAGAGGTAATTAACTACGCGGGACAGGAATGTAATAACACAACTCCTTTTGCTCCCAGAAAACCAGCCGAGCCTAGGCCACGGGTCATGAACCTCGAAAACTTTGGAATGCCTCTAAACGACATCTTTAGGGACTGGTGAAAGAAGGTTTGCTGTGGCCTTTGGAGAATTTCCAACCCAGGAATCCGAACGCTCCTGTGGATACCTCAAAGTATTGTGCTTTTCATCAAGCCCACGGACATCTGACTGACAACTGCTTCACTCTGAAAAAAGCGATCCAAGGCTTGATAGAGCAAGGAAAGTTGGAAGGCCCCGAGGGGCCTAAAACAGTCAAAAATCCTCTGCCAAGGAACCATAATCAGGTGAATATGATTGAATGCGGAGAACCTTCGCATGCCCAGGAAGATGCTGATGAAGGTCCCCAAATACCCATGGCCAGCCTTGTCGAGGATCCTGAATTCGGATTCCCCATCAACCTTGAGGATGATGAACAAGTCAGCCCACCTTGGTCTCATGTCAGAGATTTCTTGCAAGAATACGAGGCCCGCTATTTCTCGGATGAAGGGAAAGCCGATACTGAAGAACTGGGGCTGTTTTGGTCAAAACATGAGAGAACCATTTACACAAGATGGTTAGAACAATCGAGAAGAATCGAGCAAGAAAGCTTCAGGCGGGCGCCTGTACTAGGGCTTATCAACAAAGAGGCCGAGGAGCATCTGGAGCTAGTACACTTCTGCAAGATGGTTTTGGGAGAGGCTGAATATGATCCCGAGAACAGCGAAGAATCGGAGGAGGAGGATTCCTTCTATATCTTGCCAGGAGTCAAATACGTGCCACCCCCTCTCACTCTTCCCCCGCAGTTTCTGGGAGGAGAAGCTGAGTCACAGTTACCACTTCCGGGAATGGGAGCATATGACAATTTATGCGGATGCACGCACCCATATTCCCCTAACGGGTTTGATCGGTGTTCCCTCTCAGCCGAAATCCCGGTGGTATGGGAAGATGATTCTGATGACAGCGATGACGATGATGATGACGAGAGCGAAGAGTCAACTGAGGCCCCAGATCCGGAATCAATCTGGAACAATCAGGCCGGAAATGATACCATGGGAGCCAGACACAATGGTTGGTTGTCAGCAAGCGATGATGAAGAACCACCGAAAAATGCAAGACAAATGCCAATAGGGATGGGTCCCCAAACGCTGCACCTCGTAAGATGCACCTGCGGTCAGTGTCCAGATACTTCAGAGGATAAGGGACAACAAAGCCCGCGCCCAGATCCGTACACATCCGAAATCCTGGAACACAATGTTCCTTATAAGAACCTAGCCGGTGAATGGAGAGGGTTCATTGAAGCACTGGTCGAGAATGGAGGGTTTCAACGACCAGAAGATGAGGAATTCATGAACGTCATAGGATCTTTTTCTTCTTTCCCGAGAACGGATGGCATAACAACCGTGAGGGTCACAACCGGGCCGCTTGAGCACAGCGAGTGCCTGCAATCACTGAAAAGGGTTATCGATCTAAATGTCTCCCCAGTGGCCTTCATACCTATGGATCCACATGACGCCTTCCTAATTGCTCCAGCGCCCGAAAATGGACCCCGGGTGCTCCTTATTTGGACCCAGATCTATCGAGCTGCTACATCAAACTCCGAGGGGGAACGTTGCCTATCCTTTACTTGTGGCTGCCCTACTTGCAAGGGTGAAAGAAAGAAGATGTATGATGAGATGGAGGCTGATAGCCATAAGACCAAAGACACTTCGGAAGACGAATATGAAACTGAGGACATGAAGGCCATGAAGTTTCCTGGGTCTGAGCACGTGGATGTCTTAGAGTTCAACACTGCCTACCATGCTTTGGGAAAAGGGTTTTCAGGCATCCGATCCAGGCTGATAGTCGAGGATCTGTTAGAAAGAGGGAAACTAATTCCCATCCTCCCCAATGAGAAAATAACCATGGTCAGATCAAATCCGCCCCAAAACAAAGTAACACTTCTTGTCAGGGTTACCCAAGTGGAGGTCACCTTCTCCGAATGTATGTCAGCTCTCAGAGAAGTCCTGGAAACTGGCATGATACCGGATGCGCCCCCCACACAGAGTGATATAATCATCTCCAGCTCTGAGTATTACAGAAAGGAACCAGAATGGCTGCACTATACCGGGGATGAAACCGAAAAGCCGCTGAGCCCTGAGAATAGCAACTCTTGTTGTATGATAACTATGAGCAAGGCAGGCTATGGGAGCGAATCGTAGGACGCCCTAGCCCTGTGGGCCATCCAGGGGGCAACAACACAACCCCAGACTCAAAAGCCTGTGACTTGGGAAGCAGTTATAAGGGCCGCCCAGGAAGGAGCCAAGATGCTCAAGCTCGCCCTCACCGTTGCTAGACTCCGTCAGAACCAGTGGCCGATAGCCAAAAAGGCTCCCCCATTGACCTTAGCAGCATTGAAGAAATCTAGTCAAGAAGCAACTGATGAGGAAGTCAACCTGTTGACCCGATCCGGGCAAATCTTCCAAGGGAATCCCAAGACAGATAAGAAGGTAGCAGATCAAGCATCCGGAGAAAACCGTAATCCCGGTGTCAAGACAGCCGAAGCTCCTAACCCTGAGAAAGAGGATCCCGTGCTCACCCAGTTGAAGCAAACACAGGCCAACATCTCTCTATGGTCCCTGCTCACCTCATCCTATCCCCACAAGCTAAAGCTGGAAGAAAGCCTGGCTCGCACTCTAGTGCCTATCGATGCTACTCCCGATGACGTGGTGCAATTAATTGGGAACATCCACTACGGGAACATAATCACTTTCACAGATCTCGACCTCCCTCAATTTGGGGCCGATCATAACGAACCTCTCTTCATCACAGTCCAATTGGATGAACGACGCCTCCCTCGGGTCCTGGTTGACAATGGGTCCGAAATGAATATTCCGGCAAAGACCATGAGCCTGCTTGACATCAAGTCCACATACTTGAAACCTTCCTCCCTCAAAGTCAAATCTTACGACTCGACATCTCGAGTAGTCCTTGGAGTTGCTACTTTAGACCTCTGGTTTGGCCAGAAATTGATACCTGTGGAATTCCAGGTTATTGACATCCCGATCACTTTTAATGCCTTATTGGGAAGACCTTGGCCGCATCAGTCAAGGGGTCGCCTCAAGCCTCCACCAGTGTGTGAAATTCGTCTCGAATGGGGACCTGACGACTATTTACGGGGATCTAGTCACTTTGGAGGGCACAAATACAGGTGGGATACCTATTCTGGAAATCAAGCATGATGAGGAAGGTCTCAAGCTAACGGGCTTCACGGTCGAGCATCCCAAAGCCCAAGTGTGCAACATAGATCTGACAATCACCCGGGATAAAATCCCTCCGGTCTTGAAAATGATGAGAAAGATGAGCTATCTACCCGGCCTCTGTCCTGGGAAGCACCAACAAGGAACTCACAAACTCATCGAGGTAAAAGGACAGTAAAACTTCGCCACGGCCTGGGATATGAGGCCTCCTCAGTGGACACTGCGAAAGAAAAAGAATTTTCTATACAAAGGAAAGAAGCTATCACAAGAAGGGTCCCGGCCAACAACCCTAAATCTCTCCCCTTCAGTCCTAATTTGGCTGACTACTTTGTAAAAGGTCCCACACAACCGGGTAACATCACAGAGCCCACTCCTACAGAAGGGTGGCTGAAGCTACAGGATAGCCTCAACAAGTTCAGGGGAGCCAAAGCTAACCCGGTCCGTAGAATGTTTCTGGACCTACCCAAGATACCCGGGGCTACCACTACCATGAAGAGTGAGTACACTTTCAAGGGCGTGCCAAGCCTAGTGGAACAGTTTGAGAAGCTTACTACCACAATTCCTACTGCCCAGGAAGGTCTGAAGCCTGAGTTTGAATTGACTGTGCCGAAAGCCAAAGCCACAGAAGTCTTTTCAGATGATTGGGATGGTCCGATTATGCAGCAGTTGTTCGGGGAAGAGATCCAGGTGCCAGACCTGATTGATTTCAGCTCAGTCAAAGAAATGGTAGCGATGATCGAGGAAGGAGGACAGAAACAGTACAATTCCCGAGTCATGACGCCCCTGACAGCGATGCCATTAAAGAATCGGGAAACTCTCTCAGGCCCGTCCGCGATCAAAGAAGAAATGATCACCAAGCTTGGATTGGTCCCCCATCCCCCTGTGTCAATCTAGTTAGAGTCCTCCGAGTCCTTCATGGTCAAGATTAAGTCTCTAGAGTCGTCCGACAGCCTTACGCCCGAAGACTACGAGTCTGTAGCAAATGCTGTATTCCTTTTCGTTCTCAATGAAATGACGAACCTTTCTGAGTATCCCTTGATTGCCACTTTAACTAATGATAAATTAATTAATAATTTTTTTAAAAAAAAACATTCAATAATAATTCATTAGATAAAGAAGCAGACACATTAAATAAACAAAAAAAAAGAACAAAAATCTTTAAGCAGGTTGTTCGGAAAGACGAAAATCGAGCCCAAGCTGCCAAAGAGATTTTGACAAGTGTGAATTTGGGAATTGCGGAAGAGCCTAAAGAGACGCAGATTGGTAGTTTCTTCGAGAAAACTGGAAAGGATGCCCTACAAAATCCTACAAGGTCCTCAACTCAAGGAAAGTAGCCCTCTTCATCAAAGAAAACATCATATGCAGATACGGGTTGCCAGCCGAAATCATCTCAGATAATGGATCCCACTTTGAAGGGGAATGCGACAGGCTGCTGGCGGAATTCAGAATAACCCATCACAAGTCATCTCTCTATAGGCCCCAAACCAACGGAGCCGTCGAAGCAGCAAACAAGACTCTGGAAAACATCATACGAAAAATGGCTGTCCGAGGCAGAGATTGGCCCGGGAAGCTACACCTGGCACTCTGGGGCTACAGAACATCAGTCAGAACCGCAACAGGGGAGACACCGTTTGCTTTTACCTACGGGATGGAAGCCGTACTCCCAATCAAGCTAGAAATCCCCTCACTCCGGGTACTGTAGGAATGCCAGATCAACGAGGTCGAATGGCTCCAAAGTCGCCATGATGAATTGGCTCTACTAGATGAGCGCCGATTGACGGCCATGGAACATATCCGAGCATACCAAGGGAGAATGGTCAGAGCCTTCGACAAGAAAGTAAAGCATCGGGAGATCCGAGAAGGTGATCTCGTTTTGAAAGAAAAGCCCCCTATCCGTATCAACCCGCTTGGCAAATGGGAGCCTGTCTGGGTCGGGCCATATGTCGTCCAGAAAATCTTCTCCGGAGGAGCCATGCAACTTGCAGACCTCGACGGAAATCCATTTGTACACCCAGTAAATGGTGACAAGCTGCGCAGATACTACGCGTAAAACACTGAGTCAAAAAAATAAATAAAAACAAAACAAAACAAAAAAAAATATATCAAAAAAAAAAGAAAAAAGGAGTGCTAAAAGAGTAATGCCCAACTAGGTTGAAAACCCGAAAAGGGCGGCCTAGGTAAAAAACAAGGTTGCACAAAAAAAAAACAAAAACAAAAACAAAAAAAAACAAAACAAAAAAAAAAAACAAAACAAAAAAAAACAAAAAAAACAAAAAAAAAACAAAAAAGAAACCGGGTCGAACTACGGATACCTGAGCCCTTTTGTCCGAAGGGAACGTAGGCAGCCGGAAACGGTTCGGTCTAAAACACAAATAAAAGTCATACTTTGACATCAATACGCTGATCAGACCATGAAAGCGTCTCGAAAAACTCTAAAACAATTCACATATTCATTACAGTTAAAAGCTTTTTGATGAGTCTAAGCCCGGTTCACTCCTACGAATTACAACCTGCTAAAAGAAACTAAGATACATAAATCAAACTAATGTGTCTGCTACGGCAAAAAAGGGATACTCGGAAAACTCGAGGTCACTCTAAGCCGCTCGTACTGGCATCTCCCCTCTTCTTCCCCCTTCGGGTCTTCTTCCTCTGAAATGGAAAAATGTCGGTCTTCCTCCTACCAAGCACTGGTGTAGGGACAGGATCTATCAAACCAGCCTCTGTCAGGGCCTTAGTAGCCCTAGCATCATCTCTCATCTCTTGTAGCCTAGCTGGTAGCATAGGATCCCTCCTCTCCTGCCTCTTGACATAGGCCTCATAGTCGGTAACAGTATCTCCGCTCCGGTCGTGAGGGTTGGCCCTCGCCTCGGTCCTCCTCCTCTCCGAAACTGTCAGGTCCTCCACACCCACAATGGCCTCACGCCGTCTCAAAATAGCCATCTGAGTCTCTCCCAAATGCCTCTCGTACCAATCCAGGTACCAAGTGGTCAGGAACACAGGTCTCGAACGCCTGAGGATAACCCGAGGAGGAAAGACGTCATACCTCCATACTCGGGAAAGAAATGGAAACACCGAAGGATCATCCATAGAAGCAGAAGCCACCACCCTGGTGGCTATATCATCAAAGTCCTCCAAAGGAACCTGCTCCAAACCGAACTGTCTCAGAACCAAAGCCGGAATGTAAAAGCTGGACTGAGAAAGCCCTGGAAGCATAACCACGGGAGATCCCTCCTGAAGTACTCTCCGAGTCTCCACCCGCCAATGAGGCACCGACCATCTGATATCTTCAGTCTGACGACCAGCCATCCATCGCTCCCACGAGCCCTGATCATCAAAATCCACCAAAACCCCTCTCCTGGCAAATGTCCAAGGCTTGATCATATCAGAAGTTTCCCGAAGAACCCCCAGGCGCTCCATCAGCCACAGGGTCAAAAGAAACGGGCTGCCCCCGTGCATATACCGTCTCCCGGTAGCCAGCCTGTCGAGAGCATGAAAAGTCTCTCCCAAGATCAAAGGTACAACATCTCTGCCCAAACGACAGTGAACAACTACATCTAACAAAGCTCGATGGCAGATTCCAAAAGAGTAGACCATGAACAAGGTACCAAACACGCAAAGTGTAAAGGCATCCCAATAGGAATCATCAATCAAGACTAAGCCCCTAAATCTATCAGGAAGACCAGAAATGTCAAAATGATCGGGGCTACGGATCATACCTTGCGCTTCCTCCGGAGAAAGGTGAAGGAGGTTACACAACCTATCAACAAAAGAAGCCCCTCCGGGCAAAGGAATCCCAATCTCTTCCACCTCGGGACCGCCAAGCAAAGCCCAGAATTCTTCAACGGTCGAAACAACTTCATTGTAAGAAAGGCAAAAGACGTGCCTTCTAGTGTCCCAAAATGAGGAAGAAGCTCTCAAGAGGTCATAGTCCGGAACCAATTCTTTGAGGGACCACAAGCACTTTACCTTATATCTTTCTTCGAAAAATGACCTCCTCTCGTGCATAATCTCCCTACACCACTCCTTGAACTTCTCAAAGAACAACATTTGCTCTTCCTTGGACAATTTGAAAGAATTTTTGGGATTTTCCATGGTTTTTTGCTTCTCTCCCGAAAATTCCAGTGATTTTGAACTGGAGAAGACGAAGTTTCAAGCATTTATGGACCAAACCAGATCCAACCACCGAAATAAATGAACCCTGTCAGAATTCAAGCCCATCCGCGCGGACATGTTTGTCGCCCAGAAAAAAAAAAATTGCAACAGCCCAAACTGCTACACCACGGAGAAATATTTTCATGTACCAAACACTCACACCCTTGCCAAAAAACCGGGGCTCATGTAACAGTGCATTGCATTCATGATAGATAAAATAAAATAAAATCCTAAACTATTACATTCCAAAAAAAAAAACTGTATCTGCCAAAAAAAAAAAAGGTACAATCTCAGAAGTCTGTCTAAGAAGATCGTCAGTCAGAGTCCTCGGTGGCCGGCGCTTTCCCCCGATCCCTCTTACGGCTCGGGCCCGCCTCCTCAGTAGCCACGAATATCTCGGGCTCAGAATCATCCTCGTCTCCGGAGGAAGGCTCGTCAGGACCAACCGGCACACCCTGATACGGCAAGCCAAGATCCGCAAAGAAGTCGTATCCGAACGAAAACGCGTCGGATTCCCGGACGTGCGAAGAAGACCCGCCATGATGCCATACATGCCCCTGTCCATACGGATCCCCGAGAATGACGTGGTCCGAAGGCAACACCACACTGGGATCTATGAGAGGAGAAAGAGGAGTCTCGGGAGAAGGCTCAGAAGGAATAGGGGAAGTATCCCTCTCGACGGGCGCGTCGTGCTCGTCTCCTCACCTTACTGAGAAGACCCACAAATAACCATATTCTTGATGAACCTCTTAGCCCCGATCACCTGGTTCGTCAGTTTCTCCACCACCTTTGCCAGGAACTGCACAGAAACAAAAGCGTCAGAGATAATTAAGGCGAAAAATGATGACAAGAAAGAAAGGAAAAGACAGAAGCAAAAAAAAAAAGAAAAGGAGAGGCCATACCTTCATATTCGGATGAGGCCGGAAAGCTCGTGGAACCCGAACAGGGACAGGGATCTGTACTCTCAGCCTGACCCCGTCCTGGACATACGAAAAGCTCGATCGAGGGTACCGCACAACCCCCAATCCCTCTCTCTCAAGAACCTGAGGCGTCTTCAGCCTCCACAGGACAAATCACGAGTAATCCTCGATCGCCACGAACCTCAAGTGGTGCTTGCCACCTCGATACTCCTCCCAGGTCTCCGAGTTCTCACTCGGATGCATCATGTCAGCAGGGGGCTCCACCGGAGCCATCGCAGGTGCACCCACGCCATGTTGGCGCGTTACTCTCTCCCCTAGATAATATACGTCACAGGTCAACCCTCTCAAGATCCTCCGCTCCACGGTCCATCTCTCGGCACCCTTCAGCTGCTCCACATCGAAGCGATCCCAGGGGTAGAATATGATCCCCTCATCTGTCTCAGCCCTCGTCAAAGGCAGGCAATCCGAGTACTTGAGGGTCGTGCGCCCCCTCGAACCTTTCTTCTCCCGGGCATACTTGGACCAAGAAAGCATGGCCGGATACGCCCCGATGTACTCCGTCGGCTGTCGCCACAGCGTGACGTGAAAGAACTCTAGAGCCCATACCTGCGAAAAGAAAAGGTCAAATCAATTAAGTGCGAAAAAGAATACGTGCTTAAGGAAAAGAGGAAAAGCAAAAAAAAAGAAGAAAGCTTGTACCTCCAGGGGGAACTCGAAGCACGTCAAAGATCTGACAGCCTTCCGGCTATATCGATCCAGAGCAAAATATAGCTCTGCCAGCCCTGCCTCTCCCCAAGATATCTCTTCAGCCATCCCCACGTCCTCGAGGACCTCAAAGAAAGCAAAAACAGCCGTCCCCTCGGCATGTCCAAAAAGCGTGCTCAAAAAAGCAAACCATAAAAAGGCCCTAGCAATCAGCTCAGCGCCTATCCTCTCATCCCCAGCCATGTAGCTCCCAATACTCTCCATGATTTTCCCGTGGACCACCGCGTACTCCATCCCCATCCCCTTTTTGGGAATAGGGGAAAATCCTAGAAGGGCCTGCAGATCCATATCACTGTACCCGTCTCTCCACTCAATGCTCCGTCCTTTAAAGGACAGGCCCGTAATCGCGGCGTAGTCGGAAGGTGTAACCGTGGCCTCATCCCAGAAAAAATGGAATGTGTGGGTCACGTCCCACCAATGCTGTGCCAAAGCAAAGATCAGTCCCTTGCTCTTGGGAAACTTGACCAAACCCCTCAAGCACTCGATGAACTCGTACAATCCAGTCTCAATGACGATCTGTCTAGGACTCATCATCGCTCCTCTGCCCAAAGCCGGAAGCCGGTCCCACAAATAAATCACAGACTCCACCGATCCCCGAGTCTTCATTTTGTTCAGCTGCTCCGTCACGAAATTGTTTCCGCCCTGCGATAAAAAAAATGGAGAGAAACAAAATGTCAAAAAAAAAATTCATTCAAAAAAAAAAAAAAAAAAAGCATACACATGCATCATAGAGTTTTGAAAATCGGGCAGCATAACAGCATACAACGGACCTAGCCCCCATTTTTCTCGCACCAAAGAAAAGAGTTTTTTCAACAAATACCATTCATTCATACAGAAAGCATGTCAGTAATATCGAGTCAACGGAAGTAAAAACTCCGTCCCATTTTTCATAAAATAGCACAAATAAACAGTCTTTCCACAAGTCGTTTATTCAATCAAAGGAATCAAAAATCCGTCCCACTTTTCAAAAAAAAAAAAATCCTATGCATACATACATTCATATCATTCATCATCCCATTACAAAAAAAATCCTACAAGAGTGCATACATGCATACATTCATGTCCGTCCCGAATTCGGGCGAATTCCTTATCATCTCATATTTCAAAAAAAAAAAAAAAATTTGGCAAAATGCCCATTCTTTTCAAACACATTGCAACATGCAAATCATCAAAAATCCAATTTTTGAATTTTAAAATGCAATTTTCGAATTTAAAAAAAAAAAAAAAAAAAAAAAGAAAAGGCAAAATGCCCATTCTTTTTTCAAACAAAATGCATTACCCACATACTCATTACAACATGCAAAGCATCAAAATTCAAATCCAAAGCGAAGAACATCAATTTTCGAATTTTCAAAAAAAAAAATCAATCAAAAATCAATCACAAAATCAATTTCAAGCAAGAAATCAACAAAGAAAATAAAGAGATTCGAAGTATACCGTTCGGAGACTCAGATCAGTGGCCCAATGTTGCCACGCATCGGGGTAGTGCTCTTCCGCAATCGATTGCGAAAGAGTGTAATGCCTCCTCATTCGAACAAGCTCCAATCGCCTCTCCGCTACCGGGCCACGTCCTTGGCCTTGAATGGCTACTCCCGCGTGTTCCATTGCTCAAAAATCGAAGAAAATCGGAAGATTTCGAAGCTTTTTAGGCCAACAATGGCGGTTTTGGTCCTTCTCTCTCGTCTCTCTCTCGAAGACTGTAACAAACAATGAGGAAGAAGAGAAAAAGGCCTTGGCCTTTTAAAAACCTGTCAGGGATTCAAACCCATCCGTGCGGACAGGAATGAAGGGTCAAAATGACCCTTTTGCCCTTTAAATTTTCCGGACTCTGCAATTTAGTCCTCAACTTAACAAGAGTTAACCAAAGTTAACCCAAGTTAACCCCCTTTCAAAGGAACCTTAACGACAGTCAAATGTAAGTCCGATTTCTCCGAGAAAGATAACGGAACCCCGTTTCTTTCATCAAAATCATCAACGGCAGCCAAACATAAGTCCGATTTCTCCGAGAAAGATAACGGAATCCCATTTCTTTCATCAAAATCATCAACGGCAGCCAAACGTAAGTCCGATTTCCCCGAGAAAGATAACGGAATCCCGTTTCTTTCATCAAAATCATCAACAGCAGTCAAACGTAAGTCCGATTTCCCCGAGAAAGATAACGAAATCCCGTTTCTTTCATCAAAATCATCAACGGCAGTCAAACGTAAGTCCGATTTCCCCGAGAAAGATAACGGAATCCCGTTTCTTTCATCAAAATCATCAACGGCAGTCAAACGTAAGTCCGATCTCTCCAACGAAATGCTAACGGAATCCCGTTTCTTTCCCCATTATCATCAACGGCAGTCAAGCGTAAGTCCGACTTCTCCGAGAAAGAAAACGGAATCCCGTTTCTTTCATCAAAATCATCAACGGCAGTCAAACGTAAGTCCGACTTCTCCGAGAAAGATAACGGAATCCCGTTTCTTTCATCAAAATCATCAGCGGCGATTGAAACGTAAGTCCGATTTCCCGAGAAAGATAACGGAATCCGTTTCTTTCATCAAAATCATCAACGGCAGTCAAACGTAAGTCCGATTTCTCCGAGAAAGATAACGGAATCCCGTTTCTTTCATCAAAATCATCAACGGCAGTCAAACGTAAGTCCGATTTCCCCGAGAAAGATAACGGAATCCCGTTTCTTTCATCAAAATCATCAACGGCAGTCAAACGTAAGTCCGATTTCCCCGAGAAAGATAACGAAATCCCGTTTCTTTCATCAAAATCATCAACGGCAGTCAAACGTAAGTCCGATTTCCCCGAGAAAGATAACGGAATCCCGTTTCTTTCATCAAAATCATCAACGGCAGTCAAACGTAAGTCCGATCTCTCCAACGAAATGCTAACGGAATCCCGTTTCTTTCCCCATTATCATCAACGGCGATCAGCGTAAGTCCGACTTCTCCGAGAAAGAAAACGGAATCCCGTTTCTTTCATCAAAATCATCAACGTGATCGAAACGTAAGTCCGATTTCCCGAGAAAGATAACGGAATCCCATTTCTTTCATCAAAATCATCAACGGCAGTCAAACGTAAGTCCGATTTCCCCGAGAAAGATAATGGAATCCCGTTTCTTTCATCAAAATCATCAACGGCAGTCAAACGTAAGTCCGATTTCCCCGAGAAAGATAACGGAATCCCGTTTCTTTCATCAAAATCATCAACGGCTGTAAAACGTAAGTCCGATTTCCCCGAGAAAGATAACGGAATCCCGTTTCTTTCATCAAAATCATCAACGGCCGTAAAACGTATGCTCGTCTTCCCCAGCAAAGGCTAACAAAATCCCCTGCGAAGTTAACGAAATCCCATCCACGGCCGTAAAACGTAAGCCCAATTTTTCACCAACGAAAGCCAACGAAATCCCGAGCAGCTTTCAAACTACGGCCGGTTTGATTCCCCATTCGGGATACGTAGGTAGCCTATCATTAGGTCCAGTCACTCGACCAAAACGGTCACCCTCTCCTTCGGCAGCAGACGAAGTCCACCGAAGGACCATCCATCCCAAACCATTAAGGGAAAAACATTTCAAATCAAGGTCTGAGGCACCTAAAACGCCATCATCAAGGTCCGAGGCACCTAAAACGCCATCATCTTCAAGGTTCGAGGCACCTAAAACGCCATCATCAAGGTCTGAAGCACCAAAAATGCCATCATTACCAGGTTGACGCCTCAAAATAGTCATTCCAGGGTCAAAGACCCGAACTACGACTGGCTTGATTCCTCTTAAGGATACGTAGGTAGCCTATCATTAGGTTCAGCCATCAGACCGAAAAATGGTCATCCCTATCCCCAACAGAGCGGATATACAATTTCAGATCGAAAATGGTCATCCCTATCCCCAGCAGAGCCGATATACAACATCAGACCGAAAATGGTCATTCCTATCCCCAGCAGAGCGGATATACAATTTCAGCCATCATACCAAAATGGTCATCTCTTATCCCCAGCAGAGCGGACATACAATTTCAGACCGAAAATGGTCATCCCTATCCCCAGCAGAGCGGATATAAAACATCAGACCGAAAATGGTCATTCCTATCCCCAGCAGAGCGGATATACAACTTCAGCCACCAGACCAAAATGGTCATCTCTTATCCCCAGCAGAGTTTCTCTCAGCAATCGACTGCAGAACTCGCTCACCAGGTTGACGCCTTAAAACAGTCACTCCAGGGTCAAAGACCCGAACTACGGCCGGCTTGATTCCCCATTCGGGATACGTAGGTAGCCTATCGCTAGGTCCAGCCACTCGATCACTTGATCATCCTGTCAAATATGGAGCCTTACTCTTATCGACGACCCCGCTTCCTTCGAAAGCACCGTCGCCGAGGGGCTACTGTAAGTGCTCCAATTTGAGTTGTTTGTATTTTCGTTAGAAAATTAACGAAAGTTTTAATATTTCTAACATTTCTAACAATTCCTAACATTCCTAACAAAGTGAGGGTAGATTAGGGATTGCCATTTAAAGATAAACCATGGAAAAGAATCCAAAAAGCAAAAGAAATGGTCAAAAACCCGAAATAGAAGTGGCTGGAACATTTTTTGGTTGCTTAATTTGAATTTTATTCTTCCTGTCCAAAGCCTGAAGCAGCATTTAATGAACAGTGCACGCTGACAAACCCATTCGCGCGGACATATATGTAATTTCAGAGTGCCTATAAATTGAGGCCTTCAGTCACAAAGATGAGGGGGAACAACACATTTTACAACTGCACCTTGGCGAAAAATAGGGAGAAAACAGTGGGAATTCACTTGAATTGCCACCATTTTCTCTTCAATCTTTCCCAAATCCCACTCACTCAAAAACACTTTCAAAATCATTCTCATACATACACTAAAAGCTCAAATCACCCTTTAGGAGGAGGATTAGGGAGAAAACATAGAGGACTTCATTGTTATCTACTTGTTTTCTCTTTGACCAACTCTAAATCACAAACCCTAAACACATTCAAACCCCAAACACATTCAAACCCTAAACACACTCAAGCCTTCGAATCCATTCAAACACAAAACACAAAGAAGATAGGTATAACCTCCTTCTCCTCACCCTAAAATTCTCTCATCCATGCATGCATTTTCAAACTCCAAAATGTAGTTTGTTCATCTTCTTGCCCTAGATCCAAGAGGATCACCATGGAAGTTCATCTCCATGGATGATCCTCTACAAGGATCAACATTCTTTTCAAAGTGTTCTTACTTACTTGCAAACAAGTTTTCAAAACCCTAAAAACCATTTTCACACATCAAATCTTCATTTTCAAGGATAAAATTCCCCTTCTCGAGCAAATGAAATACTTAAGTCCTAATGTACCCTAAGGATGGCTTGATATAGTAGATCACCACTAAAATGTCTAGTGACTACTAATCAAAGCCTAAGGAAATGGGGACAAGCATGGATGCCAAACCCCCTTTAAAATTATGTTTTTCTTCATGAGGAAGTTGCTGTCCAGTAGCCTTTCTCTAAGACCTCTGTCCATGGTCTAATTTTTTGGACATACAGAAACTTGTAATTTGGTATTGACTATAAAACACTTTTTGTAGCCAACATCCAGACATATTTTTACTTTATTTTTTGCGTGAGTAAAACTTCCTTTTTCAAATTTTCTTTTAAAGGTCAGTTCCTCAGTCTCTGGAAGTCCAGATTTCATATCTGAAATTTCCAGAAGGTTTTGGTCCACCAAATCAACTCCAAATGGGAAAGTTCTTTTACAGAAATCTTATTTAAGGTGTTTTGAACAACTTTCATTCTCGGACTTTCCCCAGATTCTGAGATTTTTAAGCCCTTAAACCCATTTTAAAATAAAGTGTCCACTGCCTTTTTCATTCTGGCAGAATTGGTTTTCAACTCCAAAAAAATCTTTTGAGTCCCAAAACTAAGCCCAAAAATCACACCAAAAATCATGGGATTTGTTCAAAGTCTAATAAATAGTTCCCAATTTTACTTTTCAATTTCAACTTATTTTGGCCAAAACACACACACACACACACAAATGGTTTTTGATGCTTGGAAGACTCGTTTTACGAGGCATTCCGGGTGAACACTAACGTTCTTCCCGGCGTGTAACGTGACCTCCGAACCCAAATCTCTCATTTCGGGCATTTTTCAAAGTTTTGGCCCTTAAAATAAAAATGGCGTGGCAACTCCGTTTGATTTTCAAAAAATCGGGTACATCACAACGACTCAGAGCCAGATTGATTGCGGTGGCCCCCTTTTGCCATGCTTTAGGACTCTTAGAGAGAGAGAGAGAAGAAACAATGCATGCACTATTCTATTGATTCTCACTTTGTAAAATAATATTTTTTGTATTTTGCAACTAATGCATTCTCTTGATAGCATCTAAACTTATTTGTTTATATGCATTAGTCCGTCCCAAGAAATGGAAAAAAAGAAAGGCATTTGTTGGGGGTTGGTATTTTTGTGGTTTGGTATTTATTGGGTGTTATTTGATGTGCCAAATCCTCTCCCATGCGTTTGGTGAGTAAGGGGAATGGATATATACAGTTTTGGGCTGTTTTGGACAGGTTTTGAGAAAATATCGGATCGCTGATGGAATACTGCAGATGCACCCAGTGCTGATGTCTGATGGATAGTCACATTAACAGAATTTCTTAGATAGCAAGCCCCAGCATTTATAAAAGGACAGATTCGCACAAGGCAACTTCCAGCAGTCACAGCAGCCCCAAAATTGACCTTCAACACCAAAATCAGCCCCGAGATCCAACATTTGGCCCAAAATGGCACGATACGATGAGAGATCCAATGCAGTCCCAATACAGGCACAATCATCACGCGGCCAAGGAGGCACCCATCTTTTCAGACCTTAGTCAATCAGTCCTAGACTCGGAAATATATACGTGCAGGGGCACATCTTTCGAAGAATGGGATTGGATCCCGAATTGGTGTATGACACACTCACTTTAGTGTTTGACTCTTTTGAGAGAGTATAAGCACAACAAGGTGTGGAAAAGTGTATGGAAGCCCCTGCTGTCAGAAGGACAATATTTGGTTCTATTTTCCTAGAATGTAGAAAGAGAATACATATCGAGACACTTGAAAACCTGTCTTATTCGTGATGATCACAAGGCTGATTAAACCCCTTTATTAATGTTCGGGTTATTCAAACACTAAATCTGATATGAACAAATATTTTAATTAATCACATGGAGAAAACCAACTGGTATCGAGAATCAAGCTCGGAAGGATGGAAAGTGTATAGGGACGGTCCTTGATGAGACCGGATTTTTCGAGATTTGTTTGTGATTTCGACCGGACCAGTTATGGTTGCCTACGTTCCCTCCATTATGAAGAGCTCAGGTCGCCGTAGTTCGGGCTTATCCCGATTGAAAAGAGAATGAATGTTGAAATTCAAGGATCTGAGGACCTTTGAGGATTTTGGGGATTTGGAGAATTGAAAAACATGTCCTCCTGGAGTGTCGATGAAAGACACGGATGCGAAGCCCCAGTGGAACATTCACGGGAAGTGTTTGCGGAAGAGAAATGAAATATGCTCACATGAAGTGCCAAATGAATGGATTGAATTTGCACAATCTTAGATCGATGATTTTGAACCGAGACGAATTATATTCCAATTTAAGCAAGCAATGAAACATTAACTTGATTTAGCTCTCGAGGATATTAGAATGGAATTACTATCCGGTAGGGATTGTAGCTGGGTTTCCGGGCTTCGATCGGCCATCGGGTAATTTTGGAAGTGGATGACCTCTTGAAATGAGAGGTCGGCTAGGCCTTTTACTGACTGAACCTCTAAAGATGAGAGGTTGGCTTGCAGGGATGTGTTTGGGAAATCTACGGCGAGGAAGATTGATTGCCTCTAAGAATGAGAGGTCAAATTTTGACTTTGGCCAAAGGCAAGGGTAATGGTAATGGGAATATCCTCTAAAATCGAGAGGATGACTTGGGATTGGTTTTGGAGGGTGTTGGTGAGAGAAAGTCCAAGCTATTTAGAACTTTTGTGAACTTTTGAGGATTCAGGCTCCTTTTGATCATTGGAGAGCTTCTTGAGAAGTCTGGGATTTTTGCTGATTTGTGAGGATCGACAGTCCTTCCTTTTAGAATTTGGGAGGCCTTTTGAGAAGTTGAGGATTATATCTGAGATTGTGAGGATTTAAAATGCTTCTTTTTGAGAATTTGGAAGGCTTCCCGAGGAGCTGAGGATTATATTTGTCCTTCCTTCATGACTTGAATATTTTATGCATCGCCGACTCTCGAAGCTAACCTCTTTGGCATTGCTTGGACTTCTCTTAGCATGGAGAACAGATGATGGCTAGACGGGGTTTCAAAACATGTCGATCTTGAAATGAAAGGATATTGTTTGGTGAGGGTGAGGTAATGGCTTCCCTAGGGTGAAAGGCTTCAACTGCAACCCCTACCGGATGACCTAAACGAAATTAAGTCTTCATTGCTTGCTTAAACTTTAAATGAGAAAAGATCTATGCAAATTCATCGAGCAACGAGATGATGAGGATGATGAAAGAGATGTGAGCTTATGAGATGCAAGATGGGGAGTTGGTAAGCCCCAATTTGAGAAGGATATCAATTGATTTTCTCACTCCGATTAATATAAACATGAGTCCTTTCAAAGCATTAGTGGTTGAGCAGCACAAGCGGACATTTAGAATAAGACCATTTCAATTAAGTGTAACGTGGGTGTGCAAGTGATGCCTCGAGTCTAGCAAGAAGAGAAACAAAGATTTTTATTACTGCAAAGCAAAAACTGGTCCAACTTGGACTTGACAGACTCATATCCGAAAGGGACATTCTAGAACCTATGAAGACTGATTGACTTCTTCAACATTGTATGGGCGAGAAACTCCAGACTGGCTAGCCACCACATTCTCTGCACCAGACATCTCGAATTCTGAGTCAGATGAAGATCATTCGAACACTTGAACTGCTTCCGCCTTGGGAATATGGACCAATGAGCGCCGGGAACAAGAGCACACACCCAACTTTCCATAGCTGTAGAGGCGAAGGGGTGATTGGTAAGGTGGCGGAGGAGATAACCTTGAGGTGGTATGGGAGAGGATAGGCTTAGGACGGACTCATGCATATGCCTTATTAAAAAATTTTAAATAAAAACAATTTTTATTAATCCTAAGAATGGTTGGAAAAGGGGGACACCTTCTTTTTCGCATTCTACACTATTCCTGGACTAATGGGTTCCATCACTACATCTATAGACCCCCTGTATTCCACCTGTATTGTACACCCGAGACGGACAATCCCGGCAGAGGTCCTATAGGTCACGTGGAACCCACCAATCAAAAAACAAAACAGACCTAAGGGCATACAAGTCAAAAAAAGTCAAACTCAAGATTTTCAAAACCAAGTTCAAATCAACACGTCTTGACTCGGGAGAGAGAGAGAGGGTCAAGAGTACGTTTGAATGTACGAGACCGTAATTCGCAGGTAAAATCCTGGAAAAAATTCGGCATGACCTCTCCTCACTTCGAGTCGAAAATCCGGCATGACCTCTCGTCACTTAATGGCGAAATTTCGGCATGACCTCTCGTTAGTATGTGTCAAAAATTTGACATGATCTCACGTTAGCACATGTCGAAAACGCGTCATGACTCTTGCGAAGCCAAGTCGAGAAATCGACATGTACCTACGTCGAGATATGTAAAAATTTTGACATGTACTCACGTTAAGTTATGTTGTAAATTTCGACATGAAGAGGGAGAGTATGCCGAGACCTTGGAAACGAAGTACGACTTGAACATTGTGAGAAAATTTTGAAAATCGAGTTTGAAAATGTTTTGAAAAGTATTTTTGCCAAAAACCAACCGGTCACGGTAAAAAGTGTGTCACAGACAAGGTGTGGATCCTAACACTCTATAGGCCGGGAGGACTTTAGGCGCTCAAACGTAGGCGAAACATGTCACCGTCCGCGATGCCGTCCGTACACTCCAAGGGTTCTAACTCTATGTGCGGGTAGCGTGCGAGTAGTGTGAAGGTCATTTCTAAAAAGAACATTTTTTTATTTTATTTTATTTTTATTTTTATTTTTTTTTGAAAAAAAAAAGGGGGGGAGAAAAGGAAAACAACTTACACACACACCCCATAGAGCACAATAATCAAGGATCAATAATTTGATCATAGGGGCTGCCCCACAATCACAACCAGGTAGAACAAATCACCTCCTACAGGTTGGCCAATCCTGTCGCGTGACACAGTACTGAGAATGCCACTTATGTCGCGTGACAGGAAAGGCCAAATTCCCAGAAGCTAAACAATAAACCAGGACCAGCCCCAGCCTCAGCCTCCAAGCACAACACAAAATCTCAGCCCCAAGCACCTAATACAACAAAGCAGGAAGCCAGGGAAATAAAGCAAAGCAAGAAATGCATTTACACACATATAATGCCACAAATGATGCACACGCAAATGAAGGAATTGAATGTTGAACGAACACGAAAGTTTGACCCACTTTTGAAAACAGGTTTCAAGTCCCCAGCGGAGTCGCCACTGAATGAACGCTTGCCGAAAAAATCTTTTTTTTTTTTATTTTAAAAAATTTGTTTTTATTTTCTTTTTGGGAGTCGCCACGCCGTTTTTAAGGAAAACATTGAAAAACCTTTTGAAAAATGAGAAAATGGGTCCGAGGGTCAAGTTACGACGTGGGAAGAGAATATAGAGCTCACCCACGTTGCCTCTATCGAGACTTTCAATCAAACAAGGACAATAATGATCATTCTAAGTGTGTGCAATTTGTGTCAACAAGCAAGGCATGCAAATTTGGATTTCATTAATGATATTGAAACTGGATACAACTTGTGAGCCATTGAGAGGGGGCCAAACCCTTACAAACGATTACTTGAATTACAAGGAAGAGGTTGAGACAGTCTGTCCAGGGACCTTGGGTGTCGTTCGACACAAGACTTCCTCAGGAGAGGGATGTCGGACGACACAGGACATCCTGGTTAGATTGCCTCTACAATGGGGGTGGATATGCCACCAAAGCTAATCTAACACCAAAATAAAGCTACTTTAACTATGGAGAAGCACTGTTTAGGGTCTGGAACCAATTCGGGGTTGATTGGAGTAAATAAAGTCAAGATTGACTTTCAGTGATACGGATGTCGTATGACACAAAACACCAAGAGTGTCCTGTGTCGGACGACATAAGCCGCCTCCATCATCAGATTACACCCGAATGATTTTAGACTTCCCAAACAAAGATATTAAGCTACAATACTAACTTATAACAGTAATATGACACTAAACAGAGGTTGAAACTGTAAAGGGGATCAATCTGAGCTTATCTGAAGTCGCTGAAGCCAAACAGCTTTCTGGGATCTCTATGTCGTATGACACAGGACCTTAGGGATGTCCTGTGTCGGACGACATAGATCTCCTGTTTCAGTGATCCTCAGAAGATTGATCCCACATTTCTCAAAACATGAAACTAAGCTACAATACCAAATGAAAATAGTAGAATAACAGTTCTACGTGAGTATTATGGGAGGATCATATGGCTTTAATGACCAAATGTGAAGAATCACATGTTTTGGCCATGATCATGGGAGCCATCACCTCCTAACTCAAACAAACAACATCAAGATTTGAACTTTAATGAAGCTAACACTATTAAATGGTCAGATCTGAGGTGAGGAGATGTGAATATTGATGATTCACATCTCCACCATCTTTATCATGCAAAATCCCAAATATTCACATGTTATCAAATAATATAAGCATGCAAGGCAAATGAGTAAATAACCAAGATGTAATCGAGAGAGAGAGAGAGAGAGTCTAGGGTCTATCTATTGTAGTCCACAAGGCAAAAGCACCAATAGTACGGTGTTTTCCCCTTCAAAACACCAACAAGGAATGACCACCTTCGGACTTTGGCTTGGATGTGTGTGTGTGAGGAGGGAGGTGAGTGTGTGTGTATGAGAGAGAATATGAGTCTCTATTTCAGCAGAGTAACCTTACTTGCCCAAAATCCCCCCTTAAAATGATCAGCAAAGCCCTTTATTTATAGGCATGCTGAGAGGAGCTCCTATGTCGTACGACATGGAGTTTTAACCGCCTTAGGTCTGTCCTGTGTCGGACGGCACCGGTCATTCCTAGGACAGATTGGGCCGAAGGGAGGCAGGCCCAAGAAAGAATTAAATGGGTCAAGGTGAATAAATAAATAAATGAATAATTTAGGCCCAAAAATGTATTTTAATAAATAAACGAGCCCAAAACTAAATGCAACTCAAGGAAAGCGGACCCAAAAACACGAGTTCGGGTCGGGGTACTCACAGTTGTATATTTAAAAAAATTTATAATCCTACCTTATGCAATTCATGTGATTAGAACCCATGACCACAAAGATTATAAGGTAGTCCTACATGAGTAGGTCTCTTGAGAAACGCGTTTCTCCATAACTTATGGAGAAACGCGTTTCGCCATAACTTATGGAGAAACGTGTTCTGGATATCCAGAAGCTTTGGGATGGATATCCAGAAAAAAAGATTTGGGACCAAGGCCAAATTTATGATTCTGGATATCACTTTCATAAGGTTCTGGATATCCAGAACATTGAATAGTGATATCCAGACGTTTTGGAAAGGATATCCAGAAAAAAAGATTTGGGGCAAAGGCCAAGGCCAAGGCCAAAATTATGATTCTGGATATCACTTTCATAAGGTTCTAGATATCCAGCACATTGAATAGTGATATCCAGAAGCTTTGGAACGGATATCGAGAAAAAAAGATTTGGGGCAAAGGCCAAGGCCAAGGCCAAATTTCTGATTCTGGATATCACTTTCATAAGGTTCTGGATATCCAGAACATTGAATAGTGATATCCAGAAGCTTTGGAACGGATATCCAGAAAAAAAGATTTGGGGCAAAAGGCCAAGGCCAAGGCCAAATTTCTGATTTTGGATATCACTTTCATAAGGTTCTGGATATCCAGAAGCCTTGGGACGGATATCCAGAAAAAAGAGTCGTGCCATACTTATAGAGAAACGTGTTCTGGCCTGCATTGTCGCGCTACAAGTCGGGCCCCGTTTCTCCATAAATTATGGAGAAACGCGTTTCTCCCCAGATTTTGTGGTCCTACATAACCTCGGATAATATATGTCTTTTACAAATTATTTATTCTCAAATCTTTATTTAAACAAAACATAAAGGTATTTGTTGTTTCATTTTTAATGTTTATAGCCATTTAAGCCTACTATAACTAACAAACTGTTGTGCAATCGCAGCGGAAGCAAGAGAACAAACAATCAAGAACACACAAGCAATCAATAGGGAAATTGAAAGAGAAAGAGAAGAAATCAATTGGGGTTTTTAACCTTGTTTTCTGTATATTATTATGTGCAAATCTCCACACGTTTACATAGGTTACAAAATCATATATATATGGTTTACAAACCCTAGCCCAACAGAGAGAAAAAATAACGCAGAAAACCCACGGCCCAAAACCCCCCAGCTTGAGGCGCCCGCCTCAAGCTAAACCATGCGCCCGCATGGCTTTTGTGCAATGCAAGGCTGCATATACGGCACGCGAGGCGCCCGCCTCTCCACACCCCAGGCGCCCGCCTCAAACCTCCATCCAAGGCCTACAGCCACGGTGTTCCAGGCGTCCGCCTCACCTTGTGTGGGGCACCCGCCTCAACCTTGATGGTAGAATCGAGCCACAATCCTACAATCTCCACCTTGGCGAGCATTCGCCCAACCCAACAGAAGATACAAGGAACCGACTCGAACCATCCCTCCTCTAACAGCTAGAGATGTGCAACAAGTCCAAACAATGCTTGAACTTGTCAGTAGTAACCGGCTTCGTCAACATATCTACAGCATTCTCCGTAGTGTGAACCTTCTCTAGCACAACCTCACCCATATCAATCAACTCCCGAATCTTGTGAAATCGAACATCAATGTGCTTCGACCGTTGATGATAAATGTGATTCTTCGCTAGAAATATCGCGCTTTGACTGTCACAAAGCAACTTCACTCCACCTTGCTCAATGCCCAACTCGTTGACCAAACCCCGAAGCCATAAGGCCTCCTTTGCAGCTTCAACCGCTGCCATGTACTCCGCTTCCATTGTAGATAGTGCAATGATAGATTGGATCATAGATCTCCAACATATGGGTCCACCACCAAGGGTAAACGCATAACCCATATTCGACCTCCTCCGATCCAAGTCACCCGCATAATCAGAATCAACATACCCCACAATAGAAAGCTCCTCACTCTTACCTCCAAACATGATGCCATAATCCATAGTGCCCTTCAAATATCTGAGAATCCACTTAACTGCTTCCCAATGTTGTTTGCCCGGATTCGCCATATACTTGCTAACCACACTAATGGCTTGCGCCAAATCTGGCCTCGTGCAAACCATAGCATACATGAGACATCCCACTACGCTTGCATAGAGAACCTTTGACAACCTCTGAATCTCTTCAGTCGAACTCGGGGAATCTGAGGCAGATAGACTAAAATGACTCGGCAATGGTTTCTTCACAGGTTTTGCATCCCGCATATTGAACCTCTCCAACACCTTCTCCACATAGCCGGCTTGAGACAACCACAATCTCCTAGATTTCTCGTCTCGGCGAATCTCCATCCCAAGAATCTTCTTGGCTTCCCCCAAGTCCTTCATATCAACCTCTCTACTCAACAAGGCCTTCAACTGATTGACCTCGTTCTTACTCCTACCCGCGATAAGTATATCATCCACATACAGTAACAGAAAAATACAAGAACCATCATCAAGGCTCCTCACATACACGCAGCAATCATACTCACAGCGCTTGTAGCCAATACGTGCCATGTAGGAGTCAAACCTCGTATAACACGCTGCCTCGAGACCGCCCAGCCATAAAGTGACTTCTTCAATCTACAAACCAAACGCTCCTGCCCGAGCTCTGTGAACCCATGTAGTTTCTCCATGAAAATCTGCTCATCCAACTCACCGTGTAGAAACGCAGTTTTCACATCCATCTGCTCCAACACCAAATCATAGTGCGCTACAAGACCCAACACAATTCGAATGGAAGTATGTCTCACAACAGGCGAAAAAATCTCATTATAATCCACCCCCTCTCGCTGCGAATACCCCTTTGCTACCAAACAAGCCTTGAACTTTTCCCCCTCTGTTTCTGATACTGCCTCCTTGCGCTTGAAGATCCACTTGCAACCAATAGCACGCTTCCCTTTAGGAAGCTCCACCAAATCCCATGTATCATTCTTGTACAGTGACTCCATCTCCTCCGCCATAGCAGTTACCCACTTGTCCTTTTCCTGATTTGTTTATAGCCTCCTTAAAAGTACTCGGGTCTCCACTACTAAGAACAAGAACATATGAAGCCATGTCTTCAAATCCATACCTGACCGGTGGCTTGATTACTCTCTTAGGTCTCCCAACTGAAGTACTAGCCACTTCTTGTGTAGTTTCCTCTGACTCCGGAAGAGTGAGATCCGCATCAGTATTATCCTCACGTAGCTCCACCTCTAAACCTGCTTCTCGCCCTCCTTGCTTTCTGGCACCTTCTCCTTATCTTCATGAGTACACTTCAACATAGCCTTTTCATCAAAGACTACATCCCTACTGATCACCACCTTGCTTGACTTGGGATCCCAAAGCTTGTATCCTTTAACACCTGTTTCATACCCGAGAAAGACACACTGTTTTGACTTTGGGTCAAGCTTCGACCGCTCTTCACCAGGAATATGCACATAGGATGGACACCCAAACACCCGAATATCGGTGAAGTCTACCTCATTACCCGTCCATACCTCCTCCGCAAACCTGTTATCCAAAGAGACTCTAGGTGATCTGTTAATCAAGAAACATGCCATACTCACCGCATCAGCCCAAAAATTCTTTGCCAACCCCGCATTGAATCGTAGACACCTACCCCTCTCCGCAATAGTTCTGTTCATCCTCTCAGCCACACCATTTTGTTGTGGTATCTTGCGTACCGTGTAGTGCCTCTTGATTCCATGCTCTCTGCAGAACTTCTTGAACTCGCCATATGTGTACTCTGTCCCATTATCACTTCTCAAACACTTGATTTTCCGCACCGTTTGGTTTTCCACTTCAGCTTTCCACACCTTGAACTTCTCAAAAGTCTCTGACTTGTGCCTCATGAAGTAAACCCAAACCTTCTTCGAAAAATCATCAATGAAAGTCACGAAGTAATAATGTCCTCCTCTAGACTCTGTTCTGACCGGCCCCCACACATCTGAGTGAACATAATCGAGAATACCCTTTGTCGTGTGTTTACCCGTCTTGAACAGCACCTTATTCTGCTTTCCAAGAACACAATACTTGCAAAACTCAAGTTTACAAGTCTTCACACCCTTCAACAACTTACGTTTATGAAGTTCCCGCATTCCCCTTTCACCCATGTGACCAAGCCTCATATGCCATAGAAGGGCATCAGTATCGACCTCCGACTCAACAGATGTGACTCCACCTACGACCGTGCTCCCGAGCAACCTGTAAATGTTCTTGGAGCCCTTCTCACCCTTCATCACAACCATAGCACCCTTAACAACTTTCAGTACTCCACCTTGAGCCTTATAGTTCATATCATTAGCATCCAAGGTACCCAATGAAATCAGATTTTTAGAGACCTCCGGAACATGTCTAACATCACATAACGTTCTAACTACACCATCATAAATCTTAATTCTTATAGTTCTTATGCCAGCAATTTTACATGTAGCACCATTACCCATAGTAACTATACCAGAATTAACTGACCTGTAGGTATCGAACCAATCACGATTCGCCGTCACATGAAACGAACATGCTGAATCCAGAATCCAAACATCTGTCGGGTGCTCCACAGCTGATGAAGTCGTGAGCATATCTCCATCCACATCCTCCGAGCAATCTTCAACCACATTGACTGACTTTGAAGATCCTTCCTTGCCTTTACCGTTCCCCTTCTCCGGACAATTCTGCCTCTTATGCCCCTTCTGCCCACACTTGAAACAATTCCCCTTGTACTTCTTCTTTGGCTGAGAACGAGAATTCTGTCTCTGCGAGTTATCCCGGAACTGAGATCTCCCACGTTCCTGATTTTCCTTCACAAATAATTCCTCACCCGCAGGTTCATCAACGGACTTCTTCCGTTTATGAAACGCTATAAGAGCTTCTGTGACCGGTTACAATTCCAAAGTCTCCTTCCCCCACGTCAACGTAGTCACAAGGTTTTCGTATGTTGAAGAATTGGGCAACGAATTCAACAGCATCAAAGCCTTGTCCTCATCCGCAAGGCACTGCCGTATCGAAGAAACAACCCGCTCTTGCAACTCCTTCCATGGTCCTTCTTCAACATCATCGGGTTTAGTCGAATGCCGAAGAACTTTTCCCAAGCCTGCTTGAACTAGAAAATCCTTCACCCTCCGTTGCCACAACGCAAAGTATCCATGACCATCAAACTTCTGAACGTCGGACTTCACGGTGATGGAATTCCCCCCAGACATCGCAACCGTGCTTTGATACCAGTTGTTGTGCAATCGCAGCGGAAGCAAGAGAACAAACAATCAAGAACACACAAGCAATCAATAGGGAAATTGAAAGAGAAAGAGAAGAAATCAATTGGGATTTTGAACCTTGTTTTCTGTATATTATTATGTGCAAATCTCCACACGTTTACATAGGTTACAAAAGCATATATATATGGTTTACAAACCCTAGCCCAACAGAGAGAAAAAATAACGCAGAAAACCCACGGCCCAAAACCCCCCAGCTTGAGGCGCCCGCCTCAAGCTAAACCATGCGCCCGCCTGGCTTTTGTGCAATGCAAGGCTGCAAATACGGAACGCGAGGCGCCCGCCTTGCCACACCCCAGGCGCCCGCCTCAAACCTCCATCCAAGGCCTACAGCCACGGTGTTCCAGACGTCCGCCTCACCTTGTGTGGGGCGCCCGCCTCAACCTTGATGGTAGAATCGAGCCACAATCCTACACAAACTAATGACGTGAACAGAACAAAATGATTGTATAGCAAAAATGCAAAAAAAAAAAAAATATTGAAATATAAATACTTTTATTTTTTGGTTAATTATCGGCATTAAACAATTGCTTAAAACTAGTAGCCCTTAAAAAATGCAGGAAACAAATGGCATATTTTTAAATGTTGCAAATTTAATGCATTCATGACTTCCACATTTAGAAATGTCTAAAAATATGTGAGTAAATATTTTTTTACCAAATTGCCGCAAATTTAAGGTATTTATTAATTTGAGTATAATAAGTGCGAAAATAATTCACTTTTATCATAGTGTCAGATTTGTACCATGAACAGTATGAAAATCACCATCAAACTAACAATCCAACTATATCACAGTGCATTTTGGATAGCAAAAAAAAAAAAAAAAAGGTTCCCATTTCTTATCTACATTTTTACATGAATTTTCTTCTAACCATCATATTTTTTTAATTTACAAAAACACCATTGTTTTTAGGAAACCAACCATATATTTCCCAAATTTGTTTCTTAATTTATGACTAATTCTGATCCTAATCGGCAATTACGGGACAAGGATAACGAGTTTTCCAAGATATACTCCCTCCGTCCCGCAATTCTACGCACTTTTTGTGCCGGCGCGGAAATTAAGGTAAAAGGTGATAAAGGTAATGTGTTGTGAGTGTAAAAGTAAAATATGAGAGAGAATGGGTGGAGAGAATAGTAAATTTGAAAAGTGTTGTGAGTAGAGAGAAGTGGGTTCCATTTCCATTTTGGGAAAATACAAATTATTGTGGGACGTCCAAAAGGGGTCTTTTTACGAATTAATATGGGACGGAGGGAGTAGTAGTTTTATATTAATAAAAAATAAAATGGTTAAAGTCAAAATATGCTCGAAATAATACAAAAGAATGAAGTGTAGCCATTAATGTATATGAACAAACTTAAAGGACAAAAGCGATGTATAGAGTTTCACTGGTTGAGAAGCGCAGTGACCACAAACTCTAAATCGATCAATAAATTATATTAGTTGTGTTCCCTCTTTTGCAGGTGAATTCATTTATATACGTCGGTTTCGCAATCGGTGTATCTACTCATCATGCACCAACACTTCTAGTATATAATGTCCTAAACCTCACTTAATGTTCTCTCATAATACCCACAATGGGAACTCTTTACCAAGCACCCCATGATCCTAACCATGTCATTCAAGACCTCAAAGTCACCATTCAAGACACCTCCATTGTTCTCCCCTCCCAAGAAACCGAGAAAAAATCCATCTTCTTGTCAAACATAGACCAAGTCCTCAATTTCAATGTCCAAACAGTCCATTTCTTCCCACCAAACCCCGATTTTCCTCCACAAGTTGTGGTGGATAAGCTGAAATCTGCACTAGCTAAAGTCTTGGTGCCTTATGATTTCTTGGCTGGGAGGTTGAAGTTGAATTCTGAGTCGGGCCGGTTAGAGTTTGATTGCAATGCAGCTGGGGTGGGGTTTGTGGTTGCTTCTAGCAATTTGTCGCTGGGGGATATTGGAGACCTGGTTTATCCTAATCCAGGGTTTCGAGATCTGGTCACCGAGAATGTTGATAAGTTTATATCAGAAGATCAGCCACTTGCCATTTTCCAGGTACATATCTCTTTGGCATTTTAGTTTTTTCTCCAATTATTTTCCCTTCAAGATCATTTACCCCAGGTACTATCTTCTTCTCAAATAGATTATTACTGTCATTATTATTATTATTATTATTATTATTAACAATTTGAGTTATTTTGCTAATTTATTTTTTCTATCTTAATGTATGCATAAATATAAATTATCGACCAATACGGCTAGACCCCTTCTTTAGATAACATTAACTATGTTAGTCAAAGATAAGAAATAACCATGTGCAAGCTTTAAGATAGTTATGCCCTTGAGATGGATAGTCACATTTTTTGTCCGCATATAATGTTTAGATCTATTAGATGGCCAGTTCCATTGCAGTGGACACTAGAAGAAATGAGGATCCACCAATTTTTTCTTCACAAATAATGTTTATATCCAACATGTATCCTAACTACAAATTGATGTAATCTCAACCACAAACTTTTATCAACACACAGGTGACTTCATTTAAGTGCGGTGGCATTGCAATTGGTATAACTACAAATCACGCAACTTTTGATGGCATAAGCTTCAAGATCTTCTTGCAAAATCTGGCTTCAATAGCTGCTGACAAACCCCTTGCTATCAACCCATGCAACGACCGTCACCTGCTGGCCGCTAGATCTCCTCCACGTGTCACTTTCCCACACCCCGAGCTACTCAAGCTAAAGATACCTATCGGAGATGAACAACAAAACAGCTCTAATACCCTATTCGAGTGCCAAGAGGATCTTGACTTCCAAATCTTCCACCTAAGCCCTGATGACGTGGATCGCCTAAAAGCGATGGCGAAAGCAGGCCCCATAAGTGGAAATGCTAAAATCACTGGCTTCAACGTTGTCGCTGCGCACGTGTGGAGATGCAAGGCGTTATCGAATAATGACTCTGAAAATAATCCTGACCGTACATCCACCGTCCTCTATGCAGTGGATGTACGGTCGAGACTGGACCCACATCTGCCCGCATCCTACACCGGCAATGCAGTGCTTAGCGCCTATGCGACTGCAGCATGCCACGTGCTAGAGGAAGGGCCATTTTCAAGGCTGGTAGAGATGGTAACTGAGGGGTCCGCTAGGATGACGGATGAGTATGCGAGGTCCGCAATAGATTGGGGTGAGGTTTACAAAGGATTTCCCAATGGAGAGTTTCTTATATCGTCTTGGTGGAGACTCGGTTTTGCTGACGTGGATTATCCATGGGGAAAGCCGAGTTATAGCTGCCCAGTTGTTTATCACCGGAAAGATATCATCTTATTTTTTCCAGATATTAATGGGGTTAGCAATGGTGTGAATGTTTTGGTGGCTTTGCCAGCAATGGAAATGAAGAAATTCCAAGCCTTGTTTCACAAGTTTCTTGCATGATATGTCTATGGTGAAGGGAATAAGCAAGGTATGCGGATATGTAAAATACTTGCATTATATACGGAGTTTGGTTCACTGAATGATGAACAGTCTATACTATACAATAATGGAAGACATTTGGGTCTTATTTTCCTTTCAGTTTATTTCTTCTGAAATCGTGATGTAAAGTTCTCTTGCACACTATATTTATAAATACGGAGTGATTGGAATCTCTATTGTTTAATCAATAAGAGAACTTTTAAAAGTGTATACCGAATGTTACAGCAATCAATTATGCTATGTTTTTATCACAAATCAACAACCAATTTCCGTGGCTAATTTATTTTTATTTCAAAATGAACAGTATAAATCGAGATATGAACTGGACTTGTCCGTGCAAGGCCCAAATGGATTGGGCCCTACACATAATCCACTAAGTTTCATGTGAATGTGAAGACCCCGAAAATTCCTTTTAATTTTAATAGTATTATTTTAATTAGAAAATAAAATAATACTTGATTATTTTATTGTTTTGGACTTGGACTTAATTTGGTGGGCCAAGTTAAGGAATGGTTAAGTGGGCTTTGTAGGGAATCAAAAACCCAATAAGTTTAAGAAAGCCTTTTTTCTAAATGGAATAGTAATATTAAACCTACCATATTTAAACACCAAAACCCTTCTTATTTTTCTCATAATCCCCATAATTTACAAAGAGAAAAAAAAAATTAAAACCCTAAGCTAGGGGGCGGCGGCCGATCAAGGAGGGGGGAGGAAATCTTGAGTTTTCCAATTTCTTGGGTGAAGATCATCTTGGAACAAGGTATTAATCCTATTTCCCTAGCAATTAAAATTATTCAATCTTAGTTTTAATGTTAGATTGTTAACCTATGATCAACTAGGGTTTAAAGGTTTATTAAGAATATGAATATATATTATATGATGAAAAATTTAGATCCTATGAATGAGTATTGAAATAGGGTTTGTGTATGAGTTAATAGATGTTAATCTAGGTTTGTTCATACCAAGAAAGATTAAAACAAAATAAATATTTTGTGTGTTATGTGTGTGTGTGCCGTGTAGGTGTGTGTGTGTGGTGTTAATGTTTTTGGTGTAAAACTTGTTTACAAATTGTTTTGGGTAAAATATTTTGGTATCAAAAGGTTTTGATTTTGAATAAAAGTATTTTTGGTTAGAAATCCAACCAAGGTTAAAAGCTGAAAATCAACTTTCAAAAACCCTACTGATCAAACTGAAAAATCTGGAAATTTGGAATTGTGCTGTAAATTCTGAAAGTTCAAGGACTGTTCTGTAATTTCTGAATGTTGAGGGACTGTTCTGTAATTTCTGTATGTTGAGGGACTGTTCTATAATTTTTGAAAGTTGAGGGATTGTTCTGTAATTTTTGAAAGTAAAGGGACTATTTTGTAAATTTTTAAAAGTCAAATGACCTTTTTGTAAACACTCAAAGTAGAGGCTTTTAAAAGTAAATTCTAAGGAAAGAAAAACTTTTAAAGGTTAAAAAAGAAAACCAAAATAAAATAAAGTCAATTTCTAAAAATAGGAAGTGTAAGCCCAAGAAAAAGGAAAGATCCAAAAAGGGAGAAAAGTTTCCAAATATAGATAGTCACTATTTTAGGAAGGTTACCTAAAATAGAAGAATATCATTTAAGGAAGGTACCTTAAATAGAAGGTGAATATTTTAGGAAGATTACCTAAAATAAAAATATACTATTTAAGAAAGATATCTTAAATTGAAGGTAAGTATTTTAGGAATGTTACCTAAAATAAGAAATATACTATTTAAGAAAAATACCTTAAATAGAAGATAAAATTTTAGGAAAGTTACCTAAAATAGAAGAGTAATATTTAAAAAGATACATTAAATAGAAGGATACTATTTTAGAAAGGTCACCTAAAATAGAATGATATTATTTAAGAAAGATAACTTGAATAGAAAGTTACTATTTTAGGAAAGATACAAAACATAGAAAGTTACCATTTTAGGAAAGTTACCTAAAATAGAAAGATAGTTAACTAGTATGATGAGTTTAAAAGTAACTCATAAGTTAACTAAAGACAAATCAACTTAAAGGTACATAAGAAGTAATAAACAATTACTTGTACCTAAAATGATATATTTGCATGACTGTAAGTTATACGAAAAGTGCAAAAGAAGCAAGCTAAGGTAAGGAATTACGTTCCTAAATACTTTTGTGTATCGATTCTTTGAAAACTCTATCGAGTCTTTTCAAAAGTTATACTATCATGTGGCGATAGTGTTTTATAAAATATTCCCTGGACATGAAGCGTCTTTTGGAGAATCTTATCTATGATATGTATTGTTCATGGATATCTAAAGTATTGACTTTGCTTATGTGTATTCTTGCTTTAATATGAATGCACTATATGTTAGACTTGTATGAATGTTACATGCATGTCAAGATTATATGGAATGATATAGGACTTGTATGATATTGTTACGTACTTGTCTATACTTTTTATGCGCACACGACATCAAGGTAGATCCTGAACAAAAACTATGATATGGAATTGTAATGCCACACTTCCTTGATTGAACTTTATTGTGATAACCTTTCCTTGAAATGCTTCGATTGAACCGTCATTCAGGTCATTTCCTTATAAATTCAAGGAGATCACGTAATGACTTACTGGGCATCTTTCGCTCATTCCTTCATTCTTATTTTTCCTCCAGGTATGGGAATAAAATGGAAAGATCGTCGTAGGAAGGACGGCGACAATTGAGAAGTCATAGGAAACTTATCGACGAATCCTGAATTTTAGTTTATTTTAAATAAAGCTAGTAGGTTATACTAGTCGTTACATTTGATACTTCCACACTTATGTAACGTTGAATATTTTAGTTACCGTTGGGTTTGAATAAGTTTGAATATTAAGTTACCGTTGGATTTGAATATTTAAACGTTAAGTATCCGTTGGGACCTTATTTTGGGTATTTATTCATATTTATGAATATTATTTATTTAAAGGAAATTCAGGGTCGTTATATTTCATATAATACAAGGAGAGAACTGGGCTTCCTCGTACCCTTCTACCTCGGCATTCCCTAAAGCCGACCAAGCCTTAACAATCGAGTGATCCAGGCCCAACTCAAATACCGACAAGGAGACCCCCCTCCAAGGCCGAGCTGGTGCTCCCTTGGCAACGAGGAGGCCTCCTCGGCTATCAAATCATCAGGAAGGAAACTACATTGCTGCATCTATAAATACAAGCCATAATTCACATATTTTGGTACGTTATCTTTTTGACCCTAAACTCTGTCAATTTGATTTCTCTCTATACACACGTAAACTTACTCTCAAGCCGGAGAGTCTTCACCGGAGAAGCCCCGGCTTAGTTTACGTATTTTGTCTCTTTTTCAGGCTGTTCAATCGCCGGCGTACAACCGACCGTTGGATTTGGGATGATTCGATATTTTTGGCAACATCAGTTTGGTTCCATTGTCGGGATGCGATTCGAATACCCATTGAATAGCTTGAAATCTTTTGTTTTAGCCGAAAAAAAAATCGATTTTTCCGCATGAAAGTACTGTTCACACCTGAATTACTGTTCACGCCCGAAAAAAAAATTAAAAAAATTTGTTCACTGTTCGCCTGGAAATTTGGGCCGGAGAAAATTCTGTTTAGCTGATAAAACTCTGTTCAGTTTGAAACTCACTTTAGCTTCCTAGTTCCAATGGAAGAAGGTCGAACCGCTAGTAACATCCCTGAAATAGTTCATGTTGAAGACATTCCTATCAATCTAAAGTCTGGTCTCCCTTTCGTCAATGGGGAGTTGCCTCCCCCACTACCATTGATAGACGGGCTGCCCCCACTAGGGTGACCCTGCGACCTAGGGGATAGCCAGCACCCACCGAGGTAACCATGACTAATCCTCCTCGTCGTAAGCGAGGAAGACGGCCTGGTAGCCAGTTAAGGAATGCTGTCGCAGGATGAGCTGAGAATACCTAGCCCGTTGACCGACGTACGCTCTAGCACCAACAGATGGAGACGTTGCAGCTGTAAGTGCTCCAATTTGAGTTGTTAGTATTTTTGTTAGAAAATTAACGAAAGTTTTAACATTCCTAACATTTCTAACAATTCCTAACATTTCTAAAAAGACAAGGATAAATTAGGGATTGCCATTTAGAGTTAAGCATGGAAAAGAATCTTACAAAAGCAAAAGAATTGTAAAAACCCGAAATGGGAAGGCTATGAGTCAACAAGCTATTTGGAATAATTTGAAAAATATTCTTCCTGTCCAAAGCACGGAGCGACATTTAATGAACAGTGCACGCCTCAGACATGTCCGCGCGGATCCTATTGCATCTCACAGTGGCCTATAAATTGAACCCTCCTCTCTCAGTTTACACAACACAATTCACTTACAGCAACAGCACTTTGGCAAAAATAGGGAGAAAACAGTGGGAATTCACTTGAATTGCCACCATTTTCTCTTGAATCTTTCCCAAATCCCACTCACTCCAAATACTCTCAAATCACTCCCATTCATACACAAGCCCAAGCTTCAATCACCCCTTAAGAGGAGGATTAGAGAGAAAACATAGAGGACTTAATTGTTATCTACTTGTTTTCTCTTTGACCAACTCTAATCACAAGCCCTAAACACATTCAAACCCTAAACACTTTCAAGCCTTGAATCCATTCAAACACAAAACACAAAGAAGATAGGTATAACCTCCCTCTTCCTACCCTAAATCTCTTTCATCCATGCATGCATTTTCAAACTCCAAAATGTAGTTTGTTCATCTTCTTGCCCTAGATCCAAGAGGATCACCATGGAAGTTCAACTCCATGGATGATCCTCTACAAGGATCAACATTCTTTTCAAAGTGTTTTTACTTACTAGCAAACACTTTTTCAAAACCCTAAAAATCATTTTCATACACAAAATCTTTCTTTCAAAGGATAAAATTCCCCTTCCCAAGCAAATGAAATGCTTAAAGTCCTAATCCCAAGGATAGCTTGATATAGTAGATCACCACTAAAATGTTTAGTGATCACTAATCAAAGATTAGGGAAATGGGGACAAGCATGGATGCCAAACCCCCTTTAAAATCATGTTTTTCTTCATGAGGAAGTTGCTGTCCAGTAGCCTTTCTCTAAGACCTCTGTCCATGATCTAATTTTTTGAACATACAGAAACTTGGAATTTGGTGTTGACTACAAAATACTTTTTGTAGCCAACATCCAGAGATTTCCATATATATTTTTACTTTATTTTTTTCGTGAGTAAAACTCCCTTTTTCAAATTATCTTTTAAAAGTCAGTTCCTCAGTCTCTGGAAGTCCAGATTTCATATCTGGGACTTCCAGAAGGTTTTGGTCCACCAAATCATCTCCAAATGGGAAAATTATTTTACAGAAACCTTATTTAAGGTGTTTTGAACAACTTTAATTCTCGGACTTTCCCCAGATTATGAGATTTTTAAGCCCTTAAACCCATTTTAAAATCAAGTGTCCACTGCCTTTTTCATTCTGGCAGAAATGTTTTTCAACTTCAAAAAATCTTTTGAGTACCAAAACTCAACCCAAAAATCATACCAAAAATCATGGGACTTGTTTAAAGTCTAATAAAGAGTTCCCAATTTTTACTTTTCAGTTTGAACTTATTTTGGCCAAAACACACACACACACACAAATGGTTTTTAATGCTTGGAAGACTCATTTTACGAGGCATTCCGGGTGAACACAAACGTTCTTCCCGGCGTGTAACGTGACCTCCGAACCCAAATCTCTTGATTCCGGGCATTTTTCAAAGTTTTGGCCCTTAAAATAAAAATGGCGTGGCGACTCCGTTTGATTTCAAAAAAAAAATCAGGTACATCACAGTGGCGACTCCGCTGGGGACAAATAAGTTTTATCTTTTCAAAAAAAAAAAGGAGAAAAATTTTTGAGGGTCAAGCTTCCGTCCCGGCATTTGAAACTGTTTTTTGTGTGTGTGTTGATTTTTCACATTTTCGTGTTGTTTTGGCCGCCTCGAAAAAGTCAAAATTTTGACCATCGGACCCGTTGCCTTGAATTTTGAATTATGTGCTTATGTGCTTATGTGTTATTTGCTTTCAAAAAAAAAATTCAAAAAAAAATTTCAAAAAAAAAAAAATCAAAAATTCAAAAAAAAATTTTCAAAAAAAAAAAAGACTTCCAAAAAAAAATAATCATTTTGTGCATGCATCATACTTTTTAAGACACATGAAAATTTCTATTTTTCTCAGAAAAAGAAGATAGACTGCTTGCACACTACGCGCACTTGGCCTTACACTGCACACTACGTCCCTAACCCGATGAAATCCCTGTAGCGGGCCGTTTGGTCTTATTACGCCTCTCGGTGCAAGCACGGGACCACCCAAACATCCCACGGAGCCTCGTGTCGATCATGCACTTGTCCGTGACACACTTTGTCCGAGACCCGGTTGGTTTTTAGTCTGGTCTGTGTCATGCCCCGTCTGTGTATAGACCTTTCCTTTCAAGCCTTAGTCGGCATACCAAGTCAATATCTTTCGGGACCCTAATCAGTCGAAGTCCTGCCGGTTTTCCGTCACGGGCTTTGACCAGATATTGACTGGCGCCTTGACTTTGACTCTGACCGGCACAAATTATACACTGACTCCCAGCATGACATTGAGTCATCAAGGATTAACGATTATTACATGCCCAATTACGACCTAATTGACGACAAGTCAAGATCAATTGTGGACATTTATCAGTCCGAATCATGCCGACTTTTTGTCGAGCCCTCGGGCATGATCTTGACTTTGACGTCAGCTTTGTCCGTAATTTACATCGAATGCTCGTTAAAACTCGATTACCCGCCAGACTTTTAGGATCGTTTTCATTCTCGGTCGGTGGGATCCGCTTGCCCTATAGGACCCTCGCCCGGGGCTGTCCACCCTGGGAAGTCGAAATACAGGTGAAATACGAGGGGCTTATAGACGTAGTGATGGGGCCCACTGGATCCAGGGTAGTTTGCGAAAAAGAAGAGCAATCTTTTCCAACTGATTAGGTTTAATAAAACATGTTTTAAGTAAATTTAAACGAATAATCGCATGTTGCATGAGCCCTAAGCCCAAACACCAACCTGTTCCGCTTTCCCAAATCTGAACCACACCCTTTTGTGCCTTCCATAGTAAGCAAAGTTTGGATCAAGACCCGGGTCATCATTTGCTCGGCTCGGTCATTCGGAGTCGAGATACTTCATCGGTTTCCTCCTTCGCTTCGGCTCAAAGTTTCGAGAATGGCCAACTCGAGAGGAGAGCTGGGGGGACGTGCAACTCCGCACCCGAAAATCCGCAAAATGCCGAGCGGTGGAATCGAGATGTTGGAACGAGATAAGACAACATCAAGAGGCTCGGATCGATCGGTTATTGGAAGGTATCAGAACCCAGAGGCTAACAATTGTTCGCAACCCTAATGGAACCTTTACGGTTGGTGCGAAGATTGGAACTAATTACCCTCCCGGGCATGCCAACTACCATCAAATGCCCTGTTCCCTTTCGTGTGGAACTACTAATGGGCCAAGCATCCCCGACCTATCACTCGGCACGCCTCTTGGCCTCATTGAATCAATACTCCTCGACGGTCAGATATTGGTCAACTTCCCCCGGCGCCTCTCGGTTTTCACCTTTGGGTTTCAATCGATGCATTTACGCCCCGCGGCTTGGAATGGGTCGGCTCGCTACTCCAAAACCTCGATGCGGCCCGGGCCATCGATGCAGGGGAATTGGTGAGTTCGGTACATCTCGGCCCTACGGCTCGATACTCCTCAGCCGGCCGATCTAGAGTCAACTTTGCCCCCGGTGCCTCTCGGGTCTCACCACCGGGATTGAATCGGTTGGATTTCGCCCCACGGCTTGGAAAGGGTCGGTTTACTACTTCACAACATCGATCGATTCGGGTCATCATCTCGGAATGGGTCGGTTCACGACTTCTCAAGCCCGGCGGTTTGACATGGCTCCGCAAGCCATTTTGGGACGGTTCGCTTCTCGGGCTCCATGGTTCGAGAGGGGCCGGCTTGCTTCCTCCAATTCTCGAAGCACACTTGCCCCTATGATCTTGCAAGATCACATGGGCCACCAGGCTCTTATCACCACTTCATCGGGTTTACCGTATTCACAACATCCTCCAAGCTCTACCTCGCCCCTCAGGTTGGGAAGTCGGAAACGTAGTCGAAATGCTCCTCATCAAATTATCCACCCGGCCATTACGCAAGCTGCTCCTGCTTTCATCAAGTACAGTATGCACATTACCCTTGTAGTCACGTTCCTCGGTGTGGTCAAGACACGTTCAGCCCTCTTTTGTTACGATGCCTCAAATCCCATATCTTCGGCGGCCTTTTGGATCCGCACTCATTTGCTCCACAGTATCCAACCATTACGAGCCATGTATCCTCATCTTCGGCAAGCTGCCCGGGCCTTATGAGGAGGGTTACGGTCACGCTTTTAATGCTCGGGACTGTCATTCCTCCCACCAGAGTACTTCTTACGTGGTTTCGTTTGCTAATGCCAATCTTGTGGCGGGGTCATGCGATCCTAGGGTTCCTATTGACTCGTCGATGGATTATTGGTAGAACCAATTAAGAAAATACAAGAAAAGCCTAGCAACGAAAGTATCGACGATCGCTCGACTCGGGCCATCTCACCATACCAATCTTGTGTATCTGACACGAATGAGTTTTACAAAAGGTCAAATCTCGACGATTACATCGATGATTACATCAAAAGGGTTCGTGCACGGGGAAGCACTACGGGTCGGAACATGTCTCACCGCTATAAACCTTACCCTTCCAACACGGCTGCAACATCCATCAAAGGAAAGAAGGCATTGTGTACAAATGACAGCATCCAAAAGCAACCAAGAAATGGTGGTCCTCTAAGGCAACGAGAACACTTTGATGATTTTGGGATGCCCATGGGCTTAATTTTCAAGGGTTTAGTAAAGGAAGGCCTTTTGGAGCCTCTCAGGGACTACCATCCAAGGAGCTCAAATGCACCCCTGGACATGAGTAAGCACTGCGCCTTCCATAATCATTATGGCCACACGACCGGCCAAGCGGCACAGTCTTGAAGAGAGCGGTTCAAGGGTTAATCGAAGCGGGCAAGCTTGAGCGCCCCAATGGACCAAAACCGGCAAACCCTGTTCAGAATGGTGACAAAGTCAATGACCAAATCTCGAATCAAAGAGCACTAAGAGTTCATTCTCCCCCAAAGGAGAAACCACATCCCGAGGGTTTGGGTGTTCCCTTAAGCAAAGTTTTAAATAGCTTGCTAAAGCAGGGTCTCCTCGAACCCATGAGAAACTATCAGCCCAAGGATCCCAAAATCCCTTTGGACACCACTAAGCATTGTGCTTTCCACCAGTATCACGGTCATATAACCGACAACTGCACAACTTTGAGAAAGGCAATTCAGGGGTTAATTAAGAAGGGCAAACTCGAGCGCCTCGGTGATCTCAACCACCCAATGATCATTTCCCAAACAACACGAATGTAAACATGATTGAGTTTTATGATTCAAGCTCTGTGAATTCAATAGACTTTGGCAAGCCAGATGATTTAGTCGCAACAAATGTTGAGAATGGATGGTTTGACTGCCACAAGCATGTGACCATGGCAAAGCTGGATTTGGTGAAATGCTTTGAACTCTCGCCCTTCGATAAGTTCACGACTGACGCCAAGGGTAAATGGGATGATAATGATCTGATGACAGATAAGGCAACCGTCAGGGCCGGTGAGCGATGAATTCCTTGAAGTTACCAAAGGCAAGCATAGTCTGTCAAATTTGCTTCCAATGCTGAAGGATAGAGACGTGGTCCAACAACAAAGAGTAGCTAGACTAGGGGCTACCCATCCTTTAATATTAAAACAGTCTTTTAGTCAACCTTCGTAGGATCTAGTACTTTCTTCGTTCAATCAAGTCCTCCTTGGACATTGTAGTTAATCTTAAATTTTCTATAAATAAATTTTTCTTCTTTTCTTGCTAGACTTGAGACATTATTTGCACACCTACATTACATTTAATGAAATGGTTTTATTTTAAATGATCACTCGCATTGCTCAACAAATAATCTCTCGAAATGATTAAGACTTTAATTAATTGGTGCGAGAAAGTGTAGACACCCCATTCTGAACACATCGGATCATACTTATACCACTCTAAGTCTCGCTTTGAGTCAAGAAGTAGAAATCCACCATTTCGTCATGTTTCGTTAAAGTTTTGACTAACTACCGTTAGTTTGGGACTAAACTGCATACGAGATAACGAGGAAAGGATAAAACTGTCCACAGGAGCAATATCTCGCCGCGAGATGGCGTGTCTCGCGCGAGATATCTCCCTCTGCAGGTGCGGGCAGCGGTTCCCTCGTCGATTTCAACCTCTTTCCGGGATAAAACTTTATCTCTCCGGCCAACCAATGGGAGCGGAGGTCTAGAACTATCTGATAGGGTTTTAACTCTCCACTTCTTCATATCCAACCTCTATAAATACTTGGTGACTTCCAAGGGGTCGAAGGTCGGAGGTCGAAAATCCCAAACCGTGAATTTACACAACACACACACATTTTGTCGTTTTCTTTCCCTGAAAGAATCCCTCAAAATCACCCTAAAACTCACCTCATAGTTTGTTTGTCAACCTTGTTGATAATCAAGCATCAACCTCCAAATCAAGGACCAAGGCGAAGCTCTCGTCTCATGTGAAGGGTCGACTCTAAACTTGAGTCGAAACTCGCCCAAATCACCTCACGCAAGGTAATTCCTAATCTTCCTTCTAATTGATTGTTAGAGTGGTATAAGTCCATAGAATCTAGGATCGGCCTAGAGCCTCTCCAAATCATGGAGACGGTCTCGAAGCAATCGATTCTACATTCCGTTTGACCTCGTCAAATGGACCTTTATTTGTAGTATTCGGATTCGTTTTTTTACTTCTTCTTTTGAAAAACCTCTCTTTTCTTTAGCAAGACCGATCTCCGGATTGGGTGAAATGGATGCCTTCTAAACCTACCCATTTCATAACCTAAGCCCCGAACTCAAATCTCTTTCAAATGGTTTTTCTATGTTTCCAATCAAATAATATAGGTGGAGACTCATAAAAACAAAAAGAATCGGAATTTCTTTCTCACAACGCTACGGTGGCGACTCCGGGACCGAAAATTAAGAGGCTTAAACTTGCGTCAAAATTAAAAGAGAGGTTTTCAAAAAAATTTGTAAATTCGAATTTTACGCTCTCGAGATGAAGCATATCTCGCGGCGAGATATCATATCTCGCGCGAGATATGGCTTCGGCAATCTGGTTGTTTTCTGGTTTCTCCTGTTCATCCCGTGGTCCAAGACGAGGGTCGAACATGCAAGGGGGATCCCAGGATTCAATATCTGCAGAGTTCCTGCATCTTAAGGCCTCCCTTAAGGTGTAGAACTCGGACCTTTATTTTCCTTAAATAATTGATTATTATTTATGAACTGCGTGCGATTGGGTTTTATTTAATTAAAGTCCGGTCCATTGGGGATTCGGGAGTTGTAAATTAAATTATTTATTTCTCTTTATCTCTCTTTATGTGGAACTACGACGGCCTGAGTCTTCCTAGATTGGGAGAAACGTAGGCAACCACTTGGTGCGGCCATTATCTGTTTTCTCTTTTGACTTTCAAAAAAACTTCCTATTTTACTCTATCACATAGATTGACTATCACACACGCGCACATCATACTATAACTGTCATTGCACTGCATACCCTCTATAAACCCGGGTCCCACACTAAGGACGGATGACGGTAACCACCTAGTCGCCGGTCTCTCCGAAGTTGGACAATCCCACTCCGCGTATTCAATCCACTTAGATTGTCATATCGCGGGGAGCCTAGCCTTCCAGCCCTGCATCGCCACATTCTCATGTAGATTGACTTTTTAGGATCACTCCGTGACCGGTCGGTTTTGACTCGGTGATCTTTTATTGTTTTTTGATCAAAACAAAGCCATGTAAAATTGACAATAAGAAAGGATTCGGAAAAAGTCCCTTCGGAAAAAGTCCCTTCGGAAAAGGTCCCTTCGGAAAAGGTCCCTTCGGATGTCCCTTCAAGAAAAATGTGCATATAATCCTTCAAAAAACAATCTTACATGGCTTTGTTTTACAAAAATCGGATTGATTGCTTAGTTGTTAGGTTCTGATAAAGGCCTTAGAAACCCCTCAAAACGGACTTTCCGTTCCGACCAAAAATTAGGGCTAAATAAAAATCGACTTTCCGTGTGATTATCTCGCGCGGGATTACTTATCTCGCACGGGATAATGCTTACATTTGCTGAATTTGAGCACGAGCCATTTAAGCACACTTCCGACTCGTTGGGGCTAGATCACGATATCGCATATCTTCGACGGTTTTCGAAGCTACTCAACTCCAAGACTCCCAACACAATGTCTACCGGAAAGTACGTCATGACCAAGGAAAGCCGTGAACAACCCACCCTCCAAGATTTGACCAAGTCTCTTGTCGCTGAAATGGAACACGTGGAAGGTTGGAGAGAAGCTTTCGATTTGCCTGCCACTCGCATTGCTAGGGATTTTCGGAAGATGGAAAGTGATTCCGGCGGTGGGCGGTCATCCGTGCAAGAAGAGCTAAGTGACATCAAAACTCAACTTGCCAAAGCCCTACAAAGCAAATTGAGGACAACGATGCATGGCACAACTTGGAAGAATCCATCCAAGCCGACAAGACAAAGATGCCGATTGAAGAACTTGAAGAGGTCAAAAGCGAACTCGAAGATATGACCCAAAAGTGCATTAACCTTGAAGCCCACGTTGAAGATGACATTGATGGAAGGGTCAAGTTTTTCCTCAATACCCTCTACCGTGACCTCAAAGAGCAAATGGAGGAAGAATATCAGGCTCGCCACAACGTCTTCGTGCAACACTATGAGAACCACATTCGAGACCTCCACAATCAAATGGCTAAGCGAAGAAAGGGTAGAGTCTTCTCCGACATTGGAAACATCACTCTCGGTCATCTCTTCAGAAGTCTTCACAAGGAAGGAAAGCTAAGCCCAATGGAAGGTTACCAACCTAAGAGGGAAGGACGATCTACACACCTCTACTGCTACTATCACCAATGCCATGGTCAACACACCAATAATTGTTTCAACCTGAAGAATGCAGTCCAAGACTTGATTGAAAACGACGCCATCAGATTTTGTCCAAGTGGTGGAATAGTTTGGATGAATTCAAACAAATGAAGAGTCTCTTTTCTTTTCAGTCATTTACTTTTAGTTGCAAGAGAAACAATTATTAGTCTAGTCTAGTTTAGTCAGATACTACTTGCCTAAAACTCTCATTTGTGGGCAAGAGTATCAAGTTTGCTTTTCATTAATAGTTAGTCAGTATTTCCCTTTTCAATTCTGATTAATTCTTTAAGTAAGCACTGTGAATGTCATAGACACTTACAACGAGAACGACTACTCAAAGGCACCTAGGTTTTCCGGAAGCCTTCTGTCCTGGAGAATGATACTAGCAAAAGGGTACTTTCCTGGATTGGGGCTTGGAAAGCACTTACAAGGAATAACGGAACCACCACCGGTCCCCCCGCCTCACACAAAGCATGGACTAGGATACGACATCTCCATCCACGATGAGGATGACGAAGAAGAGTGGGGTTTCACTCAAATCAAGTGGGAAGGAACCTCGTACAAAGGCTGCAACGACCAAAAGTCCAAGGACTGCATCCTCAAACCATATCGAAGGACACTCAATGGCTACTTTGTTCGAGAAGGGGAAAGTATTCCCTACTTTATCTTTTCGTAACCATGGATGATGATAAAGGAAAGCGCCAACCGGGCTTTGAAATCTTCACCGATCGCGATGCTTCTCCGTATGAAATGTAATCCATCCCACCGATCCCTAATGATTTGTGGGGCACGAAGGCGTAAATGACAAGCGAATGGGACTTTGTGTTGGGAGAAGACATGCGCGACAGTTCCAAGACTGCCGTTAGAAGACAAATGATTCATGCAATATCCAAGGGGGACGCTCCAACTACCGACTACAGAAGACTAATACGAAATGTGATGAGCCAATTCTAAATCGGCACGTCACCGGAGGACCATTGTTGATGAAGACTTCATGATCAAAGAGCTTGGTTGCACTCCCCACCTCGCAGGAAGATAGGCCCTACAACTTTTACATTAGAAGCAGTGCTCCACCTCCGATGAACTCACTCAAGAGGAAATCGAGGCGGTGGCCGAACATGTATTCCCTTACTTCCTTAATGAAAACTTTGATCTTTCCGAGTACCTGAGATTGCTAACATCGTAAATGATGAATTAACTAATAATAATCAATATAACAAACACGTTAATAATGAATCATACGATGAGATAGATCAAGATAACGAACAAATCTTAAAAAGAATTAGCTAAGCAAGTAGGTCGTTGTGGAAAGAATGGCCCCTGTTGAATACGAGGAAATGCAAACGGTTAATCTTGGGACGACGGAAGACCCTGCAGAAACAAAGATCGGCAGCCTTCTTCAAGGGGGAAGACAGAGAAACCTTGACCCAGCCTCCTCGAGAATATTTCGACGTATTCGCTTGGTCCTACAAAGATATGCCTGGGTGAATCAGTCAGTTTGTAGAACACAAGATACCACCGCTACCCAACGCCAAGCCGCCAAGCGTAAACTACGCTAATCAAGCCGGAATGGTCAATGCAAGTGAAAGAAGAAATCATGAAATTTCTTGAATGTAGGGTTCATCAAAGTGATTGAATATCCGGAATGGTTAGCAAACACGGTGCAAGTAGCCAAGTCGAACGGGAAAATACGAGTCCGTGTTGATTTCGTAGACTTGAACAAGGCATCCCCTAAAGATGACTTCCCGCTACCAAACATAGACATGTTGGTCGATGCCACAAAGCCGTACGAGGTCCGCTCGTTCGTCGACGGGTTCGCAGGGTATAACCAAATCCTCATGGCGTAAGAGGACCAACACAAAACGGCATTCACCACACCTTGGGAACGTTGCGCTACACGGTCATGCCGTTTGGCCTCAAGAACGCCGGGGCTACCTATCGAGAGCAATCCACGACACTATTCCACGACATGATCCATAAAGAAATAGAGGTGTATGTGGACGACATGATTATCCACTCGAAGGGGACAGATGGCCAACACTTCAAAGATCTCGAAAAATTCTTCAATCGACCGAGACAAAGACAAAATGAGACTCAACCCCGCCAAATGCTCATTCGGAGTAGTCAAAGGGAAAGTCTTGGGATACATGGTCACGTAACGCGGCATAGAAGCGTATCCCGCCAAGATAAAGGCCATTACGTACATGCCTCCACCCAGGACACGTAAAGAAGTAAAGGGATTCATGGGCGAGACTTCCAATATATCGCCGATTCATTAATCAACTCGACTACAATGTGCGACCCCATCTTTAAGCCGCTTAAGAAAAACGCACCTCAAAAGTGGACCGAAGAATGTCAAGAAGCATTCGAGGAAGTTAAGCACTACTTGACTTCCCACCTATCCCGGTTCCACCACACAAGGAGAAGCCCTTGAAGTTGTACCTCACAATCACGTACAACGCATTAGGGGCTATGCTTGCTCAAGAACAACTACTTCGCACACGTAAAATGCCATCTACTTTGTCAGCCGCAGATTCCAAGGCAGTGAAATCAACTACTCTCCACTCGACAAGTCATGCGCTGCTCTCGTCTGGGTATCACAAAGGCTAAAGCACTATATGGAAGCCTTTCCAGTCCGTCTCATCGCAAAGATGGATCCACCGAAATATATCCTAGACAAATCAAATTTGTCTTCGAGACTAGCCAAATGGTACTTCATACTCGCGGGGTATGATATCACTTACGTCACTCAGAAATCCGTCGAGGGAGTGTATTCGCAGATCGTTGGCCGAATTTCCTTGCGACGAAGTGAAAGGGGAAGACCCGCGATTCCCTGATGAGGACATTCTAAGCATAGAAGAAAATAAGTGGCAATTATTTTTCGATGGCGCAGCCAACAAGAGAGGGTTTGGTATCGGAATGTTATTGGTAGACCCTAACGACATCTACACTCCACTAGCACACGTCTTGACTTTGACGCCACCAACAATACCGCAGAATACGAGGCTTGCATAGCGGGGCTTGAGGCAGCCCTAGAACGCAACGTGATCGAACTCGAGGTATTCGGGATTCCCAATTAATCATCAATCGACATTGAAGAAGTGGAGGGTCCAAGATCCAACCCTTCAAAGATACAAAGGCCCACCTCCAAGAATTGGCGCAACAATTTCAAGATGTCTCATTCCACTATCTCCCCGCAGACAAAAATCGGTTTGCGGACGCATTAGCCACACTTGCTTCTTTAGTCGAAATCCCTAAAGGAAAAGCAAGCTTAAACCCTTCAAAATAACACGACGTGCAACTCCCGCATACCGCACCGTTATAGATCTTCACGATCGCAAAGACAAATGGTTATCCAAAGGTGCCGCCGTTGAAAACTCCGAAGGGAAACCATGGTACCACGACATTTGGTATTTCATCCTAGATGGAACCATACCACCCGAGACACACCGAAGACTCAGATCGCCCTTAAGAGGTTGGGCCGCCAATTACGTCATCACGGCTGGCCGCTTATTCAAGAAACATTCCCAAGGAAACCTCCTTTGCGCCACCGAGGAAGAGGCCCAGGAAATAATGGACCATGTTCATCAAGGGATATGTGGAACCCACATGAGCGGAAACATGCTAGCCAAAAAGATCATCGACAAGGGTACTTTTGGCCGACCATGGAAGCCGACCTGTACCAAAATGGTCAAGAAGTGCCACAAGTGTCGATAAACGCCAATCTTCAAAGATGCACCGCCTTTCCTCATTGCACTCCAATGACTTCACCTTGGCCGTTCTCTACATGGGGGATAGACGTGATTGGAAAGATCACACCAGAGCCAACGGACACCTGTTTCGTCCTAGTAGCCATCGACTATTTCACTAAATGGGTCGAGGCCGCTCCTACAAAGTTCGAATGCCGAAAGGTTGCAGAATTCCTCAAGCACAACGTCATCTACCGATATGGGGTTCCACAAGAGATGATATCCGATAATGGGTCACACTTCGAGAAGGAAACCGATCGCTACCGACCGAGTACAAAATCACGAGACACAAGTCATCTCCTTATAGGCCTCAAACAAACGGAGCAGCTTGAAGCCGCGAACAAAACAATCGAGACTATCATCGGAAAAATGGCGCCATCGGAAAAGACCGGCCCGACAAGCTACCATTCGCACTATGGGGGTACCGCACTTCGGTCCGAACAGCCTACAGGAGAAACTCCCTACGCCCTCACATTCGGGATGGAGGCCGTCTTACCGATAGAATTGGAAATACCATCACTAAGAGTTCTCCTAGAAAACCAAGTGAATGAAGTCGGCGGCTAGAAAGCGTATACGAAGAGCTAGCCCTGTTGGACGAAAGAAGGTTGAAAGCGGCCGAACACACTCAAGCTTACCAAAGAAGAATGGCAAGAGCTTTCAACAAAAAGGTCAAGACAAGGAACATCGAGTAGGCGACACGGTGCTCCGTGAGCATCGTCCCGGACCTTTCAACCCGTTAGGCAAGTGGGGACCAAGGTGGATAGGACCCTACATTGTGAAGAAGATATTCTCTGGGGGAGCCCTTCAGCTGGTAGACTTAGACGGAGATCAACTATCGAAGCCGGTCAACATGGACAAGCTCAAGAAGTACTTCGCGTGACTTGGCCTCCTTAAAAGAAATCGCTCGCTAGGTTGAAAATCCCGGAAAGGGCGACCTAGGCAAAAATTAGAGCTAGCACAAGAAAAGAAGCCCGCTAGATTGAAACCCGAAGGGGCAGTCTAGGCAAAAGAAAGGGTGTGCATAAAAAAAAAAAAAAAAGGGGGGGTGGCTTATCTCGCGCGAGATTACCCCACGGCCTGGAGCCATATTTTGTCATTTTCTCAAAAAATGAACTACGTTGGACCTGAGCCTCTTGTTTAATTGTTGTAAAAGAGGAACGTAGGCAGCCTTCGGGTTCGGTCTAATCAAATAAATGAATCAAAGTTGTCCCTTTTATTAATCGAATGCGTTTCATTAATGACAATAGGGAAATCCTAACCACAACGACTAATTTGCTAAGCTAACAAACTTGAAAAAATAATAATAATAAAGCAGAAACAATTGATCTATCAAAGCAATCTCTTGGTACTCCTAAAGATCTAGCCTTTCATTGACTTGGTAGACCGGCGGACATGATCTCCACCGTCTTCATGATCCTTCTTGCGCTTTGAACCTTTCGAAGCTGAGCATCCCTCGAGACGATCAAAAACAGAGTCAAGACGATTAAAGGCAGATTCCGACAGCCTCTTGAAGACATGGGGCCTATCCAAAGCTTGCGTCTTTCCAGGCATTCCCTTGCCTCGCCTCTCATACCAATCCCCGTCAAGGAAATCCTGAGTTGGATCAGTTCGCACATTAGCAGGATCAGACTGAGCCTCGCTCCTTCGCAAGATACTGCTAGCTACAAAAGAATCTCTTAGCAGTGAAAGCCGCAAATCATCAATCTTCTCTGCACTAGGATGACCGGTATGGAGGAACCAATCCAAATATTTGTCAGACAGGAAGATGCTTGCATTGAAAGTCCGAAGGTTCGACCAACGGTCCCGATTAGTTCCTTCACCCCATGCTTGAGCTAGCACCTGCGCAAACTCTACACCAATATAAGACACTACACGAGAAGCTCCTTCGAAAAGATAAGTGCCCCGTCACGACCAAACCCGACGGAGCACCCGCTTGGGAAAGTAAAAGGAGGAATCTCGCAAACCCTAAGAACAACCCCTGTCAAAACCCTTGGTATTGGCAACATACTTGTTCAACCTCCAATAAGGTGGACACCAGAGAATATCGGCAGCTTTCGGTCTTCGCAATCAACTCAGCCCATTCATCACCGAAAGATCTTTGATCAACAACTTTCGCGTATGATATGTAAAAGGAGAATATTCCAACGGGGACCTATCAACTTGAGATGCTCCCTAAGCCAAATAGTCAACAGGAGGGGACTCCCTTGAGTCATGACGCCGCCCTATACAGCTCATCAAGACCATGACGGGTCTCACCCAAGATTAGCGGAATAATGTTCCTAGAACGTTTCCTAGCCTCGCGTAACAACTTCCACCAGTTGGGAATCGACCAAGCCGTCCCCGCACGTAAACAAAACATCTCCGAAAAGAGAAAGAGCCGAAAGTTCCGCTTATGGACATGAAAAGCATCATCATCGTAATCACCGCCGAAGCGTCCCGGAAAAGAAGAGCAATCAATCCACTTGCGGTGAACCAACCCATAGCAAGTATCAAGGGGGATCCCTAACAATTGCTCAAAGCCTCCGAATGATTCCTATGATACTTAGGAACAAAGAATCTCACCACCAAAGGCATATCCAAGATAATAGCGAATTCCTCCACAAGAGGCACCATCTCATTCAAAGAAAAATTGAAAAGATGAATAGAGGGATCCCAAAATCGAGCAAAGACCCCGCAATAACTTCCAATCCGGTTGGAGGTTCTTCAAAGTGAAAAGAATTCTAAATCCGAATTCTGCGATAAACTTATTGCGAGACCGGTTGCGAAACGACCTTACAAAATCCCTTGATGCTTGCTTGAAAGAGGCAATCACTTCAGAGGACAAAGAAAAATCATCGACAATCATGGACGTTGGGGCAATCTCCTTGGAAGCCATGGATCACAGGGTTGAAGAAGAAGACAAGAGTTTCACCCTAACAGGATATCTCTAGAGTTTGAAAGGCTAGAATGAGCTACCTGGCCGGACTACAGGGTGATTTTATAGGGAAAACTGTCAAAATCCTGTTCAAAAAAGGAAGAGATTTCTGCCTGGGTAGCGTGTCTCGTGCGAGACACCTTATCTCGCGCGAGATATCCCTACGGCAAAGCAACAGCAGTTCTACTCAAACAGCAATCTAGCCCCGACTTGACGAAGCAAGTCTCGAAAAACCTGCGTGTACAGTTCATAACATGCAATAAAACACCATGGAAAGTCGAGAAAGTTAATTAACTAACTAATTAGACCTAGGATTAGGGATTAAGAGAAACCATTGTTTGTGCTACCTACGTGTTCCTAACAGGTACCAGAAAAGAAAGAAAAAAAAATTGTCTGGGCCCACACGGCCAATATGTACAGATCATCAAATCATCAGATAAAGAAAAGGGGAAGGGATCACGCCATCAAGTCGCTCGAGCCGCCAGCACCTCCGCCATCACCACCAGGGGGGCTACCATCCCTCCTCGACCTCTTGGCTCCGCAAGTAGGGGTCATAGCCGAGGCCACCGTCGAGGCCGCCGAAGAAGCCTTCTGGAACAGCCTCTCGGACAGGTCCGACACCAAAGCCATCAACCCAGCCATCTTGGTCGCTCCACGGTTGTAATCGGCCGCGGATATGGTGACCTGACAATCAAAGAAAAGAAGATGCTCAGATGAAGTCGGACATATACACTTATATGGACGAATACGAGAAACAGAAACATACCGAAGAGACATCGTAGGGAGGCGGTAACCCTCGGGAATCTCGATCGGGAGACGGAACCAGAGCGAGAGGAAGTGCTAGGGGCGATGAACTGACGTGTAAGCAGAGGCGGAACCACGAGCATGAGATCGCCTATCCCCCACCAGGAGGGGACCCATCAATCGAGGCAGAAACTCAGCATAAGAGGCCCCGGGGATCACGCAAGCCGTCGCCACATCCCCTACCAGAAGACTAGCATAATCATCCTCCGGAATAGAGTGGGTGGGATACATCGACCTCGGCAGATCCGCCGGCACCCTGTATGATAGTTTACCCCGGCCATGCTGTGGGAAGACCCGCTAAACCAAGATACATGGTGTCCCCCTCCAAAGACGCCAGCATCCTCTGCATCCCGGTAGCATCCCAAGCTCGATGCACCTCCAGCTCTAACAGGGTCCAAGGATACAGGCCCAGTCTCTCATACTCAAAGGTGTCCAAGATGGCCCGCAGGCCTCCGCCACCGTCGGGGGTCATCACAGTTCTCCTCTTCATCAACGCTCGGATTCGGGTGGCTCCACCTCCTGATATCCGAAAACAAAGGGGCCCGGCTCTCCAGCTGAAACCTATACAGCCCAAGGACAGTGTAGCCCCATATCTGCACAAGAAAACGGAACAGATTCAGTAAGGGAACACAGATAGAGCATACAGACAAAAACAAATGTAATCAAAAAGCATACCTCCTGGCATAAGAATACCCCGACAGAGTACTCCTTGGTGTGCCTACATGCCTCATCCATGGCATGGTAGCAGAAGCCGCCCCGGCGAGCCCCAATCCATAGCCGCTCACTTCATCCAGATCAACCAACAAACGCAACAGAGAAAGACGGGCCGTAGAAGAGTGGTTCGCAAAAATAGTCTCGTAAAGGATATACTGAGGGCACCCTCACCAACCGATCAAGATGCATATTTGGCTTCTCAAAGATACTCCTCAATCTCGAGCGCCAGGAGGGGGTCAACTCAGCAGTGAAACCCCTTGACCTTGTTGGGGGGAAACCAATCAATCGCTCCACGCCGCCGGATTCGCGGGCTTATAATTCGGAAACTTCGGCAGGGGATCGCCAATAAATTCCAATCCCGTGATGGCCAGAAAGTCAGTCGGGGTCATAGTTGCTTCCCCGAAGTGCAAATGGACCGTGTGGGTAGTGTCCCACCACCTTTCCCGGATAGCCTGGAGAACTTGGGGGGGTCCGCCTTATTCCCCGAAGATTGTCAACAAAAGTCAACAAACCCATTTGGGCCACCCTAGCTCGGACGCCGTCAAGATCCTTGATCTTGTCCCAAACCGCCTTAGCCATTTTCGGACTCCCCCGACAGTTCTTAATTGTCTTATACGACTGCAAAACAGAGGAAAAACAGAGAGAGCAACATTAGAAATTATTCCATGTCAAGAAATCAATGAAATAGAAGAAATTTTTCATTGGGGCATTTCATCGAACACTTGGCGTGCGTACAAGAAAAGCTTGCCCAAGGATGTCAATCATAATCCGAATCAACCTCTCCTACAATCCATGATGTGTAGGAGGCCCATACGCACACAATGCAACAACAATCCTCCAAAAGAAATGCATAAAATCAGAGCATGCAAGAAAGAACCTAGTTCTAAGCATATACAAAAAGAAAAGCCATTGATGGAATTTGAATTCAAGGAAAAGGGAGTCCAAACTCAATGCAATACAAGAAACAAGAAGTGAATATAGAGTTCTTACCAAGCCCTCCCGGACAGCGGTAGAAATGTGGGCGTGCCTATCAAAAGTAAGATCATCGCGAGGATAATCTTTCCCTAGCAAATAGCTCCCCAAAATCGGATTCCTTTGTTCTTGAGCCATGGATTATGGAGGGAGGAGGGATTGAGAATTGATTAGGAGGGGAATCACCAAGCAAATCCACGAAAAAATTGCAAAGAAAACGACCTTGGCTCGAGCTAGGGAGGGAAATTTTGAAAAGGATATTTTCAAAATGAGCTAGAGCTGCTGTTTATATGCCCCGACAGTACATATCTCGCGCGGTATATCTTATCCCGCCGCGAGATAAACCTTCTGGAAAAGGACAAAATTGTCCCCGACAATAAGCGTCTACGCAACGTCAAAGTTCAAAATTTTGACACATTTACCCTTGGAAATGATAAACTAGCAAGGAAACGTGGAAAAACCGGTACTGCAAGTCACAGAACGAGTCAAACGTGACATGCGCACAATCGCCCAGTACGGCACCAGTCGCCCGAGAACCGAGTGGTCCAAAGATTAACTCAATCCACATGATTCAGAGCCCAGAAAGGTGAATCATCAAAGAAAAAAGCCCGGTCCAACGCCCAAACAGGTGGATCGTCATCAAAAAGCCCGGTCCAACGCCCGGTGGATCGTCATCAAAAGCCCTGGCCCAACGCCCAAACAGTGGATCGTCATCAAAAGCTCGGTCCAACGCCCAAACAGGTGGATCGTCATCAAAAAGAGCTGGTCCAACGCCCACAGTGGATCGTCGAACCAAAAGCCCGATTCAACGCCCAAACAGGTGAATCGTCATCCCCAACAACAAAAAAAGCCCGATTCGGAACCCAGAAAGGCGAATCGTCACCAAAACCAAAGGGGACTCGGGAAGGGCCGGATAGGTAAGCCTTTGTTTTCTAACATATTTCCCGCAGGTTCGGAGCCTGCATGTGCGAATCTTGCATGCAGGTATATTCAGAATTGGGTCTTGATTTGATTCCTCAGTATGAATTTACCTTTTCGAAAATAAAATCTCCACGATTTTCAAATGATTTTCAAAATACCTAAAGCAACCTTTTCGTGTTTTGGAGTCGAACTACGTTATGGTCTGATTCTCCGATAGAGATACGTAGGCAGCCGTGCGGCACGACCATCCCGATGTTCAGAATGATGTCTTTTCTATCGTCGACATGACTTCTTTCATAAGACTTGTCGCCGAGGGGCTCAGTAGACACCCCATTCGAACACATCAGATCATACTTATACCACTCTAAGTCTCGCTTTGAGTCAAGAAGTAGAAATCCACCATTTCGTCATGTTTCGTTAAAGTTTTGACTAACTACCGTTAGTTTGGGACTAAACTGCATACGAGATAACGAGGAAAGGATAAAACTGTCCACAGGAGCAATATCTCGCCGCGAGATGGCGTGTCTCGCGCGAGATATCTCCCTCTGCACAGGTGCAGACAGCAGGTTCCCTCGTCGATTTCAACCTCTTTCCGGGATAAAACTTTATCTCTCCGGCCAACCAATGGGAGAGGAGGTCTAGAACTATCTGATAGGGTTTTAACTCTCCACTTCTTCATATCCAACCTCTATAAATACTTGGTGACTTCCAAGGGGTCGAAGGTCGGAGGTCGAAAATCCCAAACCGTGAATTTACACAACACACACACATTTTGTCATTTTCTTTCCCTAAAAGAATCCCTCAAAATCACCCTAAAACTCACCTCATAGTTTGTTTGTCAACCTTGTTGATAATCAAGCATCAACCTCCAAATCAAGGACCAAGGCGAAGCTCTGTCCGTGTGAAGGGTCGACTCTAAACTTGAGTCGAAACTCTGCCCAAATCACCTCACGCAAGGTAATTCCTAATCTTCCTTCTAATTGATTGTTAGAGTGGTATAAGTCCATAGAATCTAGGATCGGCCTAGAGCCTCTCCAAATCATGGAGACGGTCTCGAAGCAATCGATTCTACATTCCGTTTGACCTCGTCAAATGGACCTTTATTTGTAGTATTCGGATTCATTTTTTTACTTCTTCTTTTGAAAAACCTCTCTTTTCTTTAGCAAGACCGATCTCCGGATTGGGTGAAATGGATGCCTTCTAAACCTACCCATTTCATAACCTAAGCCCCGAACTCAAATCTCTTTCAAATGGTTTTTCTATGTTTCCAATCAAATAATATAGGTGGCGACTCATAAAAACAAAAAGAATCAGAATTTCTTTCTCACAACGCTACAGAAAGTCAACTAATGCCCTCCCTATACACTTTCCTTACCTCACAAAGGCCTCCATCAAGCCATACACTTTCCAAAACATGTCCCCATCATCACCTTGACCAAGTCAACGACGGTTGCAGCATCAAAGAACAACAAAAGATCACTCAGCACCGGAAGATTGACCCCATGTCGACAAACACCTAGGGGCTTGCCTTCGCCCTCATGTGCTTCAAAAAAAAGAAAAAGAGAAAATCCAAGCAAAAGCTTAAAAAAAAAAAAAAGGTCAAGCAAAAGCTCCAAAAAAAAAAAACAAAAGCTTCAAAAAAAAATGAGGCCAAGGACCCAGCACCGCCGATCAGAAGGCTTGACATATGGGCAAAATTAAAGCCCGAAGAACGGAAGTTGTCAACAACAAGGGAGCAGCTAAAGCAACGGCAAAAACATATCATAAGCCCTTAAGCTGCATTCAAAATCTTTCTCCCCCGAAGAAGGACGACGATTAAGAAGCAACAGAACCGCCAAAATACCTGTCAAACTGACTTGTCGAGGAATCACCTCAAGGCCCGAACCTTATCATCCAAACATCCTATCCGAACCTTTTCACCAAAAGTACCACAAATGTTCATACCCCTTTTCCAAAGCCAAACACAGTTCAAGCCCGAACTACGGCGACCTGAGCTCCTTATATTAAGGGGAACGTAGGCAACCAGAAATGGTCCGGTCATAAACACATTAAAATCCAAGAAAATTCGGTCTCATCAATGGCCTCTCATGTGCACAATCTTTCTTCGCAATTCGCCAACTTAACCCTTGGTATTGGTCAACTTTCTCCTCATGATTAATCAAAATGTTTGTTCATATCGAGATTAGAGGTGTGAGTAACCCGAACATTAATAAAGGGTTTTAAGCAATCTTGTGATCATTTTGAATAAAACATGTTTTCAGATGTCTCGACAAGTCTTCTTTTTCTACATTATAGGAAAAATAGAGCTAAACACTAATTTTCTGTCAGCAGGGGCTTCCATACATTTTTACAAACCTTTCTACACTTATGCTCTCTCAAAAGAGTCAAACCCAAAGCGAGTTCTTTTTTGCCTTCATCAAATGAGGCCAACAAATAATACAAATCGGGGATTCGTCCCCACTTTTCGAAAATATGCCCCTGCAGGTATACATTTCTAAATTGTCTTTCTTTTACATTTTCTTCCGGTTGACTAATTGACTAAAGAAAATAATAAAGTAAATATAGAAGGATGGGTTGCCTCTTTTGCTACATGACAACTCAATTTGCATTAGAGCTGCACTGTACTCTTTGAGGGAGGACTTTCGTCAAGCCATTTGTTTAGAGTGGGACTTCTCTGGTCATGCCGGTTCTTCACTTTGCTACAAGATGGGTTGGGTCTTTGTTTAGACTCATCTCAGTATCAGTCTGCAACGCCTACCAGGTTTGTGTCAGATTCACAATCATGAGACAAAGGCTCTACCAAGTCACTTCTTCAAAATCAAGACTTTGCAAACACATCTCTTGGTGTGTCGTTATCCGCCAAATTATTTTCTCCTAATTTAAATAAGCATAGCACTAAGTAGGGATCGTATCCACGGAGACGGAAATGATGTCTTTTGATAATTTGGAAAATAAATTAAACAGTAACAAGAAGGGGGAGTTTTTGGGTTAAAATTAACTGTGAACTAAAACAATTAACTAAATTAACTGGACATTAAATTAAAGATGAGACGGAGATTTTAAAAGCAAAATAATTGAAACAACTAGAGAAATAACAATATGAGACAAACTTCCAATTCAAGGGAATTGAGTTTCAAGTATGTAATTCATCATTGGCTTAAAAGATATCATCTCGCACTTCAAGCATCCAATCGAAGACCTATTAGTATAGCCGTAACGAGTCTTGTGTTTTCCTAATGTAATTCCCCGAGCCTAGCACCCGGTCAATCTTATTGCTAATTGATTGGGCACACTAGGGTTCCATAAAAATCAACAATAGCATAAAGCACTTTGAAAACGATTGAACCAAACCCTTGATAGTCGAGATAGCTACAATTATCAAGAGTTGGATCGGGGATTTACTTAGATTGGATTAGTTATAGTAGCACAACATAATCCAAACTATTGCTCTAACATAGCATTAGAAAATCAATAGTTAAATGAGTTGTCAATTCATATAAACTAAAGACCTTCATAAAATTCAATGTAAAACCCACAATTACTTGAAATATTGCAAGATTCAATTAAGCACAAAGCCTCAAAATTACATAAATAAAACTAACCCTTGAATTGGAACGGAGTACTTAGCCACTCATGGCTTGAATGAACAATACCACAATTTTATTCCTGACAAGTGCTGGAAAATAAACTAAGATACTGAAATTTACAGAGGAAGAATGTTTGAGGTGAAAAACAAAGCTGCAGAAGAATTCTTGGAATAGAGAAGAAGGGAAAAGTCACGTCCTCCTTTTTCTGGCTGTTCTCCTCTTGTAGAAGACTGAAGAAGAGAAATGAAAACCATCCATTTTCCATTCCATAACTGACATATCATTAAAAGGTAGAATGAATGGCTGATTTCAATTATGCTTCATGGCCTTTGACCCTCCAAATCCTTGGCATCTTTTTAACTCCAAAAAAAATCTGCTGCCTAAAGCTTCCAAAATTCCATTTTTTTAGCCTCCTTTTTGCTTCGTTCCGACATTTCAGTCCCTAAACCAAAAAATTAAGAAAATGGGTTAGATATAAACATAACAGGATTTAAATGAGAGGAAATAACACAATAAAAAATAGATAAATAATAATGTATCAAATTCCCCCACACCTAAATCATGCTTGTCCCAAGTATGACTCAAACATAACCCAAAATCCTAACAACAATATGTTCCTACCACTCTTGGCTTGAAAATCTCCGTCCCTAATTTTTTCCAAAACTTAATATGCACAATGGAGATTAAGCCAATTTCTCTCTAGAACAAGGAACATGGATTTGACTTGACTTTTCAATCACACCTTCCCACTAGACTTAATAATGTATGGAATGCCATTGCAACAAAATTAACACCTCACGACATGGAAATATATAGAATTCACTCATTCGCTCTAAGCGTTTGCAGGCAAGTGTATAAGTACTCCATATCAAAACATAATGCACCATTACCATAGGCTTGATAATATGCCAAGGTCTCCACATCGAAATTTGAACTTATGCACTTAGGGACCTTGAAGGGTTGTAATCGGGCTATGGTGAAGGTATGATGGAAAGGGATATTTAGGTGTACTTGTACATGCCAAGAAGCTATGAAAATTATGTTCAAATGCATAGCATCCAAAATCCTCCTTCCCCAAAACTATACTCAACAAATCCTCCACAGTAAACTTGAGCACACATCAAGGGGATTTTTCACATAATTCCTTCTCATTATCTCAAACTGATCTCCCCTGAGAGCAAACAAGAACAAGCGAATACAACGAGGGAGTACCAAACCAAGTAAATGGCATTGAAGCACATTTTTTCCAACTTTTTTTTTTCATTTTTTTTTCCTTCTTTTTTTTCTGTTTTTTTTTTTCTTTTTATATAGATAGAAATATGTACAAACACAATAAAAATATAAATACTCAAAACCACCACCACTCTCTCAATGTTTCCAATCAAAATATTCCCAATTTCATTGATTCTCTTTAATGAAGCACAAAAACCAACTTCAAATGTATTTCATTTTCATATCATCTTGACAAGAGGGCTCAAAATAGGGAATCAAAGAACGGGACATGGTTTAAGGGGATATAAACAAAAGAACGGCTTCAAGCTTCAACAGGGCTTACTAGGGGGCATACGGGTATGCAGACAAAGGAAGGCCAACAAAGAGGCTAATCCTAAAATCCCTTATTTAGAGATGATGTGCACAAGCCCGAAGATGTCTCAACCCGGCATTAAAAGCAAGTTCTAGAAGGGACACATTATGCTTGATCACACAACAAAGAAATTATGAGCATAAAATATATATGCTTTTAAGGCCCAAAAGCTCACATTAAAGGGTGTTTGTGTGTTAACCTCGCACAATAGCATTCCATCTATTTTTAAAACTAATGGGTCATATGATTGCCAAATTTAGAACAAAGCCAATGACCTCCCCCTTTCAAGATATTGCACTTTATCTCCCATGGAACATGATAATTTTTTTGAAAAAAATTAAGCACAAAAATTCGCAAGCCATGGTCACACCCCACCCCCACACCTAGACTCTACATTGACCTCAATGGAGAATGCACATAATATATACATGAAACTAGAAACTAACAACTAACAACCTAGAAAATAGTAAAAAGAAAATGAAAGCAAAATTAAAGCAAGATTTATTTACAAGAAAAATTAAAGAAAAAACGTCCCTGATCACTTTCGCTGAGTCTTGCGGCGGGGAGTTGATTGCCTAGAGCCGAGCAACTCCTCAACTTTTTCTGCCAAACTTTTATTAAAGGCCTCTTGCCTTGCGAACCCTTCATGAATAAAGCTTTCCAACCGATCAAACTTCCTATGAAGTTCTTCAATGGACTGAGGACCATTGGAAGTAGAAGCTCCATCATTCAATTCAACATTTTCAGATCTGGATCGCTTCCTTTTCGAACCTTCTTTCTCTCCATTTGAATTTCCGGGGGGGGGGGGGGAAAAATAATGAACTTTGTCCTTGTCCACAGCCACGATATGCTTATCCTGCAAAGAAGCAACATCCAACAATTCCATACCGCAACCTACATGCAACTCGTTAGCTTTTCCATCATCAAGCAAGTGAAGGTTAGTAGCCAAATGAGTTATTAGAAAGCCAAGAATTAAATTCTTTGATAATTTCATAACTCTTGAAAATTGTGTGGCTACCCAACACCCAAAATTTACCTTGATATTCTTAGACATAGCCCACAAGAAAAATAGCTCAACTTTAGAACAAACGAGTGCAGTGCCCTTTCGACCCGAAAAATTACATGACAAAAATCTATGCATAATTTTCCAAATAGGATTTTTAAGATGTGAACTTAGTGAATGACTCGGGTTGTAAGCATTACAATCAACAGACACTTCCTTCCAGAATGAATTTTGCTTAAAGTCTTCAGGGTAATCTACAAGTGATGACTTGTACTCATAAGACTCAGCATGTTCCTCAGAAATCGCTCCCAAAGCAAGGTTAAATTGGGTGAGTGAGTACTTAAAAGCTTTACCCATCAATCTAAATCGCACCAGATCAGGAGTATCCAAAGTAAACTCGGTGGGATTATCAAATGTGAAAGTTGTGTAAAATTCCCTCACCAACTCAATATAAGACGAACACCGAATTTCAAAAAACAATCTCCATCCTATGCCATCTATCATGCCCTCAAATTCTTCCTTAATCTTAAGTGCACACAAAGTACCATTATCAACAAAGTTCGGAGGGATTATCACTCGAGTACAGACCTCAGCATACAACTTTTTAAGCTTATTGGAAAAATTGAGTTTACCTCGCAAGTCGCTTTCCGAAGGTGGTAAAATAGCTTTACACTTTTTCATTCAAGCTCGCGGAATTCGAATCGGAACCCTTGCAGTTTGTTCCTCTTCTGCGCCTGAATTACCTTGCTGAATCTCTGGTTCATTCAACTCTTGCTCGACCGTTGGGATTTCCGCGACAACTGTGGTTTTCCCTTTTGCTCTTGCATCAGCTTTCGTCCTACCCATGGAATTTTGTCTGATGTGAAAGAGAGGGTTCAGAAATTCTGTTGGTTAATTGTTGTGTTACCACACCGGAATCAATGGTGGTGGCCGGAGAAGAAGGAGAAGATATAGCTCCTGGAGAAGAAGAGGTGAAGGGGGAATAGGGTTTTGGGTTATCTGTGAGAAATTGGAGGGGTGAAATGGGTATTGGCTTCTCCAATTTCTCCTCACACTTAAGCGTGATCACGCCTAAATCTCCCACAGCTACAGGCCTTCGAAAAAAATCAGAACCAAACTAACTCAAGAACAAAAATTTTTTAAACAAAAATTTGAAATAAATAGATAAAATATCAAAATAAAAAAAACGCAATTTTTTTTATAGTCGTTATGCTCGACTTTCTCCTCTTTCTCATTCCGACGAGTATCGAGGTAGTTCCAAATCCACCTCCTCTATGAAAGAAACATGTTCATCTTCATGGAACAACTTCAAACGTTGTCCATTCACCTTAAACACTTTGTCCGTATCCAAACTTTTGATTTCCACGGTTCCGTAGGGAAAAACCTTAGTAACCATGAACGGACCAAGCCATTGAGAGCGTAACTTAACGGGCATGAGTTTAAGTCGAGAATTGAAAAGCAAAACCTTATTTCCCTCCGCAAATTGCTTCCTTATGATTGAATGATCATGGAAAAGCTTGGTTTTCTCCTTGTATATCCTCGAATTCTCATAAGCCTCCAAACGGATCTCTTCCAACTCTTGTAATTGGAATTTTCTTTGCACACCCGCTTCATCCATGCTCATGTTACAACGCTTCACCGCCCACAAGGCTCTATGCTCAATCTCAACAGGCAAATGACAAGATTTCCCAATAACCAACCTGTAAGGAGACATCCCAATTGGCGTTTTATAAGCTGTACGGTATGCCCAAAGAGCGTCTTCCAAACGAAGACTCCAATCTTTTCTTCCCGGATTAACCATCTTTTCCAAAATGGATTTTATTTCACGATTTGAAACTTCCGCCTGGCCGTTCGTTTGTGGGTGGTAAGCTGTGGCTACACGATGATGTACCCCATACTTCTTGAACAATGCTCCAACTGCCCTGTTGCAAAAATGAGTTCCTTGGTCACTAATAACCGCTCTTGGAGTACCAAACTGCTGAAAATGTTAGCCTTGAGAAACCTAACAACAACAAATAGAAGTCGTTAGTCCTAGTGGGTATTGCTTCCACCCACTTCGACACATAATCAACGGCTAAAAGTATATACAAATTACCATAAGAAGAAGGGAAAGGTCCCATGAAATCCATACCCCAAACATCAAAAATTTCACAAATGAGAATAGGAGTTTGTGGCATCTCGTTTCTTTGAGACAAAGACCCTGTTCTTTGACAACGGTCACATTTTTTACAAAACACAAATGCATCTTTAAACAATGTTTCCCAATAAAAACCACTTTCCAAGATTTTTCTAGCAGTTCGTCTTGGACCAAAGTGACCACCACAAGAATAATTATGACAAAAGGCTAAAATAGAATTATGTTCAATTTCCGGGACGCACCTTCGAACCATTTGGTCAGAACAAAATTTCCACAAGTGAGGTGCATCCCACACATAATATTTAGCATCATGTTTAATCTTTTGCTTGCGTGATTTGCTAAGATCACTTGGTAAAGCTCTAGCAGTCAAATAATTAACTATATCAGCGTACCAAGGAATCATACCTTTCACCTCGCACAAATGCTCATCCGGAAATAATTCTGAAATGGGCAATGACTCGCCCTCTCTCACTAACCTGCTCAAATGATCCGCTACAGGATTCTCAACTCCTTTCTGATTCTTAATCTCAATATCGAACTCTTGTAACAAAAGTGCCCATCTTATCAACCTTGGTTTCGACTCCTTCTTGGTCAAAAGGTACTTCAACGCTGCATGGTTGGAGTACACATAAACCTTGGACCCAAGCAGGTATGACCGAAACTTGTCCAAAGCAAATACAATTGCTAAGAACTCTTTTTCTGTGGTTTTGTAGTTACACTGAGCCGGATCCAACGTCCTTGAAGCATAATATATAGCATGACTCTTCTTATCAATTCTTTGTCCCAAAACTGCTCCCACGACATAATTGCTTGCATCACACATGATTTCGAATGGCAAGTTCCAATCAGGAGGTTGAATGATTGGAGCTATTGTGAGCATGTTCTTCAATCTGTCAAATGCCAACTTGCACTCTTCACTAAACTCAAAAACCACATCTTTTTGTAACAAGCGGGACATGGGCAGAGCAATCTTCGAAAAATCCTTGATGAACCTGCGATAGAAACCTGCATGTCCAAGAAAAGCTCGAACTTCCCGAACATTAGTAGGATATGGTAGACTCGAAATTAAATCAACCTTGGCTTTATCGACTTCTATCCCCCTAGAAGAAATTACATGTCCCAACACAATTCCCTCGGTAACCATGAAATGGCATTTTTCATAATTTAAAACCAAATTTGTATCTTTGCATCTTTTCAAAACTTTGGTCAAACTACCAAGACAATTATCAAATGAATTACCATAAACAGTAAAATCGTCCATAAAAATCTCAATGCATTTTTCAATGAAATCAGAAAAGATACTAAACATGCACCTTTGGAACGTTCACGGAGCATTACACAATCCAAAAGGCATTCGCCTAAATGCAAACGTTCCAAAAGGACATGTAAAAGTAGTCTTTTCTTGATCTTCTTGTGCAATTGCTATTTGATAGTAACCAGAAAAACCATCTAAGAAGCAAAAATACTCCTTACCTGCCAATCTCTCCAGCATTTGATCAATGAACGGCAATGGAAAATGATCCTTTCTTGTTGCTAAATTCAGCTTCCTCAAGTCAATGACCGTGCGCCACCCATTTTGCACCCTCATCGGCACCAACTCATTATTCTGATTTTGCACAACAGTGAGGCCGGTTCTCTTGGGTACCACATGGATTGGACTCACCCATTTACTGTCGGAAATAGGATAGATGATCCCGGTATCCAAAAGTTTCAAAATCTCCTTCATTACCTCTTCTTTCATGACTGGATTCAACTTTCTTTGAGCATCTCTCACCGGTTTCGTACCATCTTCCAAATGAATTCGGTGCATGCAAATGGAAGGGCTTATTCCCTTAATGTCCACCAATGTCCAGCCAATTGCTGTCTTGTTCTCCTTCAAAACCATGACTAACCTTGCCTCTTGATCCTCATTCAACTTGCTTGAGATGATGACGGGCAATGTCTCATTGTCTCCCAAGTAAATGTACTTCAAGTGCTCGGGTAATTCCTTCAGCTCTATTTTTGGAGCCTGCAAAACAGATGGTAATATCTTTTGACGGAACAAAGGAATATCATTACTGAATTCATTTACCCCCAAATTTAATTCCATTAATGATTCCGAGAATTCATGAGCTTTCGCTAATTCCTCTTCAATCGCTAAGTGTCCCTGCATATCAAAGCTCTCACATCCAAAAGATTCATCAAAACCTTCTTGAACAATTGAATCAATAATATCAATAGAACAGACAGAATGATTTTCACTAGGGTACTTCATAGCATCAAAAATGTTAAACTTGACAATCTCTCCATCAAACTCAACTGAAAGTGTTCCCTCATCTACATCAATTTTTGTTCGGGCTGTTTTCATAAAAGGCCGCCCCAATAAAATTGGCGCAGGTCGAGTCATTGAATCCTCTTCCATTTTAAGAATGTAAAAATCAGCCGGAAAGATTAATTCATCAACTTGCACAAGAACATCTTCCACAACCCCTTCGGGGTAAGCATTAGAGCGATCCGCTAATTGGATAACAACTCTAGTTTCTTTCAAAGGCCCCAAATTCAAAGCAAAATATATGGAATATGGCATGACATTTATAGATGCACCTAGATCTAGCATGGCACGTTCTATTTTCATGCTTCCAATCACACAAGGCATAGTGAACATACCTGGGTCCTTGCATTTGTTTGGCAAATCCCTTTTGATCACGGCGGAGACATTCTCCCCCACACTTACTTTTTCATCACACTTCAACTTCCTCTTATTGGTGCACATCTCTTTCAAAAATTTTGCATATTTCGGAATTTGTTTGATGGCATCCAAAAGTGGAATATTGATTTCAACCTTCCTGAATGTGTCAAGAATTTCTTTGTCGTGGTCCACCTTTTTAGAATTCGCTAACCTGCTTGGAAAGGGAGGAGCAACTACATTAGTACTAGAAAAGGTTGGTTTAGAATTGACCTTCTCCGTGCCTTGCGGTTCCTCTTCTTGAATCTCCGTTTCTTTTTCCACTTCCTCATTTTCTTGTACAACTTTCTTTTCCTCTTTGAATCAGTCCCAGATGGAATTTCTTTTCCACTTCTCAAAGTAATCACACTTGCATTCTCTCTTGGATTCACTTCCGGTTGTGAAGGCAACTTTCCCGAGTTTTGAGCTTCTAATCTCCCAACCGTGGTGGCTAGTTGACTAATTTGAATGCCCAAATTCTGCATTCCAGCCCTTGTTTCTTGCTAAAATTGTTGTGTGTTGGTTGCCAATGCCTTCACAATATCTTCCAATGACATTCCCGAATTTGATGTTTGAGCGGGGATGTTTAGCTTTTGAAAATTCTGCTGTTGGTATCCTTGAGGTGCTCCTTGGTTTCTATAGCTGAAGTTTGGGTGGTCTTTCCATCCCAGATTGTAGCTATTAGAATAGGGATCATACTTTCGCTGAGGCTGGCCCGGAAATCCTCCTATAGCATTCACTTGTTGAGATTCATCTTGCAAAGATGGACAACTGCCTGTTGCATGGCCTATCGCTGAGCATATTCCACAAACTTGAGCTTGAGATACCTTACCCACAACCAGTTTTTCCACAAGCGAAGTTAAGGCATCAAGTCTAAGATCAATTGCACTTGTGTTCACCTCACTCACTGATTTCACAACACCATCATTCCGGGTTCCAAATTGTTGAGCATTCGCTGCCATGTTTGCAATCAAGTTACGGGCTTCCGCAGGAGTTTTACTAACCAAAGCCCCACCACTAGCAGCATCTATCATGTTTCTATCGAAGGTTGTGAGACCTTCATAAAAATATTGAACGAGTAATTGCTCCGGAATCTGATGTTGAGGACAACTTGAACACAATTGTTTGAACCTCTCCCAATACTCATGCAATGTTTCTCCATGTAGTTGTCTTATCCCACAAATGTCTTTCCGAATATTTGCTGCTCTCGAGGCCGGAAATAACTTCTCCAAGAATTGCTTCTTCATCTCTGTCCATGTAGTAATTGACCCTGACGGAAGGTAGTAGAGCCAATCTTTAGCCTTGTCGGCTAGAGAAAAGGGGAATGCCCTTAGAGAAATCTGCTCTTCAGTAACAGTTTGTGGTTTCATCGTTGAGCACACCACATGAAACTCCTTGAGATGCTTGTGTGGATCTTCACTGCCAATCCTCGAAATGTGGGCAAAAGATGAATAAGCCCAGATTTCAATTCAAAGGGTGCATCTGTTTTCAGGAGTCTGTATGCACAAAGGATGTTGATTGACAACCGGATTAGCCAACTCTCTAAGGGTTGGTGCCGCCATTTGTGTTTCCTCTTCCACTTTCTCTTCAAAAACAATTTCCGTATCTGTATCGCTATCTAAACTCGAAAGATCCAATGCTACGTTCAAACCAGGAGATGATGTAGAAGTTCGTTCTTTTCGTAACTTTGCTTCCTTTCTCAATCTCTTTGCTGTTTTCTCTACTTCCGGATCATACACAAGTTCACCTGTACGAGAAGAACGAGGCATACACCAGAAACAAAATAATAAAAGCAAACAAAAAACTCTTTATTAATTGTTTTCTTCTGCAGAAGACAGTTTCAGTTTGAGCGTGATCACGCTTAAAGCAAAATTATGTCTATTTGGACTTTTATTAATCAAAAGAAATCACACCGTCCCCGGCAACGGCGCCAAAATTTGGTGTGTCGTTATCCGCCAAATTATTTTCTCCTAATTTAAATAAGCATAGCACTAAGTAGGGATCGTATCCACGGAGACGGAAATGATGTCTTTTGATAATTTGGAAAATAAATTAAACAGTAACAAGAAGGGGGAGTTTTTGGGTTAAAATTAACTGTGAACTAAAACAATTAACTAAATTAACTGGACAATAAATTAAAGATGAGACGGAGATTTTAAAAGCAAAATAATTGAAACAACTAGAGAAATAACAATATGAGACAAACTTCCAATTCAAGGGAATTGAGTTTCAAGTATGTAATTCATCATTGGCTTAAAAGATATCATCTCGCACTTCAAGCATCCAATCGAAGACCTATTAGTATAGCCGTAACGAGTCTTGTGTTTTCCTAATGTAATTCCCCGAGCCTAGCACCCGGTCAATCTTATTGCTAATTGATTGTGCACACTAGGGTTCCATAAAAATCAACAATAGCATAAAGCACTTTGAAAACGATTGAACCAAACCCTTGATAGTCGAGATAGCTACAATTATCAAGAGTTGGATCGGGGATTTACTTAGATTGGACTAGTTATAGTAGCACAACATAATCCAAACTATTGCTCTAACATAGCATTAGAAAATCAATAGTTAAATGAGTTGTCAATTCATATAAACTAAAGACCTTCATAAAATTCGATGTAAAACCCACAATTACTTGAAATATTGCAAGATTCAATTAAGCACAAAGCCTCAAAATTACATAAATAAAACTAACCCTTGAATTGGAACGGAGTACTTAGCCACTCATGGCTTGAATGAACAATACCACAATTTTATTCCTGACAAGTGCTGGAAAATAAACTAAGATACTGAAATTTACAGAGGAAGAATGTTTGAGGTGAAAAACAAAGCTGAAAACAGGGCTACAGAAGAATTCTTGGAATAGAGAAGAAGGGAAAAGTCACGTCCTCCTTTTTCTGGCTGTTCTCCTCTTGTAGAAGACTGAAGAAGAGAAATGAAAACCATCCATTTTCCATTCCATAACTGACATATCATTAAAAGGTAGAATGAATGGCTGATTTCAATTATGCTTCATGGCCTTTGACCCTCCAAATCCTTGGCATCTTTTTAACTCCAAAAAAAATCTGCTGCCTAAAGCTTCCAAAATTCCATTTTTTTAGCCTCCTTTTTGCTTCGTTCCGACATTTCAGTCCCTAAACCAAAAAATTAAGAAAATGGGTTAGATATAAACATAACAGGATTTAAATGAGAGGAAATAACACAATAAAAAATAGATAAATAATAATGTATCATCTCTTCAGACCAAGGCTTTGCCAAGCAAAGTGAGATTTGATCCCCATGTTGGTCATGGGCTTTTCAAGTGCAGTTCTTTGATGTCCAAGGATGAGGACGGAATTTTAACCAGAACCAGAGATTCATCATGTTTCTATGGCTAACATTGGAATCCGAGTCCATAAAACTCCTTGTGCCAATCAGAATGAGGTTTCGATGTTCATCCTTGGAAGGTGTCAGGAATTTTGGTTTGATGATTGCCCTCAAACCCGATGGGACTTTCACGATAGAAGAGGAAAAGGATCCCCATCCCTATCTCGGCCAGACAGACTACCGCCGAATGCCACCACCTTCCTCACATGGAACCTCCGCCGGGCCACACTCTTCTCAACCTGTGAATCAGTCATCCTATCAGCCTCGGTCTGGTATACATTCACGATTCGATGCAGGACAGTCGTTTGGGGAAACAAATTGAATTCAGTCCGATTTGGGCCAGTATGGTGTGCCTCAATACAGTTGGGGTCAGCTCGATATGTCGCAGCAGTTTGGTATGCCTCAGCAGCTCGGTACAGATCAGTCAGGGGCTTCTCAGTTACATCAGCTTGGTATGACTTCTCAGTTGGGTTTGGGACGGCGGTCAACTATGGATCAGTTTGAACTTCTCAGCCCCAACAGTTTGGAATGCCTCGACAGCAACCCAGTTCAAGACAGCCAGTCCCCGGCACCGCACAAGTCTCACAAGATCCCTTCATGACCGCCTTAACGGGACAGCAAACCCCCAATCCCACTCTCGGTCGCCCAGACTACTCCAGGATGCCACCACCAGCCTCCTATGGTACTATCTCCTTGATCTTTGGGTCAGCCAGCTCCCCAACTACAGACCACTGGATCCATGCAGCCTGACGGAACGAATCAGTTCGCAGTTCCTCATTGGGGGCAAAATCAGCACGGAATGTCTTCTCATGGTTGGGGATACCTCGAAATACCACAGCGAATTGGGATCCCGCCTCAGTTTGGAACCGATCAATCCGGACCTTCGCAGCAACAGTTCAAAGTGCCACAGCAACAGTTTAGAATGCCACCACAGTTTGGTTCGGGGCAACATGTCAGGAGCCCCTCCTCAGAATGATGCTAGTTCAGCTACTTCTCACTCAGGGATCAATGGGCCACCAAGCCCCTAATCCCTGTCTCATCAGAATCACCGGACCACAGTATCTTCCCGGGTATACACCATCACCCCAGCCAAGCGTGCATGCAGTTCAACGAACAAGGGTCACAACCCGTATTTAAGTTTCATGGAAGCTCTAGCTACCCGGCCACCTCAGGTCTACCACCACCCTCTTTGCCAATTGGAAGTTAACAGCAAGCCACTGGGTTCTATCCCTTTGACCAGGCTCCTACTCACACTCCCCAGGGTAATTCGGGCCAAGGACAGGTTTTCACCTACATCCCCAGATCGGCCGTTCCCTCCACCAGTCTGCCGCTAGTGGTAGCTCCTCTCTCTAGCTCAGTAGCCGGCTTGAACACTCTGGTTCCACCACCGGACCCTCATCTGGTTTTGGTTCATGGAACAGCATAAGGAATTGAAAGCGCAGATTGCCGAATTGACCGCTAAGAAATCTGCCTTCCGGCCTACAGACCCGGACTCCATTGTTCCCCTGCCCCACAAATTCGTGATCTGGACCTCTTTGACGGGACTGCATGCCCGAAGACTCATCTGGACACATATACCTTGGCAATGAAGGCCAAAGGGTGCACCAATCAGCAGTTCGCTGACTATTTCAGTCTCTCTTTGAAATCCAGTGCTTTAAAATAGTTCTTCCGCTTAAAACCCGAGGCCAGGGCTACATGGGACCAGGTCACCAGTGCCTTTACAGAGAAGCATAAAGCTAATTTGGAGTGGGAAACAAATAGAGTTGACCTGCAGACAACAGTACAGCGTTCCAAGGAGAATATCGGTGACTTTTACAAGCATTGAAACCTCAAGTTGAGTAAAATGACCAACCCTCCTTCTAATGAGGAACAACTGGACATCTTTCAATCATGCCTGGAAGCCTCATTTGAGAAAGTCCCTCAGTAACTTCCCGTATCCAGATCTGCATGCGACAGTCAGTTCTGGGGCTAAAGTTTCCGCCCCTAACTCCGCTCCTGTCCTACCCAAAAGGCAAGGAAGCAATTAACTATGCGGTCCAGGATTGCAACAATGCCACTCTTCTCGTGCCAAGGAAAGGTGATGTGCCCAAGCCGCGGAGCCTTAAGCCCGAAGATTTCGGAATGCCTCTGAGCAAAGTCTTTCAAGGACTTGTGAAGAAAGGTCTGACCAGACCTTTGGACAACCATCAGCCCATGGATCCCGATAGACACAACTAAACTCTGTGCTTCCCACTAGTATCATGGGCACAAAGAAGGGCGATGTGAGAACTGATCGAAAAGGATACCCCAAGGGCCCAACACAGTCAACAATCCATTCCCTAAGAAAAACCATAGGGTGAATATGATTGAATCCATGAACAAGCCAAGTGCCACTATGGCTAACAGTTCCCATATGGAAGACACCCTTCGAAGGGAGGATTCTAGTTGCATAGTTGTTATCAAAGATGGATTTCTCACTCCATGACGTAATGCTGCAATGAGTCTGGGGTCACATCAACTTTACTTTGAGGTCTCTCACGTTGATCGATCGGCTTGATACTTCATCAGTATGTCAGTTTTACAGTCAAACCTTTGACTGGACCCCTGTAGTGACGCTCTGTCGAACCTGGGACTTCATCAAAAAAAAAAAATTGTGGCCTTCGCCATGTCTCTTCCACGGAATGGGGCTTTAGCAAGTCACACCTATCTTCAGAAGAAAGGCCTAGTCACCTCAACAACTATCTTGGAGTTTCAGCTTTAGAACTTGGTATATGGCAACTCCCTGCATCATCAAAGGTTGAGAACCGGGAATCTCCTCATATCAGCATCTCGCCAAGTCATGTCAAGTCACAACTAACCCAAGCAAAAGAGGGTTCATTCATGACAACATACTTTGATTCTAGAGCCTGTCAGCATCAGCTTCAAATGACCAAGACTGAAAAGAAATTTCTATCGAGACCCGGGATTCAAATCCAACTTCCTCCCAAGATCAAAATTGACCTCATCAATGACATGCAATTCAGTTCGCGACCAAAGGATATCACCCCACCAGCTCAAAGCTTGTCCCAAACAGTCCACAACACATACAAACCCTCTCACCACATGCATCCCCACACAAATTTCCCCAGGGCTCATGTAGCATGCAAAACATGAATCAACAAAAAAAAAAAAAACCTAAGCGATCGCGAATCATTTTAGTTCAATGCAAGCATCCATCATCATGAATGTCATATGTGCATTTGTCCCTCTACTAACAAATGTAGCAATTCAAGCACGAAAGACCAGTTTTCCATCACTACCCGAAGCCTCTCCGCAGCGAGGATGGTCTCCACCGAAGCGTAATGACTTCAACGGAACTACCCAAATGACTGATACCTCAGGTCAACACCCTCTTGGTTCAAACCCCTCAAGCCCACGTCAGCTTGTGCCCGGACACCTAATTCAGACACCTCAATCCTGCACCATTTTGGCCTCAGACACATTGGGACAACACCACCTTGGCTCCAGATCTACAGTGCATCAAGTCCGTGAAGACACCTTCCGACATCTCCAGTTCGGCAACGGCGGCCTCCAATGTCCACAAATGGATGAAGACAGCCTCCAGCATCTACAGTTTGGCAAAGATAGTCCCCATGTCTATAGCTTGGCAAAGACGAGCTCCGGCAACCCCCAACATCCACAAATATATGAAGACCGCCTCCAGTGTCTACAATTCGGTCAGGGACGCCAAGTTCTCAAAATGCAAATCGGTCAGGGACGCCAAGTTCTCAAATACAATTCGGTCAGAAACGCCAAATTCTCGAATGCGAATGGGTCAGGGACGCCAAGTTCTCAAAATGCAAGTCGGTCAGGGACGCCAAGTTCTCAAATGCAAATGGGTCAGAGACGCCAAGTTCTCAAATGCAAATCGGTCAGGGACGCCAAGTTCTCAAAATACAAATCGGTCAGGGACGCCAAGTTCTCAAAATGCAAGTCGGTCAGGGACGCCAAGTTCTCAAATGCAAATGGGTCAGAGACGCCAAGTTCTCAAATGCAAATCGGTCAGGGACGCCAAGTTCTGAAAATGCAAATTGGTCAGGGATGCCAAGTTCTCAAATACAATTCGGTCAGAAACGCCAAATTCTCGAATGCGAATGGGTCAGGGAAGCCAAGTTCTCAAAATGCAAGTCGGTCAGGGACGCCAAGTTCTCAAATGCAAATGGGTCAGAGACGCCAAGTTCTCAAATGCAAATCAGTCAGGGACGCCAAGTTCTCAAAATACAAATCGGTCAGGGACGCCAAGTTCTCAAAATGCAAGTCGGTCAGGGACGCCGAGTTCTCAAATGCAAATGGGTCAGGGACGCCAAGTTCTCAAATGCAATTCGATCAGAGACACCAAGTTCTCAAAGGCAAGTAGGTCAGGGACGCCAAGTTTTCAAATGCCAATCGGTCAGAGATACCTCACGCCCCTAAATGTTTCAACATCTCGATCAGATACATCAAGACTCTCAACACTACACAGCCCTCGCAACTTGCTCTCCTGCAGGTAAGCACAGCAAAGGTACGTTAGTCCCTCAACATATCTCAAAATATGCATACATTCACAAATGTTGCATGATTACCCATAGCTTTAGCTATCTCTATCTCCGCAAATAGCGACGTAGGCTTTAGTTCCTTGAGGTGACAGCCTCCGAATTATCAAAAGGCCCAGGATCCTAGACCTGTTCCTAACTATCCAGTGGATTTCGAACTACGTCCAGGCTTGATTCCCACTCGGGATACGTAGGCAGCCTACCATAGGTCCAGCCGCTTGACCAACACGGTCACCCTTTTCCCCGATAATCATCGTAAGCTCTAATCTTCCCCTGCGAGAATGCCCTCAAATAGTCTCCCTCAACCTCGATTTAGGTTCATACTCCTGAACTGAGCCCTCATTTAGGTTCATACAATAGAACTAAACCTCAACTTAGGTTCATCCCTGACGAAAGCCAACGGAATTCCGTCTCTTTCACCTCCGGCAGCAAACGTAAGACCGATCCCTTCAAATGAAGTCCACCAAAAGACTGTCTATCCCCTCAGAGTCCGTCCCCAACGAAAGGATACGAACATCGAAGGAAATCGTTTCAAAATAAGTTGATACCTCCAGATCACCCATCACCAAGGTTCGAGGCACCTAAGACGCCATCACCAAGGTTCGAGGCACCTAAGAAGCCATCACCAAGATTCGAGGCACTTAAGACGCCATCACCAAGGTTCGAGGCACCTAAGACGCCATCACCAAGGTTCGAGGCACCTAAAATGCCATCATCAAGGTTTGAGGCACCTAAGACGCCATCATTAAGGTTCGAGGCACCTAAAACGCTATCACACACAACACGAGGAAAGCGATAAATCGCAATCATTCCCTAATTCGACAAACCGAAATCATTAGCAGGGTGACTTCCCAAAAATAGTCAGATCATAGGGCGACTTCCCAAAAACAGTCAGATCTTAGGGTGACTTCCCAAAAATAGTCAGATCATAGAGCGACTTCCCAAAAATAGTCAAATCATAGGGCGACTTCCCAAAAATAGTCAGATCTTAGGGTGACTTCCCAAAAATAGTCAGATCTTAGGGTGACATCCCAAAAATAGTCAGATCATAGGACGACTTCCCAAAAAAAGTCAAATCTTGGGCGACTTCCTAAAAATAGTCAAATCTTAGGGCGACTTCCCAAAAATAGTCAAATCTTAGGACGACTTCCCAAAAATAGTCAAATCTTAGGTTGACATCCTAAAATAGTCACCTTAGGGTCAGCATCGAAAGACCCGAACTACGACTGGCTTGATTCCTCTTAAGGATACGTAGGTAGCCTATCTTTAGGTTCAGCCATCAGACCGAAAATGGTCATTCCTATCCCCAGTAGAGCGGATATACAACTTCAGCCATCAGAACGAAATGGTCATTTTTTATCCCCAGCAGAGCGAATATACAACCTTAGCCATCAGACCAAAGATGGTCATTTCTTATCCCCAGCAGAGTTTCTTTCCAGCAACCGACTGCCGAACTCACTCGCCAGGTTGACATCCTAAAATAGTCACTCCAGGGTCAAAGACCCGAACTACGACCGGCTTGATTCCCATTCGGGATACGTAGGTAGCCTATCACTAGGTTCAGCCACTCGATCATCCTGTCAAATATGGAGCCTTACTCTTATCAACGACCCCGCTTCCTTCAAAAGCACCGTCACCGAGGGGCTACTGTAAGTGCTCCAATTTGAGTTGTTAGTATTTTCGTTAGAAAATTAACGAAAGTTTTAACATTCCTAACATTTCTAAAAATTCCTAACATTTCTAACAAGACAAGGATAAATTAGGGATTGCCATTTAGAGTTAAGCATGGAAAAAAATCTTACAAAAGCAAGAGAATTGTAAAATCCCGAAATGGGAAGCTGCAGTCAACAAACTGCTGGAATAATTTGAAAAATATTCTTCCTGTCCAAAGCCTGGAGCAGCATTTAATGAACAGTGCACGCCTCAGACATGTCCGCGCGGATCCTATTGCATCTCACAGTGGCCTATAAATTGAACCCTCCTCTCTCATTTTACACAACACAATTCACTCACAGCAACAGCACTTTGGCGAAAAATAGGGAGAAAACAGTGGGAATTCACTTGAATTGCCACCATTTTCTCTTGAATCTTTCCCAAATCCCACTCACTCCAAATACTCTCAAATCACTCCCATTCATACACAAGCCCAAGATTCAATCACCCCTTAAGAGGAGGATTAGAGAGAAAACATAGAGGAATTAATTGTTATCTACTTGTTTTCTCTTTGACCAACTCTAATCACAAGCCCTAAACACATTCAAACCCTAAACACTTTCAAGCCTTGAATCCATTCAAACACAAAACACAAAGAAGATAGGTATAACCTCCCTCTTCCTACCCTAAATCTCTTTCATCCATGCATGCATTTTCAAACTCCAAAATGTAGTTTGTTCATCTTCTTGCCCTAGATCCAAGAGGATCACCATGGAAGTTCATCTCCATGGATGATCCTCTACAAGGATCAACATTCTTTTCAAAGTATTTTTACTTACTAGCAAACACCTTTTCAAAACCCTAAAAATCATTTTCATACACAAAATCTTTCTTTCAAAGGATAAAATTCCCCTTCCCAAGCAAATGAAATGCTTAAAGTCCTAATGTACCCCAAGGATAGCTTGATATAGTAGATCACCACTAAAATGTTTAGTGATCACTAATCAAAGCTTATGGAAATGGGGACAAGCATGGATGCCAAACCCCCTTTAAAATCATGTTTTTCTTCATGAGGAAGTTGCTGTCCAGTAGCCTTTCTCTAAGACCTCTGTCCATGGTCTAATTTTTTGGACATACAGAAACTTGGAATTTGGTGTTGACTACAAAATACTTTTTGTAGCCAACATCCAGAGATTTCCAAAAATATTTTTACTTTTTTTATTTCGTGAGTAAAACTCCATTTTTCAAATTATCGTTTAAAAGTCAGTTCCTCAGTCTCTGGAAGTCCTGATTTCATATCAGGGACTTCCAGAAGATTTTGGTCCACCAAATCATCTCCAAATGGGAAAGTTCTTTTACAGAAACCTTATTTAAGGTGTTTTTGAACAACTTTCATTCTCGGACTTTCCCCAGATTCTGAGATTTTTAAGCCCTTAAACCCATTTTAAAATCAACTGTCCACTGCCTTTTTCATTCTGGCAGAAATGTTTTTCAACTTCAAAAAATCTTTTGAGTACCAAAACTCAACCCAAAAATCATACCAAAAATCATGGGACTTGTTTAAAGTCTAATAAAGAGTTCCCAATTTTTAATTTTCAGTTTGAACTTATTTTGGCCAAAACACACACACACGCACACACACAAATGGTTTTTAATGCTTGGAAGACTCATTTTACGAGGCATTCCGGGTGAACACTAACGTTCTTCCCGGCGTGTAACGTGACCTCCGAACCCAAATCTCTTGATTCCGGGCATTTTTCAAAGTTTTGGCCCTTAAAATAAAAATGGCGTGGCGACTCCGTTTGATTTCAAAAAAAAATCGGGTACATCACAGCAGCGAATTTACGAAACTCAGAATGCTTTGTTGCAATTGGACCCCGAAAATTCAATGGCCAAGTATATCAGGCCTTCGAGGACAAGAAACTCTCGTGGAAGGGAAACTCAGGGTGATAGACGAGGTAGCCAGAGGAGTCCTCCTCGTGGCTAAGATCCCCCTCACCATGAGCCTGCTATACCACCTAGGCAAAACCTCCGAGATGCTCCTCCGCGTCCTCGGTCGAATAATCATGAAAACAAGAGGAATGTGGTAGACCTGAGAAGCCACTTGAATTCAAGGGAGCAGGAGGTTAACTCAGCCGACTTACGAGGAAGGCTCAGTCAGGCTAGGCATTTCTCCCCTCCTCCACGTAACATGTCTCCTCGTCATAATCATCATCCTTGGTAGAGTTCACCTCATCCCAGGCACTTTGCAAAGCCGAGGAGTCCCCGTCCATACAGAATGATACTTGGTGTCTATGAAGCGGAGCCGAGGAAGGATAAAACACCTTCTAGACGAGGAGAGAACCACCAGGATGACGAGGAGCATAGCAGGGTGATTGGTCACCCAAGAGAAAAGTCCCACCGAAGTTCCCATAGGAGTTCCCACCGAAGCTCTCACTTCAGTTCGGAAAATGGGATTGATGCTAGAAAGATGTTGCTCTTGAAAAATAGAATTGATGATATGGATATGGGGAAGAATGACGAGGAAGAAGATGACACTAGTGCAACCCGTCCCTTCTCTTAAAGAATAAATGATTTACCACCTAAACCTGCCCTCAATGTCCCAAGTTTTGACAAGTATGGAGGAACCACGGATGTATGGGACCATGTGTAAAGTTTTGAATCTACTATGGCCTTCCTCACCAAAGCAGATGACATTCTCTGTAAAGCCTTTGCGAGTACCTTCTCCGGAACAGTCCTGACCTGGTTCCGTGAGCTGAAAAAGGGAAGCATTGACGGCTGGAGGGATATGAGGAGGAAGTTCCTAGATCACTTTGCCACGGCATGGAAGAGGAAGAAATGGTTGACTGACCTTGCTAACATCGAACAAGGAAAGAATGAAACTACTCTGAGCTACTACAACAGATTCAGGGCTATGGCAGACCAAGTAGAGGAAAGTTTGACTGACAGGGAAGTGATAATATGATTCAACTCTGGACTAAGATCCGAACAATTGATCTACGAGCTCTCAGCCAGAGAACCCAAGTCAAAATCGGACCTCTACAATGTGGAATATGCCATAGCCATGACGGAAGAAAAAAGCAAGAAAAGTCTGATAAGCCAGAGAACCCAAGTCAAAATCGAACCTCTACAACTGAATGGCGACTCTTTAAGAGCAGAATTTTGTCTTGTGCAGATTTCTGTCTTTTGAATTGGATGATCACTTAAGCTGATCGACTGCACTATATATAGGCCTCCAAAACTTGGAGCCTACTCAAAATGATCAAACAAACAGCCTTGAAGTTGTTCCTTTAAAATAGCTCCATTCGCCTCAATTGTAGAAGACTTTGTCTTCATGGCTTCTCTTGCTTGTACACTTTTTCTGTAGATACCTTGTACTCTATCCTAATCTCCCCCTGAATAGCTAACCAATAGCTCTTTTATTTGGTCACCACTTTTACATATAAACAACATGTTTATATGTAATTTTCTTCATCTCCTTCGAAGTTCACGCCTAGGCATATTCTGTTGACCTATTCAAGCTCATAAACAGCAGACTAACAACTGATATTTAAACATTAATTTACACATTATTATTTGTGAAAAATACAGTAATCATACTGGTATTGTCAAATCTAAATGGCAACACCTGTGGCAACACCAGTGGTAACACTGGTTTGGCAACACAGGGAATGACACATATGGCAACACATGTTCTAAAATTTACAATCCAATTCAGAAATCGAAATTTACACAAGAAAGAACTCGCCTCTTCAGATTGCCTCAAGTGTTGGCAACACACTGTCCAACACAGGTGTATTTTCACATATATCTTTATATTTTGAGAGTTGCTGAGTGTTAGATAATTAGTGATTATAAAGAGAGAGTTCTAGAATAGCTGTTCCCCTATGATAATGTCTATAAATCATTAGGGAACTTTTGACCTTGTATCTAAAGCTTTTTTTAAAGAAAGGTTTTGCCCTCCTGGCACCCATCAAGTTATATATTTATATAACTTGATAAAAATCTATTCTCTTGTGTTTGTTTTATTATTTCCGCTGCCATTTAATTATCTGTATTTTTCTATTTTTGAATTGGTGTGAGTTGTGTTGTTCTTAGTGCTGTCAATACTAATAACAACACTTGTGAGTTTCGTCTCACTTTTCTAAGCCATTGACAATTTCAATTGGTATCAGAGCCTGGCACTTGATATACTTAGTGTTTTGATCCATTTGTCATGGCTTATGATCCTACAAATCCTAATCAAAAGAGGCTTCCTATTTTAGATGGGTCTAATTATGCTTATTGGAAGATTCGTCTTCGTTCGCATATCAAATCAATTGATCTTCGAGCTTGGCGATCTATAATTAATGGTTATTCTTTTCCATTGCTTCCTCCGGATGAAGATGGTGACGTTCAAGTCAAACCTGAATTCGAGTGGACAATTGAAGAGAATAATCTTGCTAGTTTCATTGAAAAGGCTCTAAATGCCATCTATGAATGGGTTGACATGCATATGTTTAAACTCATTCAAAATAGTCCCACTGCAAAAAATGCTTGGGATACTTTACAAAGATTTTGTGAAGGTGATGGTAGTCCAAGAAATAAAGCTTAGAGGTCTTACTAGTAAGTTTGAAACATTAGGAATGGGTGAAAACGAAGATATATCTTCTTATTTTGAAAAGTTGATTGATATTTCAAATGCTTGTCAAGTATTAGGAGAACCTTTTACCAATAAACAACTAGTTTCAAAAGCTATTCGTACTCTTCCCGAACGTTTTAATATTAATGTTTCGGCCATTGAAGAGGCTCGTAATCTTTTAACTATGGATATCAATTCCTTAATGAGCATTTTGAAATTTTTTTAAATGAATCTTAATGAGCAAATCGAGGGTTCAAAAGGCAAAAATATTGCTTTAAAAGTCGAATCTTCGGACACTGTTGTGAATGATGAAGATGAAGCCTTCGAGAAATTAGACGAGAATACGAGTGTAGCTTTACTTGCTAAGAAATATAATTCCATGCTTAGGAAGTTTAACAATGTGCAGGTTAAAGCTAAGGACCAACAATTTAAAATGCATAGTTTTGTGCCCAAGAGAGTCCCTCCTACGAAACAAAAAGACACATCACTAAGAAGAACATCCTCAGAGAAGTCCAGATTTGACCCCAAATACATTGAATTCATTCAATGTCATGCTTTTTCCGATTGGGGTCACTATGCGAATGAATGTGCAAACACCTTGAGAAAGGCGGGCAAAAATATGTGGGTGTCTCTTAGGATGAAGAGGAGGAAGGAACGGAGAAAGATGAAAATCTCAAGCAAGTGGTTATGTTAGCCACGGTGGAGGAGCTGCCTTTGACAGAATGTGTTGCTTCAAGTGTTGTCCAGAATATGACAACACCTGACACAACACTTATGTCTTCGTCAGGATGTGTTGCCTCAAGTGTTGTCCAGCAAATGGCAACACATGACACAACACTCAGCAGGTATGATTCATTAAGTTTTTCTAATGATATATGCTTTCATGGTTCTATTATTACAGATGAGTCATTAGAGGATGAGCTTGACAACGATGAGCTCATTCATGAATTAAAAATTCTATATGAGTCTCTTCTCGTAGAATGGAAAAAGGAGAACAAGATGGTGGTATTCTTGACAAAGGAGAATCATGAACTTAAGGACTCCTTGACTCGGCTAGAGGTTCAACTCACTTGGAAGGATGAAGATCTTGATAAACTCAAGGCCTAGCTCAACATAGTTTAATCAACCTTCAAAAAACTCTACACGAGTACCTCCAAACTAGATGAGATACTTAACTTGAGTAAGCCTCTCAAAGCAGGTATTGGTTTCAAGAATCACTAGAAAATATTACTTCTTCCTTGTTTAATGTTGAAACTAAAACTCGTTTTGTAAAAGAACAACTTAAGAAAAAGGTAGTAATTCTAGTAATATTTCTGATCAAACCATTGAGTGTGAATACTGTCACAAAACTGGACACAACAAATTATAATGTTTTATTCTACAAAAGAAAAAGTCCAGTTTACAAGTGTTCCTCAAGTGTCATCAAAATCACAGGACAACACTCGAGACAACACAAGAGGATAGAAGATCAGATTTGCAAGAAAAGTTTGGTTACCTAAAGCTAATCTTAAATGTTATATATCTACACTGCTTTAAGGATTAACGTTTCAAGTGCTTGGTACTTTGATAGTGGTTGTTCACGTCACATGACGGGAATAAAATCATTCATAAAGGAATACCAACCTATTCATGGAGGTCAGTTACCTATGGAGGTGGAGGAAAGAGTAATATTATTGGAAAAGGAACACTTGATGTCATCGGTTTTCCTCCTTTAAAAAACATCTTGCATGTAGATGGTTTGGTTACTAATCTAATTAGCATTAGCCAATTATGTTATGATGATTTGGAAGTAAAATTTAATAAGGGTACTTGTGAAGTTTTTGATAAAACTAACTTTTGTGTTATGAGAGGAACAAGGTCGAGTGATAATTGCTACCTTGTTGGTAATTAACAAGTATGCAACTTGACAAACCATGATGACATAACCTTATGACATCAAAAGTTAGGTCATTCTCATTATAGGAATCTTGAGAAGATTATCAAACTTAATGCTGTTAAAAGTGTTTCCAATTTAAATCTCAAGAATACCATGTTATGTGGTGACTGCCAAAAAGGTAAGCAGACTCGTGTTGCTCACAGTGTTGTACAACCTAATGAACAACACTCAGGAACAACACATTGTTTTCAGCTTTTACATATGGACTTAATGGGTCCAATTGAGTTAGAAAGCTTGGGAGGTAAGAGGTATGTTTATGTGATAGTGGATGATTTTTCTAGATTTACTTGGGTCTATTTTTTAAGAGAAAAATCTGAAACTTTTGATAAATTTAAACACTTATTTTCCAAAATAAAAAACATGTTTTGTTCGTCTATTTTTCGTATAAGATCAGATCATGGTAAAGAATTTGAAAACATCTTCTTCTCTACTTTTTGTAGTAAAAAAGGGATACACCATGAGTTTTCAGCACCCAAAACACCACAACAAAATGGTGTTTCTGAACGGAAAATAGACTTTGTTAGAGATGGCTCGTGTTATGCTAATTGCTAGAAATATTTCTAAAGGTTTTTGGACCGAGGCATTTAACATGGCATGTAACACTACGAATAGAGTTTTCTTAAGACATGGTACAACTATGACACCCTATGAGATTTTAAATGAAAAGAAACCTACTGTACACTACTATCACATGTTTGGATGTCTATGTACTATTTTAAATGATTGGAAATATTTAGGAAAACTTGATTCAAAGAGTGACAAAACTATCTTTCTTGAGTACTCTCAAAAACAGTCATGCTTACCGAGTCTATAATTTAAGGTTAAAAACTTTTCAAGAATCGGTAAATATTTAATTTAACAACTTTTTGAGTGCCACAGGTCAACCAGCCAAAGATATGCCTCTGACATTGCTGGAAGAAGCTGAACAACGTACTGGAACAGAATCTGGTTCAAGCAATACATCCACAGATTCAAGTGTTGCCCCGAGTGTTACCTCTGAAACGACAACACATGAGACAACACATGATGTCCGAACAGTGGCTGAAAATAATGACTCAGAAGAAGAAGATGTGTTAATGTATCAACAGGGCAGGAGAGATCCTCCAGCAAAATTAGAAATAACTATCCTATTACTCAGGTAATTGGGGAGGTTAATGAAGGAGTTCGAACAAGAAATAAGGAGCCAGTTAACTGTAGAGATATGGTAAGATATGTGTGTATGTCAAACACATACTCCAAGGTAAAACACTCCTATTTCATTTTTGTTCTTGAGCCTAAAAATGTGATTGAAGCCTTAAAAGATAATTTCTGGATACAAGCTATGCAAGAAGAGCTTGAACAATTTACCCGGAACAATGTTTGGTGTTTAGTTCCTTGTCCTTTAAAATAAAGAATTTGTTGGGTTTTGGGGTTACAAACGCAGTGGAATATTTAACATTAACATCAAAACCCTAGCCCTAAATCCGTCTAGCATGAAGAGATTAGAAATATATATAAAATAGAATTTACATACCTTGAATGCAATTAAGTTTGCTTGAAATTGAATCTGAAATTCGAATATCAAAACGAATATCAAAACTGTTGATTTTAGGTTTTGATCTTCTCCTTGTCTTTTACCTTATGAAGAATCGATGGATGAAGGCTCCAAGCTTTTGGTGATTAACATATCACCCTCTATCGGTAATCCACACGCGAATGGACCAAGAACAATTCTTGATTTGATTGCTAGATGATCTCCGATTGTTGAATCAATATTCAACAATCAATGGCTGCTCAATGGAATTGATTTGGGGTGTTTTAGATCTTTGTCAAAATCTATGTTTTAATGTTTCAAAAACATCTAAAAACGTGTACCAAGGCTGAGGCAAAAGGGTTCTATTTATACTTTGTAAATAGTCCTTTTCCTAGCCAAATTTGGAGTTGCAGCAAAACAGGACAGAGGGGTGAATCTGGAAGTGAGGCGCGCGCCTGTCCTCACCCCAGGCGGCCGCCTCAAACCACTTTTCAGCCTCCTAAAGTTTCTGCTCTCCAGGCGCCCGCCTTGCCTTTCGTGAGGCGCCTGCCTCACACAAAAATCCATTTTTGGTGTGTGACCCTATAGGAATTATATTTATGTTGGTAGTGAGTTGAAACATCAACCTCACAAGACATAAGTGACTTCTAGCAAATCATTATGTCAACCCAATTAAATATAACATCAAAGCTTGATTCCTTAATAGATCCAATGTTATAATCCCTTTGTCCACGATGTCCAATTGAACATGAGTCATGGTCTAGGTTAACTCATTCCGTTCAATGCTTTCTCGATTCTGAATATGTTGATAATGCAAATGCATTTGATCTCTATCAAATCATTTTAGTGCAGCCACACATTTCATCAACATCATTCATCGAGAGGCCCAAGCAAACATCTCTCTTCATAAGAGGGACAAATCCCGTCTTGACTTATCATTCTTCCCTACATGGATCCAAACATGCTAGCATAGCCCTTATTGTTATCCGATTAAAGATAGTGTTAGACTATATCAAACACGATCTTCACCATGTGGAAGACGATGATAATCTCAGGTATAAAGGATTCAATAACACGACTATCATGAGATTTATTCATGACATATATGACTATTGACCATGTCATAAATCTCATCCGTAGGTCATGTCCAATACTTGTTCTCTAGCAAGTATCCATAAGTGTAATGTGCATCAGATGCATATAATCATCTCCATGTTTATCCACTACCAACTTATACTAGTTGTTCACAACAACAAGGGACGCAATTCAATATAATAAACATGCAAACATATAATGAATAGAATAAATGCACTATATAATAAATAATAAAGATGATACATAACGGTTCAAGTCAATCCCAACTATAGCCTAGGGCATTACACCAACAATCTCCCACTTGCACTAGGCTCCATCTATGTATCTAATACCCATGGACCTCACATGACCAACATGCTTAGCATGTACGAGTGGCTTTGTAAGCGGATCCCCAATGTTATCATCGGTTGATACTTTGCATATCTTAACGTCTCCCCGATCAATGAACTTTCTAATGAGATGGAAACGCCTAAGTATATGTTTGGATCTCTGGTGTGACCTTGGTTCCTTTGCTTGCGCAATGGCACCATTGTTGTCACAATAAAGTTCCACCGGATTAGTGATACTTAGAACAACTTCCAAGTCACTAATGAACTTCTTGATCCAAACTACCTCCTTAGCTGCATCGGATGCCGCTATATATTCGGCCTCAATAGTAGAATCAGCAATAGTACTCTGCTTGGAACTCTTCCAACATATCGCACCTCCGTTAAGCATAAACACAAATCCCGACTGCGATCGGAAATCATCTTTGTCGGTTTGGAAGCTAGCATCTGTGTAACCTCTTACAACAAGATCTTCTTCCATCCCTCCAAATACCAAGAATGCATCCTTAGTCCTTCGTAAGTACTTTAGGATCGTCTTGACTGCCATCCAATGGTTCTCACCCGGATCAGATTGGTAAAGACTTGTCATGCTCAAAGCATATGAGACGTCGGGTCTAGTACAAATCATAGCGTACATGGTAGAACCAATAGCTGAAGCGTATGGAATATCATTCATCCTCTTTTGTTCATCAGTTATCTTAGGACACTGAGTCTTACTAAGAGTAACACCATGACCCATTGTCAAGTTTCCTCTCATAGAATTTTCCAATTTGAATCTTCTAAGAACCTTGTCAATGTAGGTACTTTGACTAAAACCAATGATCCTCTTTGATCTATCTCTATAGATCTTGATACCAAGGATGTAAGCGGCTTCGCCCATATATCTTTCATTGAGAAACACTTCCCTAACCAAGACTTGACAGTCTTAAGCGCAGGAATGTCATTTCCAATGAGTAAGATATCATCGACATACAACAAGAGAAATAGCATAACGCTCCCACTGAATTTCATGTATACACAAGGTTCATCTTCGTTCTTGATAAAACCAAACTCTTTGATTTTCTCATCGAACATAAGATTCCAACTCCTAGAAGCTTGCTTCAATCCATAAATGGATCTTTACAACTTGCACACCTTACTACAATTTTATGGATCTACAAAACTTTCGGGTTGTGGCATATACACATCCTCAAGAAGTTTTCCGTTAAGGAAAGTGGTTTTGACATCCATTTGCCATATCTCATAGACATAATATGAGGCTATGGCAATCAAAATTCTAACAGACTTAAGCATGGCAACAGGCGAGAAGGTTTCATCATAGTCTACACCATGAGTTTGCCTATATCCCTTTGCTACAAGCCTAGCCTTATAAGTATGCACCTTCCCATCCATGTCAGTTTTCTTCTTGAAAACCCAATTGCACCCTATGGTTTTTACACCTTCGGGTGGCTCAATCAAGTTCCAAACTTGATTATCCGACATGGATTGCAATTCGGACTTCATGGCTTCTAACCATTTATCCGAATTGGGATCGGACATCGCCTCTTGATAGGAAGTAGGTTCGTCATTCTCAATGACTTCCACTTAATTACTTTTCGACATGATGAATCCATATCTTTCGGGTGCGGATCGTAACCTATCCAATCTATGATGGACTTGTGAATCTTGAACCGATTCCACAACTTCTTGTGGAGTTGGTTCAGTCTCTACTATCGGTTCCATGTTTTTTTCAAGTTCTTAAACTTCTTCAAGATCAATTTTACTCCCACTTGATGTTTTATTGAGAAACTGTTTCTCAAGAAAAGCACCATGTCTAGCAACAAAAACTTTGTTCTCGTTGCGTTTGTAAAAATAATACCCTATGGTTTCCTTAGGGTAACCAACGAAAATAACCTTTTCGGATTTAGGTTCTAGCTTATCCGAGATAACTCTCTTCACATAAGCTTCGCAACCCCAAATCCTCATGAAAGACAAACTAGGTTTTCTTCCATGCCACATCTCATGTGGGGTTTTAGGAGCTGATTCAGTAGGGACTTTGTTCAGTGTGAACGCAGCAGTCTCTAATGCATGTTCCCAAAAGGATATAGGAAGGTCTACTTGACTCATCATCGAAAGAATCATATCTAATAAGGTTCTATTCCTCCTCTCGGAAACACATTTTCATTGTGGCATTCTGGGTGGAGACAACTCTGAAACAATTACACAGTTTTTGAGATGATTGTCAAATTCTTGGCTCAAATACTCACCACCACGATCGGATCGAAGTGCTTTAATTGTTTTGCCAAGTTGATTTTGTACTTAATTTTGAAATGTTCTAAACATCTCAAACGATTCACTCTTTGACTTCATCAGATAGACGTAGCCATATCTAGATAAGTCATCGGTGAATGTAATGAAATACCGAAATCCTCCCCTAGCAATGCTACTCATTGGTCCACATACATCAGTATGTATTAAGCCCAACAAGTCACTAGCCCTTTTACTACTCTTGGTGAAAGGTGGTTTGGTCATTTTACCCAATAAACAAGATTTGCATATCTCATATCATAATCATTTGAGTCTAACATTCCATCTTTGTGGAGTTTAGAAATGCGTTTCTCGTTTATATGACCAAGCCGGCAATTCCACATGAACGTATTGTTCACGTCATTCGGTTTAGATTTCTTATCCACATGATAAACATTTTCAACACTATTTTGTTTCTCATCAACATCAAGAACATAAAGGCCATTAAATGAATTTGCAATACCATAAAGCATATCATTTAAATAAATATAAAACTTCTTATTAGCAATAAGAAAATTATATCCCTCATTATCCAAACAAGAAACAGAAATAATATTCCTACTCAAATCCGGAACATAGTAACAATTGTTCAAAACAAGTACTAAGCCACTAGGTAAAGTTACATCATATATTTCTACGGCTAATGCAGCAACTCTTGCTCCATTCCCCACACGTAGGTTAAGTTCACCTTGTTTGAACACCTTCCTATTTCTCAGTCCCTGCACATTTAAACAAATGTGAGATCCACATTCGGTATCTAATACCCATGAACTAGAAACAGAAAGGAAAATATTTATCATATAGATACCTGAAGTAGTAGCAATCGTATTGCTCTTCTTCGCCTTTAGGCCTTCCTTGTAAGCCTTGCAGTTGCGCTTCCAATGACCAACCTCTTGGCAATGGTAGCAAACTGCATTCTTTGCCTCTTTGGCATCGGCAACTTTTGCCTTAGGTTTAGAAACACTTGATTTACCTTTGACATCTTTCTTGAACCCTTTGCCTTTGTTAACCATTAACACAGTATCGGTTTTAGGCTTCTTGATATTCATCTCTGCGTTCTTAAGCATCGCATGCAATTCCGAGAGATTCTTATCCATGCCAGTTATGTGATAGTGCATAATAAAATGACTATAACTTTCAGGCAATGAATTCAATATCAAATCCGTAGCGAGTTCCAAACTCAATGGATTTCCAAGACTATGAAGACGCTCAATGTGACCCTTCATCTTAAGAACATGAGCTCCCACCGATTGCCCTTCTTGCATCTTGCATGCAGTTAGGGACTTAACCACATCATACCTCTCGTTTCTTGCTTGCACTTGAAACATTTCCTTTAAGCGCTCAGCAAGATAAAATGATGCATCTATGTGCTCAAGGTCCTTTTGAAGAGCCTTAGACATAGTGGCTTGCATAAGGCATGCGACATCCATAGAATCATCATTATGTTTATTATGTGCATCCCTATCAGCCCTATAAGCATTTGGAGCAGGTTGAGGTGGAATGGGTTCATTGAGAACGTACAGTTTCTTCCCTTGCTTCAGAACAATTCTGAGGCTTCTGATCCAATCAGAATACTTTGTACCGTTCTCCTCAAGTTTGTCCTTCTCAAGGACAGATCGCAGTGACAAGGGTTGATTATTATGTGTAGCCATTCTACAATAAAATATGCAAACAATATAAACATATATCAATATCAACACATTTATCATCTAAGAGCAAATAATGTATTTCATAAATGCTCCCACTAAATTATACACCTTCAAATACAAACATGTATCATATAATCATAGTAGGCTAAGATCCGTATTTCACTTAATTTCGGTTTAACTGAGCTAATACCCAAAATCAAGCTATTTATGTAGAAACATCAATCATATCACTATATGACTCTTAGATCTTTTATGAGATTTCAATAGATATCATATATCAAAACATGTTTTAAATCTCATCTATGCCATAGGTCAAATCTTATTTGAAAGCACCAATTAAGTCAAAACCTTTTTCAAACATATAAGACATGGAACGATGCACTTGACTATGGCCAAAACTACATCAACCATAATATTATCTTGATCACAAACTAAGATATAATGATGCACCCAACTATGGCTGAAACTACATCAAAATACCCTCAATTTCACAAGTGTTCTAATCAAGGAATAGCATAAGACTTAAATATTTAGAAGGTTTTCAACATATAACAAACATCGCATGGTTGTAACATAGATCTCATGTGAACATAATCATGAACATAGGGCTTCATAAAATATCATACAAACAATTTGATTCAATTTTGAGAAATTACAAATCTAATTTAATCATATTAAAAGATTAATAACCTATGTAATAAACTAATCTAATTAATTTATCATTAATCATGAATCATGGCATATCACATATACTTATTTTTTCATAGAAACAAAACACATAAGATCAGATCATGGTAAAGAATTTGAAAACATCTTCTTCTCTACTTTTTGTAGTAAAAAAGGGATACACCATGAGTTTTCAGCACCCAAAACACCACAACAAAATGGTGTTGCTGAAAGAAAAATAGACTTTGTTAGAGATGGCTCGTGTTATGCTAATTGCTAGAAATATTTCTAAAGGTTTTTGGGCCGAGGCATTTAACATGGCATGTCACACTACGAATAGAGTTTTCTTAAGACACGGTACAACTATGACACCCTATGAGATTTTAAATGAAAAGAAACCTACTGTACACTACTTTCACGTGTTTGGGTGTCTATGTACTATTTTAAATGATCGGGAATATTTAGGGAAACTTGATTCAAAGAGTGACAAAACTATCTTTCTTGAGTACTCTCAAAAACAGTCATGCTTACCGAGTCTATAATTTAAGGTTAAAAACTTTTCAAGAATCGGTAAATATTTAATTTAATGACTTTTTGAGTGCCACAGGTCAACCAGCCGAAGATATGCCTCTGACATTGCTGGAAGAAGCTGAACAACATACTGGAACAGAATCTGGTTCAAGCAATACATCCACAGATTCAAGTGTTGCCCCGAGTGTTACCTCTGAAACGACAACACATGAGACAACACATGATGTCCGAACAGTGGCTGAAAATAATGACTCAGAAGAAGAAGATGTTTTGGTGTATCAACAGGGCAGGAGAGATCCTCCAGCAAAATTAGAAATAACCATCCTATTACTCAGGTAATTGGGGAGGTTAATGAAGGATTTCGAACAAGAAATAAGGAGCCAGTTAACTGTAGAGATATGGTAAGGTATGTGTGTATATCAAACACATACTTGTGAATGTGTGCCCAAATTGTGGAATTCACGCGAGTTTGAAGACATCCGGTTTAATTTGAAAAACGGAGTCGCCACGCCATTTTGATTTCCTCAAAACTTTGAAAAAAAGGATTTTATGGGTTCGGAGGTTAAGTTACCCCTTGGGAAGAACGGATCGTCGTTCACCCAAGGTGCCTTGCCGTAGCAAGTCTCCCTAGATTCCGTTTATTTTGCTTGCTTGCGTGCTTTCTTGTGTGCATGTGTTTGAATGAAAGAGGAGGGAATGTCCCAAGTTGTCTTCCGGACGTACAAACCATTTATTAGTTGTCGCTCGGGATTTCTTGGATTTTATGTGTTCGAGATTTTGATCCCGTCCTCACCTTGGACTTGTGATCATCGCATTTTGACCTCGGGACTTGCGTGATCGAGAGAAGGACTCTCTTTTATAGTCCAAAAATGAGGTTCTTTAGGAAGGAATGTCCTTAGCCCATCAATCCTACACTTTAAGACGATCGAGCTTATATGAATGCTTCATGCTCGTCTTAAGTGATAATCGAAGATATAGGGTTCAAGGTTGTCCCTTTCTAAAGAGATCATGGAACCTTTAATGGAAGAAACGATGTAAAGATAGGATCTTTACACCGGTCCGTTCCAAGGTTGCTAATGGGGACATGGGGAAATGCATGTAAAAATGACATTTTTAGTGAAAAGATGACATTTTTGGGTTGCAAAGGATGCATTTGATTTGCAAAGGATGCATTTTGGTTTGCAAAGGATGCATTTTGATGTAAAGACATGATCTTTATGCAAAGGATGCATTTTTATGAGGAAACTAGCATTTAATATGCAAAGGATGCATAAAGATTGCATTTTGAAAAGCAAAGGATGCATTTTTATGATGAAGGAATGACCTTTAATGCAAAGGATGCATGAAAATGGATTTTAGGTGCAAAGGATGCACCTTTTTTATAAAGACATGATTTTTATATGCAAATGATGCATTTTGGATGTAAAGATTGCATTTTTATGAGCAAATGATGCATAAAGATGGCATTTTTGTGTAAAAAGGGGATTTTTAGGTGCAAAGGATGCACCTTTGATTTAAAGATTATATTTTTAATGACAAATAATGCCTAATTTATGCAAAGGGGAAAAAGGGGGATAATAAAGATATGATCTTTATTGAAAACTACCGAGTCCCAAGCAAAGATAATAACAATATATGAATGCAATGAGCAATCTAATTCAAATAGAGCAATTAAAATGCAAGGCAAGGGAGTGAGAGGTTACCAATGGTGGCCTCTTCTTCTTTGGGTTGAGCTAGGTGGAAGGACCAACTTTGGGATCTTCAAGGAGGAGGGAGGTGGCTTCTTGGCTTGCTTCTTCAACCTTCTTGGATTTCCAGCAGTATTTGAGTGTATTGGGACTGAATATAGAGTGTATTGTGTGTGTTTTTCGTCCTCAAAATGGGTAGAGGAGGGCTCTATTTATAGGCAGTCTGGATAAGACCAATGAAGCCGTGCGGCCAGAGATCCTTGGCTAATGCAGCCGTGCGGCATTATCCCTTGTGACTCAGCATGTTTCTAGAATCATGCAAGGTGGCAATTCTAGAACCTTTTCCAAATTAAGAAAAATGTGTTTCTTAATTGGTAAGCATTCCCTTCAGCCCTTAGATGATTTGGAGCATTCCGGGAATTGTTGCGGAACTCTAGGAAAGTACGGGGAGTTACCGGGAAATTTACCGGAATTAGGGAAATTAGCCAGGAAGGCATGAGCCAGATTTGGGTACTTACAGAAGCCCCTCGGCAACGTCACTTGCAGAGCGAGTGGGGTTGTCGATAGAAAAGGATCCAATCTGGCGAATGCCGAGACGGATCGAGTGACCAAAGTGGTCAAGTGGCTGAACCTCTGGAAGGCTACCTACGTATCCCGAGTGGGAATCAAGCCAGGCCGTAGTTCTGAAGAGATCCTATGAGGAATAGAGAAGAGAAAATTGGTCTCTTGATGGGGAAATAGCAGAGAAAATGACCTAGGAGGTCAAGCAATTGATCCTACTGGGGATATGCTAGAAGTGACCAATGTGGTTGGATGTCAAGACCTTTATGAGGGGCTATTTCATCACTGAGGAGCGATGAAGGAATAGGGTGACCAAAGTGGTCGAATGGCTGAACCTTTTATAAAAGGCTACCTACGTATCCCGGAGGAATCAAGCCTTGATCGCAGTTCAAGCATCACTAGATAGGTTAGGAACGATGTCTAGGATCCTTGAAGGTTTTGACAATTAATGGAGGTTGTCACCTGATTGACAATTAATGGAGGTTGTCACCTGAGGAAAGTAGAGCTTACGTCACTATCGAGGAGATAGAGGTTGCTAAAGTTTGGAGAACTTGAGCATACTTCACTATCGGTGATAGAGGTAGCTTAAGTTTGGAGAACTTGAGCATACTTCACTATCGAGGAGATAGAGGTAGCTTAAGTTTAAAGAACTTGAGCATACTTCATTATTCGTGATAGAGGTAGCTTAAGTTTGGAGAACTTGAGCGTACTTCACTACCGGTGATAGAGGTAGCTTAAGTCTGAAGAACTTGAGCGTACTTCACTATCGGTGATAGAGGTAGCTTAAGTCTGAAGAACTTGAGCGTACTTCACTATCGGTGATAGAGGTAGCTAAAGTTTGGAGAACTTGAGCATACTTCACTATTCATGATAGAGGTAGCTTAAGTTTAGAGTTCTGACAATTCGGAGGTTGTCACCTAGAGTCATTCCGTTATAACGGAAGTAACGGAGGCGACTGGGGAAGAAAGCTTATTTGCTTAAGAGATAAGGGATATCTTTTGAAAACGACGTTATCTTGGTTAAAAGATAACGGGAATTACATGCCCAAGTGGAAAGTCCAGGGGCAAAAGGGTAATTTCTGCTCAGAGCGAAAGAGGCCGCCCGGCATGAGATGGGGGCAAAAGAAGCCGTACGGCTAGAAGTCTGTTTTTTCCAGATTATTTAAAACAGATTTGAACGGGCATTGGGCATTATTGCCGCCTATTCACTGCCGAGGAAGAGAGAGGAGGGAGAGAAATTTCAAAATTCCTTCAATTTCCTTTGCCTCTACTGATTTGGAATGGATCCAGAGGGGAACCCAATGCCGAGGCAAGCTAGAAGGAACATCTCCGCGGCCGCGAGAAGGAGGAGGAAGGAGCTTGTTCGGACGGAGAGGAAGTATGACTTCCTTACGCCTCCATCGGAGCTCTATCCGGGGAGAAGGGAGCATAAATCAACAAACCCTCAATCGGTTGGGGTAAGCATTCTTAGTTTGCTCAATTCCGTCGATTTTGATTGAATTTTGATTGATTTAGGGCTTGACCCGAGCTTAGGAATTTTCTCAAATTTTCCTAGGATTTTTGGATGATTTTGAAATCTTGATGATTAACCTATGAGGCTAAAAAGATGAAAGAATATGCATGTGCAATTTATTTGACAAAATAATGAGAATGACCCATTTTTTCCGAAAATAAAGTAAGAGAAATAATTGTCTAAAATGTGACGAAGTCCTCGCATGTGCTAAAACTAGGTCATAGATGAGAAAATGGGATTTTGGATGATGAAAAGGATTCATGCATGCCATTTTTGAGAAAAAATTAATGCTTATGTGCAGATAATTTTTGAAAATTGTGATTTTGTGCTTAGGAAAGCAATGTGCTTGACATGATGTGTTTCAAGTGATGAAAGACACGTTTTCGATGCAGAGGATGCTAGAAAAATTTTTATGAATGCTTTTCTTTTGAAAATATGTGCACTTTTGAATATATGCATGCTTTTTGAAAAAGACTGACGCATTTCTTTTGATGTGCTTGTCTACAGGAGAACAAGTCTAGAGGGCCTTTGGAGATTTCAGTCAGGCTATGGGAGAGGATGCCCAATTTTGAGAAGAATGGAGCGAACCCTAAGCAACTGGTGCGGGCTACCGGCTTGGATTTGTTCATTGAGGCCATCGGCAGAGGTATTCACATTACCTCTAAGAGCAAGGGCTTGGTCCAGGCCCTATCTGAGTTCTGGTGGGACACCACCCACAGCTTTCATCTTAGCTGGGGGGAGCTGACGGTGACTCTGGCCGATTTCTCTACTATCACAGGCTTATAGTTCACCGGGAGGCCTGTGACTTGGAGGGACCATATCACTGCCGAGGAGTTCAGGGCTTTGGTTGGGTTTTAGCTGATTCCCAAGGGGCTTGGAATGGAGACGAGGAACGTCGAGGTGGCAGTCCAGAACTACATACGTGTGAATGTGTGCCCAAAATTTTTGTTTATTGGAATTCACGCGAGTTTGAAGACATCCGAGTTATTTGAAAAACGGAGTCGCCACGCCATTTTGATTACCTCAAAACTTTGAAAAAAAGGTTTTATGGGTTCGGAGGTTAAGTTACCCCTTGGGAAGAACGTTTGGCGTTCACCCAAAGTGCCTTGCCGGAGCAAGTCTCCCTAGATTTCATTAATCATGTTTGCTTGCGTGCTTTCTTTGTGTGCATGTGTTGAAAATAAGGGGGAATGTCCAAGTTGTCTTCGGACGTACAAACCATTTGTTGGTTGTCGCTCGGGATTCCTTGGAATTTATGTATTTGGGATTATGATCCCGTCCTCATCTTATGACTTATGATCATCGCATTTTAAACCTCGGGACCCTCGGGACTTGCGTGATCGAGAGAATGACTCTCTTTTGGGTCAAAGATGAGGTTCTTTAGGAAGGAATGTCCTTAGCCCATCAATCCTACGCTTTAAGACGGTCGAGCTCGTATAGAGGCTTCATACTCATTCTTAAGCGATAATCGGAGATATAGGGTTCAAGGTTATCCTTTTCCTAAAGAAATCATGAACCTTTAATGGAAGGAACGATGCAAAGATGAGAACTTTTACACCGGTCCGTTCCAAGGTTGGGGGAAAGGGAAATGCATGATAAAAAAATGACTCTTTAATGAAAAGATGACATTTTTAGGTTGCAAATGATGCTTTTTGATTTAAAGAAATGATCTTTATGCAAATGATGCATAAAGATTTGATTTTTATGCAAATGATGCATTGAAAAAGGGGTTTTGATGCAAAGGATGCATTTTTATTGAAAAAAAAGATTTGATCTTTGTATGCAAATGATGCATAAAGATAACATTTTTATTGGAAAATAGGGATTTTAGGTGCAAAAGGATGCACCTTTATGAAAAAGACTACATTTTTATGACAAATGAGGTCTTAATGCATGCAAAGGAAAGGGGGTGATAAAGATATGATCTTTATGAATAAATGCCAAGTCCCAAGCAAGATATATGAATGCAATGAGCAAGTATATCAATTAAAATGCAAGGTTAGGGCGTGCGAGATTACCAATCGTTTCCTTTGCTTCTTCGGACGGAGCTAGGAGGAGAGGTTCTTCTTGGGTCTTGAGGAGGAGGGAGATGGCTTCTTGAGCTTCTTCTTCGCCTTCTTGAGCCTTGAAGGGTTTTTCTTCACGTACGGACTGCTATGGAGTGTGTGTGTGTGATTGTTGGTGTTGTTGTTGTTGTGTTGAAATGGGTAGAGGAGGGCTCTATTTATAGGCGATCTGGATAAGGCTAATGAAGCCGTGCGGCTGCGAGCCCTTTGCAAATGAGGCCGTGCGGTCTTATCCACAATGACTCGGCATTCTAGAACCATGCAAGGTGGCATCATTCTAGAAGCTTCTCCTAATTAAGAAAACGTGTTTTCTTAATTAGGAAGGCTCCTCTGACCCTAATTTAAATTTGGACTGTTCCAGGACATTTCAGGAACACTAGGAAAGTCCGGGGAATTACCGGAAAACTTACCGAAATGTCGGGAAAATTAACCGGAAGGCATGAGCGGATTTGGGTACTTACAGAAGCCCCTCGGCAACGTCACTTGCAAGGCGAGTGGGGTTGTCGATAGAAAAGGATCCGATCTGGCGAATGCCGAGACGGATTGGGTGACCAAGGTGGTCGAGTGGCTGAACCTTTTGGAAGGCTACCTACGTATCCCGGAGGAATCAAGCCAGGCCATAGTTCGGAATTAGGATCCGCTGGGAAGGAAGAAGAGAAAGCGGTCTCTTGCGGGAAAAAGAAGAGAAAATGACCTAGGAGGTCAAGCAATTGATCCTACTGGGGACATGCTAGGAGTGACCCAGGTGGTCGAATATTTGAACTTTTATGAGGGGGCGCTTTATCACTGAGGAGTGACAAAGAAACAGGGTGACCAAAGTGGTCGAATGGCTGAACCTTTTATAAAAGGCTACCTACGTATCCCGAAGGAATCAAGCCTTGATCGTAGTTCAAGCATCACTAGATAGTTAGGAACGATGTCTAGGATCCTTGAGATTTTGACAATTACTGGAGGCTGTCACCTAAAGAAGCTTATGGCGCTATCTCTTTTATGACGGAGATAGAGGTAACTTAAGTTGGGAAACTTGAGCGTACGTTACTATTCGCGGATAGAGGTAGCACAAGTTGAAATGACTTGGGCATACGTCACTATTCGCGGATAGAGGTAGCACAAGTTGAAATGACTTGGGCATACGTCACTATTCGCGGATAGAGGTAGCACAAGTTGAAATGACTTGGGCATACGTCACTATTCGCGAATAGAGGTAGCACAAGTTGGAATGACTTGGGCATACGTCACTATTCGCGGATAGAGGTAGCACAAGTTGGAATGACTTGGGCATACATCACTATTCGCGGATAGAGGTAGCACAAGTTGGAATGACTTGGGCATACGTCACTATTCGCGGATAGAGGTAGCACAAGTTGGAATGACTTGGGCATACATCACTATTCGCGGATAGAGGTAGCACAAGTTGGAATGACTTGGGCATACATCACTATTCGCGGATAGAGGTAGCACAAGTTGGAGCACAAGTTGGAATGACTTGGGCATACATCACTATTCGCGGATAGAGGTAGCACAAGTTGGAATGACTTGGGCATACATCACTATTCGCGGATAGAGGTAGCACAAGTTGGAATGACTTGTTGGAATGACTTGGGCATACATCACTATTCGCGGATAGAGGTAGCACAAGTTGGAATGACTTGGGCATACATCACTATTCGCGGATAGAGGTAGCACAAGTTGGAATGACTTGGGCATACATCACTATTCGCGGATAGAGGTAGCACAAGTTGGAATGACTTGGGCATACATCACTATTCGCGGATAGAGGTAGCACAAGTTGGAATGACTTGGGCATACATCACTATTCGCGGATAGAGGTAGCACAAGTTGGAATGACTTGGGCATACATCACTATTCGCGGATAGAGGTAGCACAAGTTGGAATGACTTGGGCATACATCACTATTCGCGGATAGAGGTAGCACAAGTTGGAATGACTTGGGCATACATCACTATTCGCGGATAGAGGTAGCACAAGTTGGAGCACAAGTTGGAATGACTTGGGCATACATCACTATTCGCGGATAGAGGTAGCACAAGTTGGAATGACTTGGGCATACATCACTATTCGCGGATAGAGGTAGCACAAGTTGGAATGACTTGGGCATACATCACTATTCGCGGATAGAGGTAGCACAAGTTGGAATGACTTGGGCATACATCACTATTCGCGGATAGAGGTAGCACAAGTTGGAGCACAAGTTGGAATGACTTGGGCATACATCACTATTCGCGGATAGAGGTAGCACAAGTTGGAATGACTTGGGCATACATCACTATTCGCGGATAGAGGTAGCACAAGTTGGAATGACTTGGGCATACGTCACTATTCGCGGATAGAGGTAGCACAAGTTGGAATGACTTGGGCATACATCACTATTCGCGGATAGAGGTAGCACAAGTTGGAGCACAAGTTGGAATGACTTGGGCATACATCACTATTCGCGGATAGAGGTAGCACAAGTTGGAATGACTTGGGCATACATCACTATTCGCGGATAGAGGTAGCACAAGTTGGAATGACTTGGGCATACGTCACTATTCGCGGATAGAGGTAGCACAAGTTTAGAGTTTTGACAATTCGGAGGCTGTCACCTAACGTTATCCCGTTATAACGGAATAACGGAGATTGCGAAAAAGGTTGGATTTCGTAGAGAAGTTGGAAGGAATCAATAGTTTTTGTAAAGAAAAGTGGGGCACTTTTAGAATAATTTTTGTAAAGAAAAGCTGGGATGTATCTGATTATTTGAAAAATAAAATTGAAAATGCCAAGGGCAAATAAACTGAATCACAGAGGTAAATTTGTAAAATAGGCCTCGGGGGCACTAGAGGGAAAACTGAATTGAAAGTGATTGAAAATGCCAGGGGAAATAAAAGGGTAAAAGAAGCCTACGGGGGGACAAAATTGTAAAATGGAGCCTTCGGGGGCAAAATGGTAAAAACAGGCCACAGAGGCTTAGTATGTCGCGCGACTTAGTAAGCCTGAACTGTGCTTTTTAATGCCTTTAGGCTGGAATGGAATTGCAGACACAGGTTGGAATTGGGTGACCAAAAGAGATCACTTACCTGGCCTTCTTGGGACAATGGCAAAGAGATATTTGGTCCCTTCCTATAAGGATGGAAACGGGGTGACCTAGTAGGTCAAACAACCGATCCTACAAGGAATGTGCCAAATCAAAAGGGGTGACCAATATGGTCATAAAATTGGACTTTTATGAAAAGCTTACGCACCATTGGAGAATGGAGGAAGAAAAAGGTGACCAATGTGGTCGGATGGCTGAACCTTTATGAAAGGCTACCTACGTATCCCGGAGGAATCAAGCCTTGATCGTAGTTCAAACTTTACCTAGACAGTTAGGAATGATGTCTAGGATTTTTGACGTTTTGACAATTAGGAAACTGTCGCCTAGAGTTATCTCGAAGGCACTTTTGGGAGAAAATGTTATCATTAGCAATTGGCACGTTACTTGAGCCTAGGGGTGATTTTTTTTCTGGAAACATGGTAGGGACTGGGTTTGGATATACATATGGAATGTATTTGGGAATTGTTAAAGACGGGTTTCAAGCAAGTGGGGTTGTATCCCTTGGGTGCGGACTGAACTGTTGCTGTTGTCAACGTGGACGAGAATTCCTTCTTGGGCTGAGACTGGGTTTAAACCTCGGGTCTTGACTAAGGTCCTTTTCTTAAGCTCTGGCACTTGAAGCTGATGCTGACAGGCTTTTATAACCAAAGTAGATGTTGGAGTGACCAAACCTTTCTTCTAGGGATGGATGTGACTTATCGGAGCCCCGGTCGGAGGAAAAACTTTCTGCAAAACCCCATGTCTTACTAAAGCAAGGAAAGATCCTTTCATTTGGCAAAGCCCCGGTTGAATGAACTGAGCAGGCGAAGTGACTCGGCGAAGCCCCAGTCACAGTGTTCTAACAAAAATCTCAATCTGATTGGTACTGCGGAAATGATCCTGAGGTTGATCTTGGCCAAGACTGAATCCATCTAGGGACCTAGTGAAGAACTCGATGCGAACCCCAAAAATGGCTAAAGAAGCCCCAGTTTAAAGGAATGACTTGGCAAAGCCCCAGATTGGAAGAGTTTCGAGGCAGTCCTAATGCGAATTGTAGCAGAAGAGGGAAAACCTATCCTTTTTCTTTTTTTTTTTTTATTTCTATTTTTTTAGTCAACAGTCAACCTTAAGGAGACGCAGACAAAGAGAAGAATTTTAGGAAGATATGTACATGCAGGGGCATATTTTTCAAAAGGTGGGAATAATCCCGATTTTGTGTTATTTTGATGGCCTTATTCGATGTAGGCACAAAACTCGCTTTGGGTTTGACTCTTTTGAGAGAGTATAAGCGTAGAAAGGTTGGTAAAAGTGTATGGAAGCCCCTGCTGACAGAAAATCAGTGTTTAGCGCTATCTTTCCTAAGATGTAGAAAAGGAAGACTTGTCAAGACATCTGAAAACTTGTTTTATTTACAATGATCACAAGATTGCTTAAAACCCTTTATTGATGTTCGGGTTATTCAACCACTAATCTCGATATAAAAAAAAAAAACATTCTTATTAGTCATGAGGAGAAAGTCAACCAGTGTCGCGGATCAAGGTTGGCTGGTGTGAAAGAAAGGTTTGTGTATAGGGAGGTCATTGATGAGACCGGGTTTTACGGAATCGGCGTGTCTTATGGGAGAGGTCATTTGATGAGACCTGGTTTTCAGGAATTTGGATATGCTTATGACCGGACCATTGCTGGTTGCCTACGTTCCCCTCATTGTGAGGAGCTCAGGTCGCCGTAGTTCGGCCTTGGCCGGACTGTGTTTGGCTTTGGGAAATGGGATTTGTGGTTCCTTTTAGTGAAAAGGCTCGGATGAAAAGATTGGATGGTGAGGCTTGGGCCTCGGGATGATTCCTTGACCAAGTCATTTTGGACGAGGCGCTTCAATTGCTTCCTCTTTCACGTGCCTACGAGGCTTATGAAATACTTGGCTTTGCTTCGACCACCCCATTGTTATCGACAACTTTCATTCTCCGAGCTTTGATCTTACATCCGTCAAGCTTTTTGATTGGTGACGCCGAGTACTTGGCCTCATTTTTTTTTCTTTTATTTTTTATGTGCAACCTGTTTTTTTTTTTTTTTTTTTTTTTTTTTTTTGCCTAGGCGCCCTTTTTTGGGATTTTCGGCCTAGTGGGCATTACTCTTTTTGCACCAAGATTTCTTCTTTCTTTTTTTTTTTTTTTTTTTTTTTATATATATATGTGCAACCACGTTTTTTGCCTAGGCGCCCTTTTAAGGGATTTTCGGTCTAGGGGTATTACTCTTTTTGCACTACATTTTTCTTTCTCTTTTTTTTTTTTTCTCTGGAGCACATGAGGACCAAGGCGAGCCCCTGCTTGAACATTCTTGATACCCTTGAGATCTAAACCAAGCCCCTAAGTTGTTATCGACACGGGGTCAATCTCTTGAAGCTAAATGGCCTTTTGCTATCCCTTGATGATGCCGTCGTTGACTTGGTCAAGGTGATGGTGAGGACATGGTTGGGAAAATGTATGGCTTTGATGAAGGCCTTTTGTGGGGTAAGGAAAGTGTATGGCTTGATGGCATTAGTTGACTTTCTCACACCGATTAATCAGAATGTTAATTATTTCGAGAGATTGTTCGTTGAGCAATGCAAGTGATCATATAAAATAAAACCATTTCATTAAATGTAATGTAGGTGTGCAAATAATGTCTTAAGTCTAGCAAGAAAAGAAGAAGACTCTTTTATAGAAAATTGAAGATTTAATACAATGTCCGTAGAGGACTTAATTGAAAGGAAAAAATACTAGGACCTACGAAGGTTGACTGAGAGACTATTTTTCTTTTTCTTCCTTTTTTTTTTTTAAGGATAGGTAAACCCTAGTCTAGTTACTCTTCGCGGGTTGGGCTGCCCGGGGAGCTTGAGCTTTCCTTCGTAGATCGGCCACTGAATTTCTTTCTTCGACTCCACACACTTATGCGTCACATGACCATAATGCTTGTGGTACTCACGAGAACTTGGCCTGTCAACTCTACTTGGGTTTCTTGGCTTATGATTCTCGAGAGGTGTGAGAAGGCTTCGTTTCACCAAATCGTTGAAAACTTTGCTCATGGGCATCCCAAAATCATCGGGCGACGTTTCGACCTTGCACTTCTTGAATTGACCTCTTGTCATAACTTTCTGTCTTTGGCCCATGGAGGTTCTCAAGCTTCCCATCTTCTATCAACTTTTGGATCTCATGCCTCAAATAGGTGCAATCATCAGTGTCGTGCCCATGGTAGTGATGGAAAAGGCAATGCTTGGACTCATCCAACCGAATACGGGGTTCTGGGCTTCCAATTTTCCAATGGCTTTATCAGTTTTTCTTTCACTAGCTCTTCCAGAATCTTGCTTAAAGGCATCTACGTATTGTTAAAGTGAAAGGAGCGAGGTTTTCGGGGGACCTTGTTATTCTCAAGACTCAGGATTCCCATTGTCCAATTGGTTCCACTTTGTTGGATTTGGCTGAAGGAAGGCTGTGACATTCTTTCCTTTGTGAGTGCGGTCTGAGCCGGTACGGTTCTTGCTTGGTATTGGGTTATGCTCGGTGGAGTCATTTCCTTGCACAGTCCGACATCTTGGGTCAAGGGAGTATTGATACTCATCATGAGGTCAAGCTTCTCTTGCATCTGTTTCACTTGCTCCATCAACATTGCCACATAGGGGTCGAACGGGGACTCTTGGGCTACCGGAGCGGCAACGGGACTTGTAGTAGCGGGCTGACGGCTGAATTCATTAAGTCCGGTAGGTAACAGCTGAAAACTCGGTTCATCCTTCGGCAACTCATGATCGCATTCAGGCGGGTATAGGGGCTTGAACATAGCCACATATCTCAAGCGATTATGTGAGGTTGGAGCATAAGCTGGCGGTATTGCGAGGCCGAGGGATAAGTGTTGTGAAATCCAATCCGTTACGAAGGCGAGGGCAATGGGGCCACGATGAGCTGGGATGTTGGAAAGGGCTGAGGAGAAGTGGTCCTTGGCAAGGGATCATATGTGGATGGAGGAAGGTATTGGTTATAAGTGGGGAAGGCTGAGATGGCTATACGGAGTCTCATCTTCGACCACTACTAGAGAACCGTTGGACTCAATTGTTACTTGGATTCCATTGCGGCGAAGAGCACCGATGAGCAATGACAGCTGCTCTTCATGATCATACGGGCATTTTCCAAAGCCAGGACTAACTCTTCCTTCCTAATCATCGATTCCTCACCCTGTTTGTTTCTGTCAAATCTGCCATTCGACTCTACGAGGCGATGAACTTTACGAACCTAAGGTTTTCTGAAAAGCCGCTGACCCGGTATTCTAGCCCACTTCTTTCTCGCTGCGGGAAAGGGACAGGCAAGGTTTAGACTCGGGGATAGGTAAGGTTTAGACTCGAAGGTAAGTGTTTAGGCTGAAGGCTCAACTAACATGCACTTATCGCTTTAACTTTTGCTCGAAACACATTTTCTCCTAATCCTAATTGATCGGAAAAGATGAGACCTTTGAAAGGTCAAGATTGAAAATTGAAAATCGGACCGAGGAGGTCTCGATTAAGGATTTGACCATGAAAGGTCGAGATCGGAAAAATCTAAAATCGGACCGAGGAGGTCTCGATTAGGGGTTTGACCATGAAAGGTCGAGATAGGAAAATCGGAAATCGGACCGAGGAGGTCTTGATTAAGGGTTTGACCATGAAAGGTCGGGACAGGAAAATCAGAAATCGGACCGAGGAGGTCTCGATTAGGGATTTGACCATGAAAGGTCAGGATAGGAAAATAGGAAATCGGACCGAGGAGGTCTCGATTAGGAAAATGACCATGAAAGGTCGGGATAGGAAAATAGGAAATCGGATCGAGGAGGTCTCGATTAGGAAAATGACCGTGAAAGGTCGGGATAGGAAAATAGGAAATCGGACCAAGGAGGTTTCGATTAGGAAAATGACCGTGAAGGGTCGGGATAGGAAAATAGGAAATCGGACCAAGGAGGTTTCGATTAGGAAAATGACCGTGAAAGGTCGGGATAGGAAAATAGGAAATCGGACAAAGGAGGTTTCGATTAGGGATTTGACCATGAAAGGTCGAGATCGGAAAAATCTAAAATCGGACCGAGGAGGTCTCGATTAGGGGTTTGACCATGAAAGGTCGAGATAGGAAAATCGGAAATCGGACCGAGGAGGTCTCGATTAGGGATATCAGAGATAGGAAAATGCAATTATGATTACATTAATTGTTCAAGTTTACTTAAAACAATGTCTTTTATTAATATCTATTTGGTTGGAAAAGGGGATTTGCCCTTCTTTTTCGCAACTACTCTAGATCCTGGATCAGTGGGTTCCGTCACTACGTCTATAAGCCCCTCGTATTCCACCTGTATTTCGACCTCCCAGGGTGGACAGCCCCGGGCGAGGGTCCTATAGGGCACGCGGATCCCACCGACCGAGAGTAAAGAACGCTCCTATCGGGTCTAGCGGGTCATAGGACCTTTCAACGCACGAGCGATGCGGATTATAGTCAAGGCAATACCGGGAAAGTCTCGTCTCTCTGCCTTGACGGATCTTTGGCAGAGTTTCGCTTGAGCGAATGACGTTTTGACTTTTGGTAATGTCCGAGAGAATAATAGGCATGGGTCGGGCGGTAAAAGCCGGATGACACAGTGTCACATTGAACTTCGTTGCATACACGGTGCGTGAGTTGGAATCGAAGTCAATGCCGGTCAAGATCTTGCCAATTTTTCCTTATCGGAATTTTGGCAGAGCTTCGCTTGAGCGAAAGATCTTTTTATTTTGGCAAAGACTCGGTCTTGACTCTTACGCATTCCGTGCGGGTCAAGGTCAATAGTCAATGTCGGAGTCAAGATCCCACCGATTTTTCCTTGTCGGAATTTCGGCAGAATTTCGCTTGAGCGAAAATCTTGGCTTCCGTTATGAGCTAAGGCTTGACCTTTACGTGGGTATGCAACTGGGCTATATGACACGGACTAGACCAAAAACCAACCAAAAGTCACGGTTTTTTGAAACGTGTGACACGGACTGTGCATTGGTCGACACTGGCTGCCATGGGGAGGTTGGGATGATTCCGTGCGCGCCCGGGAGCATCGTAAGGCTGTCCGTGATGCAGCTGGAACCACCCTCGGGTTTGAAGGACGTGCGTGCAAAAGTGTACGGGATATATCGGGTGCGCGTAGTGTGCGGTCTCCTAAAAATGTTCCTTTTGAGTTAAAACAGAGATTTTCATAAATGTGTTTTAAAGGAATGATTTTCGGGACGGGGAAAATGCAACACATAAGCACGTAAATTTTCTGGGAGCCCCGGTCGGTCATGGGCTGAATAGCCCCAAGCTGCTAGGACTGCCAGATTAACCATGATTTTTCTGGTGGAATTGCCACGAGGTCGTATGGTCGAATCCTATGAGGATTAGCCGTACGGCTGCATGGATCAATTTTCCAGGTTCCACTCCTTTTGCTATTTTTTTCGGGTTGTTTCCCGTTCAAAGTATGCACAGATTCCAAGATGCAAATGATGCAATGCATGGTAAAAGAAAGCAAACACAATTAATGAAATCGGCGATGGGAGTCTAACCCGCTCAAAGGGAAAAGCTTTTTGTATTTTTTTCAAAATTTTTTTCAAAAAGGATGCTTGGTACGTGGGATTGTTAAACCACCTTGTTATCCCAAGCCCCGGGTTAGGGAGCGATACAGGAAGGGTAAGTGGGGTCCACCTATATACCAAGTATCGACTTTTGTTTTGAAAATAAAACTTTTCTCCTTTGGGATGATCCCCAGCGGAGTCGCCAAACTGTGAATGTGTGCCCAAAATTTTTGTTTATTGGAATTCACGCGAGTTTGAAGACATCCGAGTTATTTGAAAAACGGAGTCGCCACGCCATTTTGATTACCTCAAAACTTTGAAAAAAAGGTTTTATGGGTTCGGAGGTTAAGTTACCCCTTGGGAAGAACGTTTGGCGTTCACCCAAAGTGCCTTGCCGGAGCAAGTCTCCCTAGATTTCATTAATCATGTTTGCTTGCGTGCTTTCTTTGTGTGCATGTGTTGAAAATAAGGGGGGGAATGTCCCAAGTTGTCTTCCGGACGTACAAACCATTTGTTGGTTGTCGCTCGGGATTCCTTGGAATTTATGTATTTGGGATTATGATCCCGTCCTCATCTTATGACTTATGATCATCGCATTTTAAACCTCGGGACCCTCGGGACTTGCGTGATCGAGAGAATGACTCTCTTTTGGGTCAAAGATGAGGTTCTTTAGGAAGGAATGTCCTTAGCCCATCAATCCTACGCTTTAAGACGGTCGAGCTCGTATAGAGGCTTCATACTCATTCTTAAGCGATAATCGGAGATATAGGGTTCAAGGTTATCCTTTTCCTAAAGAAATCATGAACCTTTAATGGAAGGAACGATGCAAAGATGAGAACTTTTACACCGGTCCGTTCCAAGGTTGGGGAAAGGGGAAATGCATGATAAAAAAAATGACTCTTTAATGAAAAGATGACATTTTTAGGTTGCAAATGATGCTTTTTGATTTAAAGAAATGATCTTTATGCAAATGATGCATAAAGATTTGATTTTTATGCAAATGATGCATTGAAAAAGGGGGTTTTGATGCAAAGGATGCATTTTTATTGAAAAAAAAAAGATTTGATCTTTGTATGCAAATGATGCATAAAGATAACATTTTTATTGGAAAATAGGGATTTTAGGTGCAAAAGGATGCACCTTTATGAAAAAGACTACATTTTTATGACAAATGAGGTCTTAATGCATGCAAAGGGGAAAGGGGGTGATAAAGATATGATCTTTATGAATAAATGCCAAGTCCCAAGCAAGATATATGAATGCAATGAGCAAGTATATCAATTAAAATGCAAGGTTAGGGCGTGCGAGATTACCAATCGTTTCCTTTGCTTCTTCGGACGGAGCTAGGAGGAGAGGTTCTTCTTGGGTCTTCAAGGAGGAGGGAGATGGCTTCTTGAGCTTCTTCTTCGCCTTCTTGAGCCTTCAAGGGTTTTTCTTCATGTCTGGACTGCTATGGAGTGTGTGTGTGTGATTGTTGGTGTTGTTGTTGTTGTGTTGAAATGGGTAGAGGAGGGCTCTATTTATAGGCAGTCTGGATAAGGCTAATGAAGCCGTGCGGCTGCAGGCCCTTTGCAAATGAGGCCGTGCGGTCTTATCCACAATGACTCAGCATTCTAGAACCATGCAAGGTGGCATCATTCTAGAAGCTTCTCCCTAATTAAGAAAAACGTGTTTTCTTAATTAGGAAGGCTCCTTCTGACCCTAATTTAAATTTGACTGCTCAGACATTTCCGGAACACTAGGAAAGTCCGGGGAATTACCGGAAAACTTACCGAAATGTCGGGAAAATTAACCGGAAGGCATGAGCCAGATTTGGGTACTTACAATACGGGACTTTACCGCTAGTGAGGTGACTGCCCACCACTGGCAGAGCTAGGTGGTCGGGCGCCGTCGCCACCATCTTCGCGGCACTCTTTGGGACTCGGCGACTTGCCTCTCGACTCTCCTCGGGAGGACTGATGGGATTGGACTAAGTTTCGTGGGGCGAGGTCAGATTAAGTGAGCTCTACTTTTCCTCGGGATATGTACAAATCGTAATAAGGCCGCTCCATGGATTGTTTCTCCTTTGCCCTCGAGGTAGCATCAGCTTTTCTTACTTTCTCGGGCCTTCAGACTTTTATGAAAGAAAATGACCCTTTCATTGTTTTGAACATGCAGGTCTCTGGTTTTGTGAGATGACTGTGCCTCTTTCCATGGGAACTACCGTAGCTGATGGTCACCAGTCTTTCCCGCTATGATCCGCTGGAGGGGAGATGCGAGAGATAAGTTCACTGGGAAGACCCGGATCACCTTTGACTACAAGATGGTGAGGCCAATTATCAACAAGGATGGGCATGATGGGGTGGACTTCTACACGTGGGGTAGGTATCCGGAGATTTTGCTAGGAGAGGCCGTGGAGGCGACGAGGCAGGGGAGATTTGCGATGTGGCCGACATGCGACGCCATCTATCCGGGGACCGATTCCAGTGCAACATGGCCATATCCTCCATTGACGCCATTACTCCCTTCGGTGATCCTCCATCAATGATGCCATGTGCCTCTGTGTGGGATTGGCAAAGGATGAGATAGAGAGGTATCAAAGGTGCGGTCGCAGAGGAGTATTTTTGATACGGATACCCCATACGCCGTTAAGCCAGGAGCAGCCGACCGAGGATGCCACGTGGCTGGGGTGAAGCCGCGGGCCACTGTGTGGATATGGGGAGGACGCAGCCTTCCGATCCGCCGATCCCTCCTGCGCACCTTTCTCATATGTGGTCCACGGAGTACCGAGGAGGTCGAGATACCCGTCCCCGATGCTGTGGAGCCCCAAGATACTCTGTCACGGACAACACCGTAAGTACACTTCTTAGTGGTCTTTTTCCCTCTTTCGCATTTCTTTGCTTTTTGCAATTCTGAGATTTTCGAGATTTTCTTCTTTTTCTCGTGTTCCAACAGACTACGACAGATTGGTCTGCATTGTGGTTTGGAAGATACGCGCGGTCCCTTCGAGAAGCCGGCTCCGCACTTCAAAGGCAAAGAAGCCACATGGAGCCCTGGCGCAAGAGAAGGCATGCCTGGGGCATGCGCTACCTCATCGGCTTTGAGTACTCTTCCCGGTGCCATGCCTCGGGGACGGGGACCCACGTGCGACATCTTGGAGCGGTGGGCCGAGTACGAGCACGACAATGTCCACCTTTCGGATGTGAGCGACGCGAGGACTTGATGAGGAGGCTAGCGTTTATGATGAGCCGAGCGATGAAGAAGATGAATCGGAGGCCTAGGAGGTCTTTAGGGTTGACTTAGGAAGAAAACAAACAATGAACAAGTTTTATGCACATTTTGTTTATTTTTTGCTTTATTTGGGCGCCGATGGGGCGAAAACAATGTAATACTATTTTATTTGCTTTTTCTATTTATGCTTTATTAATTTGCATATTACTTGAGCCTCGGGGTTGTTTTTTGCTTGGAATTGGGGCTGACACTGGGCCAAAATGATATATAATGATGTATAAATGCTTGGATGGTCTTTGAACATGTTTTTGTACAGGTTTTGATTGGAAAAGTGGGGTGAAAACCTCCCTTTGGGCAGCAACTTGGTTGCTGTAGATTGTCTTTTACATCAGGCAAATGAAGCCGTGCGGTCTGGTCTCTGGAGCAAATGAAGCCGTGCGGCTCACAGTTCTGTCTAGACTGGTTATTTTAGAATAAAACCAAGGCTTGGCCATTTCATTTCATTTTCAACCTAGACTTGTCCCAACTGTTCCCAGAGCACATATTGGACCTAAAGACACCATCTTTGATCATTTTACAATGGAGAAGCCCGCAAGATTGCAAAGGGGGAAGAGAGACCGTTTTCTGTCCGATCTTCAGTCTTGGGTGAGATACAACTTTCAATCTCACAAGGGGTTGCTTGATTATACCTTCAAGATCAAGTCTTTATGGCATTTGAGGGATCTCCCACCCGATTGGGACCTTTTGAGAGCAGCAGCAAAGTTTTGGGACGTCCGGAGACATGTTTACTGCTTTTCTTACAATGAGATTGTCCCAACGCATGAAGACTTCCAAGCCTTGATTGGGGGTCCAGAAATTGAGGCTATATCAATTCCGCTGATCGAAGACGTGCCGGTGGCGGCAAAGCTTGCATCTTTTCTGCAGATTTCTCTGGGAGAGGCTGAGGAGATGATGATAGCCCCGGACAGGATTGACCTTTCTGATATCCCGGGCAGGTTTGGGTCTCCGGCTATGGCTGCGACCACGGTGACTATGAATGCCTTTATCCTCTGTGTATTCTCTTCTCTATTCACCGCTGAGTCCGTGGGGATCTATCATGGTGGTCTCTTGGACATGGTCAGAGATTGCAGGGCTGGGAAGGACATTGTCCCACTGGTTTTGGGTGAGACCCTCCATGGCATTGACAGGATGGCTAGGGGAGACCATTTCATGAGGTCTGGGAGCCCGGCTGTACTGACTTTGTGGCTGCAGGAGAGGCTTGGGGCTTTGCCAACTCAGTGCCCTTGGGTGATTTCTCGGAGAGGTGCACCTCGACAGCAGGACCAGGGTAGCTGGGAGCTAATGATAGCTAGGTTATCCACTTCGGACATCCTCTAGTGGGTACCTCATAGGAGGTTGCAGACCAGGAGGATATTTTAGGAGTCCTACATAGTGAGGGTTCCAGGATTCTGCTGGTCATCCTTCTACATACCCTGCTTGGTATCCAGGCAGTTCGGGGCCTTACAGGAGCCATTGAGCGATTGGGAGGACATCCGTACCATGGAGGTGGTGCCATTTGATATGAGAGATCCAGCCAGCTTCTCGTTCTTCTCGAGGGCTTGGACTTATGCTGCTTTCCCACCCAGGGCTATCTTCAGGAGCAGGAAGAGTACCATCTTGACCACTGTCTACTTGGATTGGTACGAGAGGGAGATGGGAGCGACTCAGGTCATATTGGGAGAGAGACGTCAGGCTTTATTGGGAGCTGGCTGCGACTCGAGTAGGACTCTGGGGGAGACTGAGGCTAAGGCGAGTCGCCATAACCAGTCGGGTGACCTGATCAGAGATATGGAGGCTCGATACAAGAGATTGTCCGAGGTCGCTCCTTTGACTGAGGCTCAGAGGGAAGAAGTGCGGACTCGTGCTCGGGTAGAGAGGGCACTTATTGACACGGGTTTGATAGAGGCTCCAGTGAGGATACCTGAGGTCGGAATGAGGGAGACCGACATTATAGAGAAAAAGAGAAAGAACACTCGACGGGGTCGAGGTAAAGGGAAGAAGACAAAAGAAGACTCAGATATTGACGACTGACAGATCTTTTCTTAGGATTCCCTTATTGCCATTTTGCAAACACAGTAGTCTTATTAGGCATTTTATTGTATTTTTGATCTTTGTAGCAGGTTAGCAAAGTCAAGAGTAGACCGTGCTTGAACTCATCAAGGAGTTTTTAACTTGTAATGAACAAGAAATATTATCTTAGAAATTAATCAAGACACATTTTATGAAAACTCAAATGTCTTATTGATTTGCTCAGGACCCGTTTTATGAAAACTTGAATATCCTTTATTATTGTTTAGGACGCATTTCATGGAAACTTAATCGCCCTTTTTATTATTTAGTTAGACCGAACCATAAATGGCTGCCTACGTTCCCCTTTTACAAGAAAGACTAAGGGGCTCAGGTCTTCGTAGTTCATTCTGGTGAACTCTTTTCTATTTTTTTTTATGTGCAGCCCTGTTTTTTGCCTAGACCGCCCTTTTTGGGTTTTCAGCCTAGCTGGGCATTACTCTTTTTGCACTAAGATTTTTTATGTGCAACCCTGTTTTTTGCCTAGACCGCCCTTTTTGGGTTTTCAGCCTAGCTGGGTATTACTCTTTTTGCACTAATATTTTTTTCTTCTTTTTTTTTTCTTCTTTTTTTTTTTATTTCTTAGACATAGTACCTTCGGAGCTTATCACCGTTGACTGGGTGGACAAAGGGATTGCCGTCCAGGTCTGCAAGTTTCATGGCTCCTCCCGATAGTATCTTCTGCACCACATACGGGCCGATCCAAACGGGTTCCCATTTTCCTGTGGGGTTATCTCCGGTAGGGGGCTTTACTTTCAAAGCACTAAGTCACCCACTTTGATGTCTCGGGCCTTGACCTTTTGTCAAATGCTCGCCATTCGCCTCCGATAGGCTCGGGTATGCTCCATGGCTTTAAGCCTTCTTTCGTTGAGCGGGCCAACTCATTATGCCCGCTACGCAACCATTCTACTTGGTTGACACCGTTTTCCAGGAGGACCCTTAATGACGGGATTTCCAACTCCACCGGTAACACCGCTTCCATCCCGTAAGTTAGGGCAAAAGGGGTTTCTCCTATGGCCGTTCCGACAGACGCTCGTAGCCCCAGAGTGCCATGTGCGGCTTTTCGGGCCAATCACGACCACGGGTGGCCATTTTTCCGGATGATCCGTTCGAGCGTCTTATTAGCAGCCTTCCACGGCTCCATTAGTCCGAGGTCTCGTACGGGGATGACTTGTGGCGAGTGATCCCGAACTCGACAAAGCAATCTACCGCAGCCCCTTCAAAGTGTGACCCATTATCGAAATGATCTCATTGGGCACCCCATATCTACACATTACGTTTTCTTTGATAAACTGGGCCACCTTCTTGGAAGTGAGGACCTTGTAGGACTTGGCCTCTACCTACTTGGTGAAGTAGTCGACTGCCACTAACACAAATTCATGCCCATTGCTTCCTGCCGAGGCTATCTTCCCTATCACGTCAATACCCCAAGTTGCAAACGGCCAGGGAGTCGCCATGCAAAGCAGTCATGAGGCGGGAGATGGTTGAGGTTGGCAAACCGTTGGCATTTGTCGCACGCTCGGACATGCCGAACACGCCTGTCTTCATGGAAATCCAATAGTAACCCATTCTGAGGATCACTTGCATTAGGGCTCTAGCATTCATATGAGGACCGCAGGGACCATTGTGGACTTCAGTCATCAACTCTTTGGCCCTTTCTTGAGTGACACATAAGAGGAGTGGTCCTTGATACCGCTTCTTGTACAAGTTGCCTCCTAGAATGACATAATGCGAGGCCAACCTTTTCGTGGCTTGCAAGCTCTTGGCTTTGACACCTTCTTTTTGGTCTACCTTCTTTATCTTTGAAAGCCGACTCTCCATCTTTGAGGAACTGGTAAATTTGATTGTACCACGGTTCCTTGATAGGCTCGGTCCTGTGTCTACTTCACAACAGTAAAAGTCCGGGGCTTCTCTTCTACCCACTCAAGGGTTTTATGGCTTTTCCTCGTGGGATCTCTACCAGTGACGCTAAAGTAGCAAGGGCATCTCGCGAACTGTTTCTTTTCTCTTGGCAAGTAGTGGAAAGTCACTTCTCCGAATCCGAGTCCAAATAACTCCTCCATATGGGCATGATACCGCTGAAGATTAGGGTCCACGCCTTCCATTTGTTGGAGACCTGGTTGATGATCGTGGCCGAGTCTCCATAAACTTCGAGCTCCTTTACATTCCTTTCTAGGGCAGCCTCCAAACCAGCAATGCAAGCTTCGTACTCGGCGACATTGTTCGTGGCAGGGAAGTTCAGCTTGAGGGCTATGGGTGTATGCTCATCTTTCGGATCGACCAGTAGCATCCCTACGCCATTTCCTCGTTTATTAGCAGCTCCATCAAAGAAAAGCCGCCATCGGTTTTCGTGCTCGATCGCGAAGATCCCTTCATCTCGGGATTTGGGGTTCAGCCCACGGTCCTCACATCGGGGAAGTTTGCCGATGGTCCGACAATGCTTGACCCTTGATGGCCTTTTTGGTCACGTAGCTGATGTCGTACTCTGCTAAGAAGAAGGGCCACTTTGCTAGACGTATCGAGAGGGAAGGCTTATCGAAGATGTACTTGATGGGGTCCATTTTTGAGACCAAATTCACAGGTGGGCTTGCATATAATGCTTCAACTTGCCGACTCACCTGCACTACTCCCCGCATGTGTCTTTTCACATGCCGAGTAATTGAGCTCACTTCCCCTGCAGCCTTCTACCGACAAAGTAAATGGCATTCTCTATCCGAGAGTCTTTCTTCTCCCGAGCAAGCATAGCCCCAACCGCCGTATCGGTGACGAGTGAGATAGAGTAGAAGAGGTTTCTGTCTATGTGGGGGCATAGTAATCGGAGGATGTACTAAGTATGCTTTGATCTGGTCAAAGGCATCCTGGCATTCTTTGGTCCACTCTGTGTCTACATTCTTCTTCATAAGCTTGAAGATGGGCTCGCACATAGTGGTCAACTGGTTGACGAAACGGCTGATGTACTGCAGTTTACCTATAAAGCTCTTGACTTCTGTCTGAGTTTGAGGTGGCCTCATGTCCATAATGGCTTTGATCTTTCGGGGGTCGACTTCAATACCTCGCTCCGTAACCATATACCCAAGCACTTTTTCCCTTGTCACTCCGAAGGTGCATTTGGCAGGGTTTAGTCTCATGGAATGTTGTCTCAGCCTCTCAAAGAACTTTCGCAAGTCAACAAAGTACTGTCCGTCCTCGCCTTTGGAGTGGATTATCATGTCGTCTACGTAGACCTCAATCTCCTTGTGGATCATGTCATGGAAAAGCGCGGTCGCTGCCCTTTGGTAAGTAGCCCCGGCGTTTTTGAGCCCAAATGGCATTACTGTATAACAGTAAGTTCCCCACGGTGTGGTGAAGGCTGTCTTTTCTTGGTCTTCTTCGGCCATCTTGATCTGGTTGTAGCCTGTAAAGCCATCAATGAAGGATTTGACTTCGTAGTTGGCAGTGGAGTCCACCAGGATGTCTATGTTTGGCAAGGGGTAATCATCTTTGGGGTGGCCTTGTTCAGATCCCGGAAATCTACACAAAGAGCCGCACCTTCCCATTGGCCTTGGTGACAGTCACAATATTGGACAACCATGTCGGATATTCGATGACTCTGATGAATCCTACCCACAGTAGCTTCTCAATTTCTTCTTTGACCTGTAGAGACCACTCTGGCTTGATTTTCCTCAATTTCTGCTTTACTGTCTTAGCATCTGGTGCTAGAGGGATCTTGTGCTCTACTATTGAACTGTCTAGCCCCGGCATATCCTTGTATGACCACGCAAAGACGTCCATATATTCTCTGAGCAGATTAACCGCCTATCCCGTTCAACCCCCCGGGAAGAAGTTTCGACCGTGTCTCTTTAGGTTCCTCGACGCACTCCAAGTTCACACTTGTCAAAACCTCCTCGGCCTTGGGCCCGGTTTTCCTCTTTTCTCGTAACTCCGCTTAAAAATTTCTTTAATGTATTGTTCATTTAGTGTGTTTGCATCTTGTTCAAATGATTCATTATTAACTCGTTGTTAAGTTTTGAGTTAATTTATCATTTGTTAAGTTGGCAATAAGGGGATAATCGAAAGATCCGTCATTTCATTCAAAGCAAAGGGAAAGATGACATCGATTACATATTGATAATCCTCAGCGTGAGGCCTTCTGGATGACTCGTAGGATCGGAATTCAAAGATTCCCGACTCAAATGACTCGGACCCTACCGACTCTGGACCCTACACTACTTATTGACTCGAGAGTGTTTGACAAGGGTTGGACCGGATCTCACTCCTTCCCCGTCGTTGCCTAGGGAGTAGTAGTCTTGTCGGCCGCTCTCATTTGGTTGTGCATCCCGTGGATCATTACTACCTTTGTTGTCACCATTCCCACGTGGGGATGTCCGACTCGACCGTAGCAATCTCCTTCTCCGAATCTGACGTATCCATCTGTACCTTCGGGGTAGTGGGACCGCTTGTACTTTCGGCATCTCGAGAGACAACTTTCTTCATCCCAAAAGTCTTCTCGGCTTGTTCACTCTTCTTTCCACCATTTCCCAAACAGGGGTTGGACCGATCTTCAGGAGTAGTAAGAGCCATTACAAACACATTATGCTCATCATGGGTGACTGAAGGGTTCCTGAGAGACTTTCATTAACATAGCTTGTTTTACTTCAAACTCGCAGTCTTCATAAGTGAGCCTTTCTTCGTAATCTTGACCATGGTCACCGGCTCGATATCATAAAAGAGAGGTCGAGCTCGACAACATTAACGAAATTAGTTCCGACTATAGGTCCAAACTTGTTCTTCCATGGAGGCGGCATTAATCAAATCTTTCCACTTTCCTTGTAATTCAAAGCATAAGGAACATTGAATTTCGGATGTCTATGATCTCCGGATTTCCAAACTCGACTGCATTTGTTTCCCGAACTCGATCATGTTGACTTGATTGTTAGCGTGAAAGAGGATTCTTGACTACATTGGGACCCCGAGGCGCTCCACCTTGCCTTCTTCAATCAGCGAGAGATCAGAAATTCGTATAGATGCAATCATTAGTGTTATGCCCATGATATTTGTGGAAAGAATGCTTGGTTTCCTCCATCCCGACACTAGGGTTCTCGGGTTTCCGGCTTTCCAAAGGTGTGATGAGTCCTTCACTACCAAACCGTCAAAGACCTTCTCTAGTGGCATTCTCAAAATCTTCTGCGGTATAGAAACGAGGTCTTGGCGTCGCAAAGAACTTGGCTTGAATTTTGTCCGACCCTCTCATTCTGAATATAATTGACAACGCCGACCGTTTCTTTTCCTTTTATAGTGACAGCTGTGGCATTTGAAACTGGTGCTTTGTAGCGGTGGGAATTAGCTGCTCCTGTGGCTGGGGCTATGTTGAAGGCATTTTCAAACTTGGTACCGGCATTTACCATTGCCCGAAGGTCAGGATAGTAGTAATTGCCAATCTGGACCCTTAATTGAGGCTTCAAGCAAGATTGGAAGATCTCCATCTGTTCCTCTTCATTCAGCGGGGTCATCATTTCACTAAGCTTCCAATTCCATCTCCTGTAGAATTCACTTACTGGCTCATACGGGCATTGTAGAGTCCCTTGTAGGTCATTCCTACTGGTTTCCCAATTCAAGTTGGCCTTATACTTCTCCAGGAATGCTTCCTTAATCTTGTCCCAGGTGGCTCGGGCCTCTGGTTTTACATGCAGGAACCATCTAAGAGCCGAACCCTTTAATGATAGCTGAAAATGGTCGGCCATTTGCTGATGTGTACAGTCCTTGGCTCTCATGGCAAGAAGGTAGCTTTCAATGTGAGTTCGGGGACAATCGGTGCCATTAAACTTTTCAATCTCAGGCATCCGGAATTTTGGAGGGAGAGGGACAATTTTGCTGGGATTAGTGATCTGGTATGCTGCCTTTTTGGTGCTCAGTTCTCCAAACTTCTCTTGCATGGACTTAACTTGTTCCATCAACCAAGTCATGTTGGGGTCGGGTGACGGTTTCGATTCTGAAGCTGGCTTATCAGATTTGAGTGGTACGACTGCATGGATCAATTTTCCAGGTTCCACTCCTTTGCTTTTTTTTTTTTGGGTTGTTTCCCGTTCAAAGTATGCACAGATCCCAAGATGCAAATGATGCAATGCAAGGCAAAGAAAGCAAGCAAGCAAAATAAACGGAATCCGCGATGGGAGTCTAACCCGCTCAAAGGGAAAAGCTTTCTTTTATATTTTTTTTTTCGAAAGGTGATACCGGTACGTGGGATTGTTAAACCACCGTTTATCCCAAGCCCCGGGTTAGGGAGCGATACAGGAAAGTTAAGTGGTTTCCACCTATATACCAAATATCGTTTATTTAAAAAATGAAAGCTTTTCTCCTTTGGGATCTCCCCAGCGGAGTCGCCAAACTGTGAATGTGTGCCCAAATTGTGGAATTCACGCGAGTTTGAAGACATCCGGTTTAATTTGAAAAACGGAGTCGCCACGCCATTTTGATTTCCTCAAAACTTTGAAAAAAAAGATTTTATGGGTTCGGAGGTTAAGTTACCCCTTGGGAAGAACGGATCGTCGTTCACCCAAGGTGCCTTGCCGTAGCAAGTCTCCCTAGATTCCGTTTATTTTGCTTGCTTGCGTGCTTTCTTGTGTGCATGTGTTTGAATGAAAGAGGAGGGAATGTCCCAAGTTGTCTTCCGGACGTACAAACCATTTATTGGTTGTCGCTCGGGATTTCTTGGATTTTATGTGTTCGGGATTTTGATCCCGTCCTCACCTTGGACTTGTGATCATCGCATTTTGACCTCGGGACTTGCGTGATTGAGAGAAGGACTCTCTTTTATAGTTCAAAAATGAGGTTCTTTAGGAAGGAATGTCCTTAGCCCATCAATCCTACACTTTAAGACGATCGAGCTTATATGAATGCTTCATGCTCGTCTTAAGTGATAATCGGAGATATAGGGTTCAAGGTTGTCCCTTTCTAAAGAGATCATGGAACCTTTAATGGAAGAAACGATGTAAAGATAGGATCTTTACACCGGTCCGTTCCAAGGTTGCTAATGGGGACATGGGGGAATGCATGTAAAAATGACATTTTTAGTGAAAAGATGACATTTTTGGGTTGCAAATGATGCATTTGATTTGCAAAGGATGCATTTTGGTTTGCAAAGGATGCATTTTGATGTAAAGACATGATCTTTATGCAAAGGATGCATTTTTATGAGGAAATTAGCATTTAATATGCAAAGGATGCATAAAGATTGCATTTTGAAAAGCAAAGGATGCATTTTTATGATGAAGGAATGACCTTTAATGCAAAGGATGCATGAAAATGAATTTTAGGTGCAAAGGATGCACCTTTTTTATAAAGACATGATTTTTATATGCAAATGATGCATTTTGGATGTAAAGATTGCATTTTTATGAGCAAATGATGCATAAAAATGGCATTTTGTGTAAAAAGGGGATTTTTAGGTGCAAAGGATGCACCTTTGATTTAAAGATTACATTTTTAATGACAAATGATGCCTAATTTATGCAAAGGGGAAAAAGGGGGATAATAAAGATATGATCTTTAATGAAAACTACCAAGTCCCAAGCAAAGATAATAACAATATATGAATGCAATGAGCAATCTAATTCACATAGAGCAATTAAAATGCAAGGCAAGGGAGTGAGAGGTTACCAATGGTGGCCTCTTCTTCTTTGGGTTGAGCTAGGTGGAAGGACCAACTTTGGGATCTTCAAGGAGGAGGGAGGTGGCTTCTTGGCTTGCTTCTTCAACCTTCTTGGATTTCCAGCAGTATTTGAGTGTATTGGGACTGAATATAGAGTGTATTGTGTGTGTTTTTCGTCCTCAAAATGGGTAGAGGAGGGCTCTATTTATAGGCAGTCTGGATAAGACCAATGAAGCCGTGCGGCCAGAGATCCTTGGCTAATGCAGCCGTGCGACATTATCCCTTGTGACTCAGCATGTTTCTAGAATCATGCAAGGTGGCAATTCTAGAACCTTTTCCAAATTAAGAAAAACGTGTTTCTTAATTGGTAAGAATTCCCTTCAGCCCTTAGATGATTTGGAACTGTTCCGGAATTGTTCCGGAACTCTAGGAAAGTCCGGGGAGTTACCGGGAAATTTACCGGAATTGCCAGGGAAATTAACCGGAAGGCATGAGCCAGATTTGGGTACTTACAATACTCCAAGGTAAAACACTCCTATTTCATTTCTGTTCTTGAGCCTAAAAATGTGATTGAAGCCTTAAAAGATAATTTCTGGATACAAGCTATGCAAGAAGAGCTTGAACAATTTACCCGGAACAATGTTTGGTGTTTAGTTCCTTGTCCTTTACATACTAATATAATTGAAACTAAATGGATTTACAAAACAAGTCTGATGAATTGGGTAATATTGTTCGTAATAAAGCTCGTCTTGTGGCTCGAGGCTATACACAAGTGGAAGGAATCGACTTTGACGAGACCTTTGCACCTGTGGCTAGAATTGAGTCAATAAGACTTATTTTTGCTATAGCTTGCTACCTTAAAATCACATTACACCAAATGGATGTTAAAGCGGCTTTCTTGAATGGATACTTAGATAAAGAAATTTATGTTGAACAACCTAAAGGGTTTGAAGACCCATTTCACCCAAATCATGTATACAGACTTGATAAATCCTTATATGGCTTGAAACAAGCTCCACGTGCATGGTATGGACGTCTAACAAGCTTTCTAATTGAATATGTATTTGTTAGAGGCGAAGCCGATAGAACGTTGTTTATTCTTAGGGAAAATAAAGAACTTGTCATTGCTCAAATCTATGTTGATGACATAGTTTATGGATCCACATCTAAAACTTGTTTGCAAAATTTTGTGGAGGCTATGACATCAACTTTTGAGATGAGCATGATAGGTGAACTTAACTATTTCTTGGGATTGCAGGTAAAACTGTCAGATGATGGGATCTTTATCTCTCAGAGCAAGTATGCAAAAAGTTTGGTAAAAAGGTTTGGATTGGAGAGTGCCAAGAGTTCAGAAATACATATAGGATCATCCCTTAAAGTGGCCAAAGACCAGGAAGAGGAGGATTTGATCCAATTTTGTATAGATCCATGATAGGTAGTCTCATTTATCTTATAGCCACTCGTCCCGATATTATGTTCAGTGTAGATGTGTATGCTAGATATCAGTCTACTCCTAAAATTTCTCACCTAAATGTTGTCAAGAAAAGCATTAAATATATATCTGGGACTAGTGAATTAGGAATCTGGTTCACTAAAGTCACTAATACCAACTTGGTTGGTTTTAGTGATTCTGATTGGGCAGGGGATATAGATGATAGAAAAAGTACAAGTGTGGGTTGTTTTTTCTTGGGTAATAATCTTGTGTCATGGTACAGTGGCAAGCAAAACTGTGTCACTCTCTCGACTGCTGAATTTTAGTAAGTAGCAGCCGGGAGTTACATTTTACAGTTAATATGGTTAAAATATATGCTTGATGACTATGGTCTTGATAGTAATATCTTGACCATGTACTGTGACAATCTAAGTGCAATAAATATTTCCAAAAACCCTGTACAACCCTCACGCACTAAACTTATAGATATCCACCATCACTTTTTGAGAGATTTAGTTGAAAATGATTTAATCCATATAGAGCATATTGATACCAAACATTAACTTGTTGATATTTTGACTAAAGTCATAGATCATGAGAGATTTTCAAGCTTGAAAAAATCTCTTGGTCTATGTTTTGTATAATCTGTTGTCTTAAGGTGTTGTCGCCTGTGTTGCCAACACAGACAGCAACACTGTCTACTATATAAAAAAATCTTTTTAGTTTAAACCCAATGGGTGACATTTACTGACCTTTTTATTCTAGTATGTGTATATACTTAAGTTTAACATTTTGATAAAATTCCTCTTTTTGTGCTTAAAGTGACAAAGTCACTAATTATATTGTTGATATTGATAAAGGCAATTGTTGTTAAAATACTCCTGAAGTAACTCAGGGCACGGCGTTCGCTGCGACGATGCTTTCTTGCCAAACGGGAGTATAAGGTATTAGTTTAATACTAAGTATTAGGGATATGGAGCTCACTACTACAGTGTACCCTACTTGAAAGGTATAAAACTTAATACGTTTGACTTTACACTTTAATAAAAATCTGGGGGCACGGAGCTCGCTACTACGATGCTTTCTTGTAAATAAAGTAAGTGTAAAGTTTGCTTAAAATTGCCTAAGAAAATGATAAGTTCTTTATGTTGAAAATATCAAGGGGATTTTATTCAAATATGTTGTCTTTTGTGTTACACAACATTGCTAGCAACACGTTAGTAGATGTTACATTATTTTTTTAGTTCTTCTTTTTATTTTTGTTAATCAAATTTTCAAATTCAAAAAGTCTATTTTCATATATTTAGAGTTTGTGAAATTTAAAAAGTTTTTAGCAAAAATCTTTAAATTTTCTCTAACTAAACGTAATTATGAAATGTCTATTTTTTGAAGTTCATTTTCTTTTGAACTTGTTTTTCAAATTTGAAAATCAAAAAATTATGGATATTTCTGAAATTATTTTTAGTTATTATTTATTTTTTTAAAAAAATATTTTTTTAAAATCTGGCCGAATTATGTTAGTTGTAGTTTGTTGAGATAGGGATAATTATGGGTAGTGTTTAAATGTCAAATTACTCCTATTTTTTCTCACTATTCACCCTTAATTACCCATCTTCCTAAAACCCTCTCCTCACCGCCTCTCTCTCCTCTCTCTCTCTCTCTCTCTCTCTCTCTCTCTCTCTCTCTCTTTGTGTCACTCTCTCTAAACCCCTCTGTTTCTTTCGTTCTTCTTCCCTTCAATCCTCCATGGCAAGTCCCTCAAAATCACCTCAAATAGCCTCTCCAATGGACATTTCCCCTCTTGATCCTTCAAGTGTTGCTTCGAGTGTTGCCATCCTCATGGAGATGTCACCTGCAGCAACACTTTCTGCAACTCCTACTACGTCACCAATCTTGGATGTCGTAGTGTATAATCCTCCTCCCTCTCCAGTTAAAATGGTCATCTCTGACACCTCACCCTCTTTTGAGCTCTCGTTTGCACTTCCAAAGAAAACAAGGAAAATAAAGGAGCTTGATGTCTCGGCTAGGGCTAGGTATGGTGGTGATCGTCGTAAATCAGAACGTATCAAGACAATGAAGAGGCCAAAGACTCTCTCCAACACTCTTGATGATCCGATGGAAATTTTGGATGAGGATTCAAGCGTGTCTCTAGAGGTTTCGTCTGAGGAAGGATCGGACCCAAATTTTAAGGCAACTAATTAAGGAGAAATCTTCCTCCTCTGATGATGATGCCTAGTTGGAGGATGAATTTGCAGAACCCCTAGCTCATGCCCAGAAACAGCTGGTGAAGAAACAGAAATCTCAGCCAAGTGTTGCCTCAAGTGTTGCCACTCCTGAGGCAACACCTGCCACAACACCTGCTGCAATAACAATTGTTGCAACAACAACTTCAACAGAGAAAATCACACCATATTCCTCTCCCATTGCTTATCCAGAGGTATCTCCTACTTCATCTCCAAACTCTAGATCAGATTTGAATCCTTTGGCTATTATGAGTTACCTTTTCTGTTCGATGAATTTTACTGTGAGTCGAATTTGGACAAATGAGTCCAAGATTTGGAGAAAAGGATTCTCAATGAAAGAAAGATTGATATAGTCAAATTCAAGAGTTTTGGAATTTATCAGTTTCTGGAAAGTAGGAATTTTTTACCAACAGTCACAAAAGTTTCTAAGTATGTTGAAAGCGTAGTTAGAAATTTTTATGCACATTTGATAGAGGATATTGAAGATAGGAACACTCCTCTTTTTGGGAAAATTTTTGTTCGAGAAAGCATTTATGATTTTAATCCTTCTGTGATCAACAAAACCTTTGGCCTTCCAAATATTGATGATGAGAGTGTGAGTATTGAGCCAAATGCCTTAGCTAATTATCTCACCGGTGGGAAAATGAGTGTATGGAGTGATCATTTTAGGCTACCCATCTCTCATCTTTGTTTAGTGTTCTTCACAAACTTTGTATTACCGATTGGCTTCCTACTGCCATTGAGAACACTATTGCCCTTGAACAAGCCACTCTGCTATACAAGTTGGGTAAAAAATAAAGAGTGAATTTTGGGAGATTTTTGTTCACTCATCTTGCTGCTTGGGCCAAGAAAAATAAAGCTTCCTCTTATCTTTTCCCTTTTCTTATTTTCAATGTTTTAACCTTCCAATCCCTTACACTTTGGAAAGCTGATTACTTAACTGAGAATCATGTCTACTCCAAAATCAGCAAACACTTTATTGAGGGAGATATACACAATGATCTTCCTTGGATTCCAGCTGAACCTACAATGCATGTTGCCCCTACTCAAAGTGTTGCCCCAAGTGTTGTGCTAGATGAAGGTAACACTCAAGGCAACACTCCACCTGTAATGATTGATGATGATGTTATTCTAAACTTTTTTCACAGGCAAATGAAACACATCGACTCAGTAATGCATGCGTGGTTGTAGATGAGGGCTTATATGGAAAAATGGTAGATATGATTTCTTCCAAAATAGGGGGAGATCAAAGGCAAAAGCGTGATGTTGCTGCTGAAGCTGGGCCAAGTGGAACAGGGGCTAGAGAAGGTGAAGAGGAAACAGAAGAAAAAAGGGCTGATGCTGATCCAAATCCGAAAGGTTGAATGTGGTTCGAAGTGTTCTTGAATTTGTGGTGGTACTTCAAAAACAATTTTTATTTGTTGATTTGTTGCACTAAACCAATTTCAGTTTTAATTTCTGCTTTTGTTTAGTTTAAATGGTTGTTTGGTTAGAGATTTTTAAAACTTGGGTTGTTAGTGGTTATTTTATAATAATCTTGGTTTCTTTGGTTTCAAATCATTGATTAAGGGGGAGTTTTGTTAATATGGGGGAGATATATGTTTGGGTTGACTAACAATTGTTTTGCTGGAACATCACTTTGTATTTTGGGAAGAAATTTGTAACTAAGGGGAGATTGTAAGTGTTACACCATGTGTTGCCACTGGTGTTGCCTTACGTGTTGCTACACCAGTGTTGCCACTGGTGTTGCCTCATGTGTTGCCATGTGTGTTTGGCAACACGAGATAGTTACTGCATATTTCTCATAAATAACAAAGTGATAATTAATTATATTATGTCCATTGTTATCCTCATTAGTTTGTGGTTGAACAGATCAAAGAAAGTTTCCTAGGCTTGATTTTCGAATAAGGAGGGAAGTTACACATAAAATCAATGTTCATGTGTAAAAGTAATGACCAAGTACATATGCTACTCAAGGGGAGCTGAAGATAAGACGTACAAGGATGCTATAGCTTGGCGTACAAGTGGATAAGCCTAGAGGACTTAGTCTTCTACAAAAAAGGAAAGTGGAGCTAAATTAAAGGAAACAAACTTGTTGTTGATTTTCTGGCCGGTTGGAGTAGGCTCCAAATTCTTGGAGTCTATAAATAGTGCAGTCCATCAATAGAAATGATCATCCAATTCAGAAATCAAAATCTGCACAAGAAAGAACACGCCTCTTCGGTGTTGCCTCAAGTGTTGGCAACACACTGTCCAACACGCGTGTATTTTCACATATATCTTTATATTTCGAGAGTTGCTGAGTATTAGATAGTTAGTGATTATAAAGAGAGAGTTCTAGAATAGTTGTTCCCCCATGCTAATGATTATATATCATTAGGGAACTTTTGACCTTGTATCTAAAACTTTTTTTAAAGAAAGGTATTGCCCTCCTGGCACTCATCAAGTTATATATTTATATAACTTGATAAAAATATATTCTCTTGTGATTCTTTTAGTATTTCCGCTGCCATTTAATTATCTCTATTTTTCTATTTTTGAATTGGTGTGAGTTGTGTTGTTCTTAGTGCTGTCAATACTAATAACAACTCTTATGAGTTTCGTCTCACTTTTCCAAGCCATTAACAATTTCAACCTCTGTAGAAGATCTGGACACAACTGACTGCTTCTTACATTTTAAAGAAATAAGAGAAGAACCTAAGAACTTACAAAAATCAGAAAGAGATCTTCTAGTAGTAGGGCATGCAGCCCAGTCAAAATCACTATAAGCTATAAGACCACTCAGAGTGTTTGATGGCTTGAGAATATGAAATTGGTTCTTTTGGAAATTAAGAAATGTTGAGACAATAAGATGAGTAATATGGAGCAACATTTTAGTAAGAAAGGCAATTTTTAAGAGAATAAGGAGAAGTGTACCTTGAAGAAGTAGACACCATATGCTTGAGAAAAGATGCAGGAAGGTTTGTGTAATCCTTATATTTTACAGGGACAATTTTATGTCTAATAGATCTAGGATTAGCATGTGAGTCATGCAAGGGAGTAGAACTAGGAGATGGTAGAGGGTGTGATATGAAATAGTGGAAGAATCATGAGAGGAAGATGGATTGGAAAAAGAAGAAGAGCTATCTTCCCAAAGCCAATCAATGTCAGTCATGGATGGAGAAGAATCTGACGAAGGAGCCACAAAAACAATTGGATTAGAAGAGGGAGAAAAAGGAAAGATGTTTTCATAAAAGACAACATCTCTGTTGTAGAATATTTTGTGACTTGTCAAATCATAGACCTTGTAGGCCTTTTTAATGCAGAGGATACTCGAGGAAGACATACTTAGTTGCTCTTGCAGCAAACTTGTCTCTATTGTGTTGGAGTGTAGAGGCAAAACATAAACACCCAAAAACCTTTAGATGAGAATAAGATGGAACATGGCCAAGAAGAGTTTCAAAAGGTGCATTGTTTAGTAAGACTACACTAGGAAGTCTTTTGATAATATAAGTATCAGTCAAGGTACAATCACCCCAAAATTTAATAGGAATATGAGATTTGAGCTTGAGAGATCTAGCTATTTCAAGAAGATACCTATGCTTTCTTTCAGTCCTTCCATTTTGCTGAGGTGTTTCAGTGCAAGTGCTAGTTTGTACAATACTTAGGGGATTAAGAATGGCAATAACCTTTTGGCTAAAGAACTCTGTTCCATTGTCTGAATGAATTGTTTTGATGGAACCAAAAAATTGAGTTTTAACCATTTGAATAAAGGTTGAATGTTTGAGGAACTAGATCCTTAGATTTCAAAAGATATAACCATGTGGATCTAGAGTTATCATCAACAATGGTCAAAAAAGAATTATAATCATCATGAGTTAATTGTTTATAAGGCCCCCAATGTAATAACCCGGATTTCTTGAATATTTCTTTATTAATTAATTCGGTCCTTTTTAATTAATATATGCTTATTTCAATTAATTTTTTCTTTAATTAAATTAATTGTTATTCCTTATATTAGTTGGATTAGAAGTTGTGGGCCAATTGTTTTGGGCTTAATTAACCTCCTTGGACTTATCAACCTAATTGGACTAGGATTAGAAAACCCATATATCTATAAATAAACCTCTCTTAACCTAGTAACCCTATTATTTTAGTAATTGCCGTGAATATAGAGGAACAGCTGAGAGAGATATTCCGTGAGAGAGAGAGAGAGAGCAGCCGTGAGTTTCCAAGAAGAAGGAGAGGGGCGGCCGGAGAACCCAAGGAAGAGGAAGAAGAAACTCTTCCTGGTGTTTAAAGATCCAATACAAGGCAAACCTAATTCCTTTTTTTTTGTAGTTCTTTCCTAAACCCTAGAAACACTTGAAGACTAATGAAGGCTTTGTTTATGAATACTATAACTTCATTGAGGCTATATCTAAGGATGTTTATTAACGGGAGTATTGATGAAAACCTAATAAAGATTAGGGTTCTTGGGCATGTTAAATTAATGGGTTGACCTAAAATTATTCATGCTAAAGTATAAAACAGAAAATAGGGTTTAGTGTGTGTTTTAGTGTGTGTAGTGTGTGTTTCTGGTGTGTGTCGTGTATGTGTGCAGTTTTTGTGTGCGTGTGTGTACAGCCGTGTGGCTGTATGTGTTCGTGTGTGTTTGTATGCTGAATAAGGTGAAATTAGTGTGTGTAAGTGTAGTATTGGAGGTAATAAATGGGAATTGACCCTAGAAACCCTAGGGATATTTTGGTAACATTATTAGGGTATTAGTTAACCATAAAACGAGTTAATTAGACTAACTCATAGGTTAACCAAGTGGATTAAAAGGATTAAAGGTACTAAGTAGATAGAAGTTAATTGTACCTAAGGTTGAGATTTCGCTTTTGCATGATTGTAGATTCGTGCGCGTAGAGCATTTTTGGAAATACTAAGCAACGCTAAGGTAAGGGATTACATTCTTAGTTACTTGGCTTCATTCCTTTGTTCGGAATCCATTTTCTGTTTTTATAAAAGTTACATCTACCTATGTGGCTGGTAGTGTTTTGAAAATATATCCATTCCGTCGTGTTATCGTTCTTTGGATATCCACCCTTTTGATATGTTATTGTTCAATTGGGATATCATGAGTATGATTGCTATTGTTAATTGTTGTGTTCTTGATCTTATGAACGCTTTTTAAAGTTAACAAGGTAAAAGTTTTGTGAAAGTAAAAAGGTAAAGTTATCCAATCGTCCTGAGTAGGACTTACAGTTATCCATAGTTCTGAAAAAGGACAAGTGGACCCTTATAGTTATCTATAGTTCTGAAAAAGGACAAGTGGACCCTTACAGTTATCCCACAATCCTAAGAAGGACAAATGGGACCCTATTACATTGCTTGATGAAACGGCTAGTAACTGCTTAATCCCTAAAGTATCGTGATTGGATTGAATTAAAGTAAAGTGTGTTAAGGTGAAATATTTTGCAAAGTGTTTTGTGAGATAAAGTGAAGCATGTGTGAAATGTTTTGAAAGTTTTGATTGAAAACTGCTCTTTGGTGAAGCCACATGTTTTCAAGGGCATGAAAGGGTGTCTATACTTAGTAACTACTTTTGAACTGTATTTTGAATATTCCGTTCTTGAATATCTATTCGTTCATTGGAGTATTCGTTGTTTTCGTTCTTTCGGTCACCTCTTCCTTAGTACCCGGAGAGGCACCATATGAACTTGATGAGCATTGTTAGGTCACCCCTTCCCCATTATTTTCTTACAGGTAATAAGTAGGAAGTTGGACCGTCGCAAGGATTATGGCGAGAGTTATTCAAGTAGTTTCCTTTTTGAAAGGCCCTGTTTACTTGATCAACTAAAATATGATCAGACAGTTAAGCTTTGGCAGCTAAGGGGAATTCTTAGCTGTCAGATATTAACTAATTAGATAACAATAGTATAATGTGCAGCGGAATAAATAGAGTGAAATAATGTAAAGACAAAGTGATTAGTGAGTGTGTGAGAGTGTGTGTGTGTGTTTGGGTGTGATAATACCAAATGACACAAGGGTTTAAAGTGGTTCAGAGTTCACTCCTCCTACGTCCACTCTCACTGTCAATCTTGACAAGTGAGGTCAATCCACTATACTCTAGATTCCTTTAAGAGTCACAAGATTGATTAGGCATGTTCCTTGAACTTCCTCTTCCTAATTAGTACTGTCAATTAGGGATTTGCTTGTTACGAAGCAAATTACACAATACACACTTAAAGTACAGTCTTAAGTGGTTTACAATATTGTTTATACACTTGAAGTGCTGTCTCAAGTGTCTGAAGTTGTTTTGATGATTGTTTGCAGGTTTACAGGTATGTAAGGGTGTGAGAAAGGTTACAAAGGTTGTGGGTAGAAGGGCACGAGCTTCAGTCAAGGAGGCTTCCTTTTATAAGTTGAGATATAGCCGTTGGGGAGACAATGCAGTAAATGAATGTGGGTAGAATAGTGTTTGCATTTAGAGCATTGCTGTCTGGATAAGAACAAGCTAGAATTTGCAACCCTTGTGCAGAGGATCTTCATGGAGATGACGTGGCAATGTTTGTTGAGAGTTTTGGGCAAAGCACATCTTGGTCATCACAGAGACAAATCATTGTTGTTGGCTTTGAAGATCATAGCTGTTAGAGAGATGAGTTCTCTGCTATTTTTGAGATTCTTAGTTGTCAGGCTTAGCTATTAGATCTAGATGAGTAGGGATCAAGGTTTGAGGTAGATGACATGTAATGATCTCTTTTGTAATGAAATACATTTGAATTATTTGATTGGTCTTTATTGATCATTGCTGTCAGGTTGATTTATAAGAGCAGGTTAAGTCTTGGTTGTCCAATGTCCATTGAGTATATCTTAGCTGTCAGATAACATTGGATATGTTTCTTTGTCAAAACCATATATAACTATGTATCTACATAGTTAGGTCCTAACACTTTTTTTAGGTAGTTATAGTTGCTGAGCTAGTGGGTTGTACTAGCCGTTAAATTTTATGTCGTTATCCGCATTTAAGGTATTTTGAATTTTAGTTAGTATTTGAATTATGCTTTTAGTTTTGCCGTTTGAGGATATCTTATTTATAAATAAGTATTATTGTTATTTGTGGAAAGTTGGGGTCGTTACACCCAAACATCATAGTGGAGAAGATTAAAAGGAACAAGACATCTGGAAGTACTCAAAGGAAAAGAACATCTTGTTTGCATTGAATAGTGACATACATCACACAAGAAATCAGTACATTTATGATGAGCAGTACAATCAATATGTGAGAGAGTTTTGAGTTTATGGATATGAAGGTGGCTCAATCTGAGATGCCACATGGAAACAATTTGAGATTGACTAGTGCAAAGATGATGAGGAGTGTTCCATGATTGCTTTGTGCCTACTAATAGAAGTTTATACAAACCTCCTTGCAATTTACCAATCATTGTCGGCCTCTTCAACAGTTGGTCCTGAAGAAAACAACCATTGGACAAGAAAGAAATGGAACAATTGTTATCCATGGTAAGTTTACTAACAGATAGTAAATTGTAAGAAAAGGAGGGCACATACAAAACATTAAACAAAGTAATGGATTCTGTCAATTTGATTGTGCCTTTATGAGTGATGTGAGATTTTTGTCCATTGGGAAGGTATATAAATGATGAGACAAGAATGGGATCAATGAGAATTTGAAAAGAGGTGATATGATTTGCTGCTCTAGTGCCTATTATCCATTAAGTGTTAGCATTGGAAACTAAATTCATGCATAGAGGACTAATAAAACTGATATTGCTGAAACTCATGCCTGCAGATCGAGTGTCAGAACCACTAGTATTAAGAAGATGTATCAGCTGTTGAAATTGGGAAGCAGTAATACCAGCAGATGAAAGAGCATTTTGAGCATCAGTAGAACCACTAGATGAGGTGCCAATGTTGACTGCTGAGTTATGCTGAGAAGTCATCTCCTCATTAGAATTTGCAGCAGCATTGTGCACATTGGTATGAGATTTCCGAATTCTCACTCTATACAATTTGGGCATTCTGGACATATCTGGTTTTGTACCAAATAATGGATGCCAATCAGGTATCCATGGAGAAAGAAGAACTTGTCTTTTGAATGGCTATCACCATGACAATATCCATAGAAGGTAGAACCTCTCTGTTTGGGTTTATAGAAATTAGGTTTGTAGGTTTGTCCACCCTTACTAAGAAGTACAGTGGAAGTTGGCATCTCAGATTCATGAACATTGAGATGGGTTGTGGGACTTCCTCTTGTAACAACATACTCAAAGCCTCCTTAACATTGGGCAATGGTTTCAACATTAGGATTTGTCCTCTTATGGCTGTAAAACTCTCATTAAGCCCCATTAGGATCCGAGTGAGTTAGTGCACTAACTCAAAATCTTCTTGCTCCTTGGTATGGCCAAAAGTACAGTTACAGACACACTTGCTCAGATGAGTAAGATCATTGTATTCATCCCACATAGATCTGAATTTAGTGTAGTAAGCAGGAACAGATTGATGTCCTTGAGCAAATGAAGCCAAATCTTTGCGAATTTGGAAGATTTTAGGATTATTTGTTTGAGAGTATCTAGTCCATAGATCCTCCCAAATCAGCTGAGATGTAGGTAGATAAGAGATACTAGAAGTAATATCAGGAGACACGACATTGGTTATCCAAGACATTATCATACTATTACACCGACTCCAAACAACTAAATACTTGGAGTTAGGTTTTGGTTGAGGAGACAATCCATTGATCATTCCAAGTTTTATCTTTGATTCCAAAGAAAAAATCATGGCACGGCTCCATTGAGAGTAATTAGAATCATTCAAGACATGAGTAATCAATTTCATTCCCGGATGATCATTTGGATGTAAAAATAGAGGATGATTAGGGTTCGGTTGAATTATAGCTTAACAATTATCTTATGGATCAATTTCACGATTTCCATTTGTGGAATCGGTTGCTTTAGTCATTGTAAAGATACAAATCAATTTAAGGAGATTTCAAAGACGTACGTAATTCAATGAGAGAAGATTTGTGTAATGAACAAATGAGATTTACGCAAATCAGATAGAATTCTAGTAATATGAGCAAGAGGCCAAAATTTTTGTGGCATGTGAGAATGAGTTAGAAGAGAAAGACCGGTTTCAACGATGTGACAGTGACGTCGCTCGGAGTATCCATTGTGTTCAGGAATGTGTGGGGGATAAGTAAGATGAGTGATCCCTATGGATATGAAAAGTGGGCGAAGCCCGAGATATTCACCCCCATTATCACTAAATATTGTAAGAAGAGGACGAATGGAAGTATCGTTCAACAAGATTTTTAAAGTTTGTGAAGCCATAGTTGCATCATTTTTGTGTTTAAGAGGATAAAGCCAAGTATACTTAGAGTAATGATCGACAAAAATGATATAATACTTATAGCCATCATAGGATAAAAGTAGATATGTCCAAACGTCACTATAGACAACATCAAGGGGACCATTGGAAGAAATAGAATTTTCATTAAAAGGTAGCTTGAGAATCTTGTTACAATCACATGCGTTACAATTAAAGGTAGATGTCCTAGGAATATCCAACTGAAATGAAGAACTAAGATGACGTAAAATAGGTATTGAAGGGTGTCCTAATCTATGATGCCAGTTGATGATGGACGACGAAGTTGAGGCGTGAGCAGCAGGAGAGATTGGATGCCATTCGAAGATGCCATACTCAGATTTGCCTTGGATAAGAGTGGTCCCCGAACAAATATCCTTCACAACAAAAGAATTAAGTAAGAAGGTGATGGAGACATTATTGTCGGGACAAAATTGAGAGACGGAAAAAATATTGCGAGACACAGTTGGAAACATGAAGAACATTAGAAAGATTTAAAGTAGTAGAAGAAGTGAGAAAAGAGGCTGAACCAATATTTGATATTGGAAGCCCCGAACCATCACCAATTAGGAGTTCCTCGGTACCATCATGTGGAGAGTGAAGAGCAAGATTGTTGAGGTCGTTGGTCACATGGTGAGTGGCCCCACTATCAAAAAGCAATCCAGGTAGGCACGGGATTGGGAAGGAGATGAGCCACGGTTGGGTTAGTGTTTTGGTCAAATTTCAACAATCGTTACCAATGACAAGAAAAATGACTAAAGTGATATGAATCAGGGTACAATGATTATCGGGTTGAATAGAAATGAACACAAGGTATTTGTTGACTAGGGAAAGCCCTTGAACAACTTGTTCGCCGGCATAAAACCCCGGGAGGTTTAGGAACCTGCCTTGACCAAAAGTTTACTAAGTATGTAGATGATTACAGAACAATGAGCGTATTCAAGGGAGCTTAAGCTAGAGTGATCGTGTGTGAATTAACAGTGTTCTATCCCCTTTATACCTCTTTATAATGGCTAATTACAAAGATAAATCTAAGCCTACAATCTCGGAAACACGTTGAGCTTTGTTGAGATATTTACGCCACTTCGTTGAGGGAGGAGGAAGTGGTCCGTTGCTTGGATACCTTGGTGAAGAGATGTCGTTGAATCAGTCTTCTATTCTATTGATATTTTCCCTGAAAAGTAGGAATTAACGTAACAATAATTCAACATGCAAGATGATCAAGGTGTAGTAGGACAACTCAAGTTGTTAGTACCAAGATGTTATATGCAAGTTGAAAACTAGTTGATTGAAAACGTAGGTGTTGGGCCCTACACTTTCAGTCAACATGTTTACAACTTACACTTAACAACTTGGTACTAACAACTTGAATTGTTCCATTTACCACTTGGTTTTCTACAGGTTGGGACCAGTAACGCTATTCCTATTTTATAGGGCACGTGTCAAAGGAAGCAATGACTAAGTCAAAAACATTTCTTCAGCAACAAATCTTATCTTCTCCCTCAAACAGCAAATGGCGGAAATATCTCTATTGGATCAACCTCTTTCCCGAGTTTATAGGCCCATGATTCTCTTTGTAGTTAGCCGTTGTGGAGAGGTATAAAAGAGACATACCACTGTATTTTGCACACACATGATTCACTAGCTTAAGGTCTCTTTCAATACGCTCATAGTACTGTAATCCTCAAGAACATTTAGTAAACTTTCGGTCAAGGCAGGAGCCAGATCCTCCCGGGGTTTTATGCCGGCGAACAAGTTGTTCAAGGGCTTTCCCTAGTCAACAAACATCTTGTGTCCATTTCTATTCAACTTGATAATCATTGTACCTAGATTCATATCACTTTAGTCACTTTTCTTCTCATCTAATTCGCTTGTTGAAATTTGACCAAAACAATTTGGCGCCGTCTGTGGGAAACTTTGATTATTTGCGTAGAAATGGTTAATCCCTCATCCAGCAGTCAGAGTCGGCCGTTTCCTGTTTCCAATGCCCAAGGCAACCCTCCTCCAAGTGCGGAAGCTGTCAATTTGGAGATAATGTCCAACATGGCGGACATGTTGAAGAAAGTAGGCGATCGGTTGGATGCTCAGGAGCACACGAATACCATGATATTCAATGCCATTGATAGTCTGCGTAAAGGGAAGCAAGCTGAGATTCGAGTATCCACTCCGTTTTCACCTTTACTTCCTAGATCTTTGTTTGGTGCAGGTACAGGACCGAGCCATGTCGGAGATATCCCTATGTCCAACACCTTGCCAGCGGAGAGCACGATTGTGACATCCATTCCAATCGAGCAACCAAGATTCGGCCTACCCGGCTAGCCAACTGCGCTATCATCTTGCTACACTTATGCTACACCCTCAATGGGGCAAACGGGAAGTTTCTTTAACACTTTCGATACTTTCGCACCTCAAGTTAATAATGCTCCTCTTTTCGCGAGAGAACCAACTTGTTAAGGAAATGCAAACCATTAAGGAGTTGTTACGAAGCGTGCACGGAGTCAACTTGCCGTATCACCAAGTCTCTCCAACTTGCTACAATGAGTCTCGTTTTGTGCCGGCAATAGCCGGTGTGGAGATCCCGAAGAAATTCTCGGTCCCTCATATGAAGAAGTATGATGGGAGTACCGATCCAGCGAGCATGTGTTCTTGTATCGGGAATCAATGGATATCATAAGTATCCCTCCTATGTTTAAAGAAGCATGTTTTGCGGGGGCTTTGGCTCTACTTTGTCGGGACCCGGCCTTAAAATGGCTAACGGGGCTTCCTCTAAACTCTATTTCATCTTATGCTCAACTTGTCAATATGTTCATTAATCGGTTTTCATGCAACGGGGCATTTGACAAGTTGACTAGTGATCTTTATAGAATTGTACAATAGCCTAACGAAAATCTTAAAGAGTATTTGCACGGGTTCAACAAGGAGGCGGTGACTATACCCAACTTGGATGTGTCCACCGCTACGGAGGCATTCCGTATAGGCTTGAAGAAGAGCTCATTGTTTTACAACGAGTTGGTGATGACCCTGCGAAACAACTTGAAGAAATCGGGAACCGGGGCCTTGCCTTACATCGGTTGGAGGAAGATAGCTTGGCGATGGGGAAGTCAACTGGGAGGACTCCTACTCCTCTATTTGAGCCTTCTGACAGACGACCGGATTCCCATAACTATAAGTCCAACAGGGGCAAACCCCCTATTAAAACTGAACCCTCTAGAATTCATGTTGTAGATGATGATCAGGAAGGTGATGATAATGATTATCCACAAATTTCTGAATATTGCTTTTCTGTGGACATTGCAGGAATCTTGTGCGCCATGGGTAATCTTGGAGATAAAGCAAGATGGCCCAAGAAGAATGACCAGTCAACAACTTGGAAGGACAAGTTCAAGTGGTGCGCATTTCATGAAGATTTTGGGCACACCACCAAGAACTGTTTCGCCTTGAGGAAGGAGATTGCTCATTTATTGTCCAAGGGTCTTCTCAAGGATTTGTTGGGCAAGAAGAGGGTCGAGTGAATCCAAAGAACCCGATTCGGGTGGGAGCAGTCTAGACCCGAGAAAGTTGCACCCCCTCCAGCCACCAAGGTAGTGAATGTTATCTCAGGTGGGTCTCATATTTGCGGCACAACTTACTCTGCCGCCAAGCGTCATGCCAAAAGCTCTAAGGAAGATCAATCAGAATTGCCTTCAAGGTGTCGTGACTTCACAGATGGTCATGTTATTTCCTTTGAAGATGAAGATAAGGACAACACGTTGGACCCTCATCATGATGGTCTAGTTGTTCAGGTGCAGATTGCTAATTGTGTGGTCAAGCGGATTACGATCGATGGTGGCGGCTCGGTCAACATCATCTTCACTCATGCTCTTGAAGATATGGGCATCCCTCTCGTCCGAAGTGGTGAAGAATTCATCCATCTTGGTAGGGTTCAGTGGTGAGGTGAAGCAAACGGTCGGAGAGATCAAGTTGCCCATCTACCTAGAATGTATGAATTCCATGGAGAGGTTTTGTGTGATTGAGTGCTCTTCCTCGTACAATGTTATATTGGGAAGACCTTGGATCCACAACATGAAGGCCGTGCCATCAACTTACCATCAATGCGTCAAGTTTCCAACACCTTGGGGTGTTGCCAAGTTGAAGGGAAACCAGCAAGTCTCTAAAGAATGCTACAAGATCAACATGAAAGCGAGCTCGACCCTCGGCAAGCATAGCAATTAAAGAAAAAGGCCCGGGACATTCTTGAAGCGGTGGAGCACGATACAAAAAGCGTTCTGTTGATGCATCAAATCCACGAGGCCCAAGTGCAAGTTGGGATAGACCTACCGTCCGAAATCGAAGAGGAATTGATCGAGTTCTGAAAAGCCGGAAATCTTTGTTTCGCTTGGAAACATGAAGACATGACAGGGATAAGCAAAGATATTATTACTCACAAGTTGAACATCGATCCGACCATCCGTCCTGTCCGTCAAAAAAGAAGGAAGGTTGCCCAGGAGCGGAACCAGATCATAAAGGATGAAGTTGAGAGGCTTCTGAAGTCCAAGATGATCAGAGAAGTTCAGTACCCAAGGTGGTTGGCTAACGTTGTAGTGGTGGAGAAGAAGAAAGGCAAGTGGCGAGTTTGCGTGGACTTCACCGACTTGAATAAGGCCTGTCCGAAGGATCCATTCCCTCTCCCTCATATTGATTCTCTAGTTGATGAGACAGCTGGCCACGACATCTTGACATTCATGGATGCATCTTCCGGGTATCAACAAATTCAAATGGAGCCTTCAGATCAAGAAGATACAGCATTCATGACTCCAGAAGGTATATATTGTTATATTTCTATGCCATTTGGTCTTAAAAATGCAGGGGCAACTTATCAGAGGTTGGTGAACAAGATGTTTAAAGATCAACTTGGCAAGACGATGGAGGTCTACATAGACGACATGGTAGTAAAGTCCAAACGCATTGAGGATCATGTGGAGCACCTTGCTGAGGCATTCAACATCTTGAAAGCCTTCAACATGAAGCTCAACCCGGCGAAGTGCAACTTCGGTGTTAGAGCAGGTAAATTCTTGGGATATATGGTGACCAAGAGGGGAATCGAAGCAAGTCCCGAACAAATCAAAGCCATTCTCAACTTGGAATCCCCTAAGAACATTAAAGACGTACAAAGGTTAACAGGTAGAGTAGCTGCTTTGAATAGATTTATATCCAAATCGTCTGATAAGTGCAGGTTATTCTACGAAGTATTAAGAAAAAACAAACTTTTTCAATGGACTGACCAACATGAAGCAGCCTTCAAACAACTTAAAGAATACTTGATGACGTCACCCCTACTTGCCAAACCCGAACATGGTGAGCATCTTTATTTATATTTAGGCGTATACGAAAATCTTTGTTAGTACGGTATTGGTGAAGGAAGTCCAAGGTGAACAACATCCTGTTTACTATGTAAGTAAGTCTTTATTAGATCTTTGAAACAAGGTACTCTCATCTTGAAAAATTAATATTAGCCTTAACTACTGCGCTGCCAAATTACGTCATTATTTTGAAACACATTCCATAACCGTTAGAACTAATTATCCTATGAGAAATGTGTTGAGAACCCCAGAGTTGTCGGGCGGAGTTGGCCAAGTGGTCGGTCAAGTTGAGCACGTATGACATTTCATACGAGCCGAGAACGACCATCAAATCGCGAGGCCCTAGCCGATTTCGTAGGCGACTTCGGTCCAAGTTTGCGGCTCGAGGTAGAGCTGGAAGTGCAACAACTTGAAGGTAAAACTATTCCTCGATTTTGGACATTGTTTACAGGAGATGGAGCCTCAAATTCCAAAGGGATTGGCTTGGGAATAGTCCTAAAATCCCCTCAAGGTGATATCATTACCTCAAGGCTGTATCTTGTGAATTCGGTGCAACAAATAATGAAGCGAGTATGAAACCCTAATCATGGGTTTAACTACGGCTTTGAATTGAATATTACACATTTAAATGTATTTGTTGACTCTCAATTGCTAGCTAACCACTTTAATGGCAGTTATATGGCGAAACATTCCAAGATGACTCTGTACCTCCAGCATGTTAAGGCTTTAGCTTCGAAGTTTCTATCATTCTCTTTGGAACAGGTCCCTAGAGAAGAGAACGCAGAAGCAGATGCCTTGGCTAACTTGGGTTCAACTTGCAAATCAATGTTGCATTCTAGTATACCAATTATTTATGTTAAGTACCCGGCAATAGACCAAGTTGAGGAAATTCAAGTGGTTACGCCACCTCTTGGGGCACCGGATGCTAAACCTTCTTGGACCCAACCTGTAATTGAGTTTCTTCAACTTGGAACTATTAGACCTGATGTTAAGAAGGTAGATCTTTTAAGATTCGTACTTCGACTTTCGTTTTGATAGATAATGTCTTTGTTTAAGAAGTCTTTTGCGGGGACACTACTTGAGATGTGTCGATAATGATCAAGTTGAAGTGGTGCTTAAAGAAATCCATGAAGGAATATGTGGGAACCATTCTGGAGGAAAGGCATTAGCATCCAAGGCCCTCAAGACGGGATACTATTGGCCAACCATGCGTCGAGATGCCATGAGCTACGTACGAAGTGTGATGCACATCAAAGACGCGTGACGTCTTGCATCAACTGCCGAGCCCTACATCCTATAGTCTCATCTTGGCCTTTTATGCGGTGGGGCATAGATATTGTAGGCAAGTTGCCTAAAGCTCCGGAGGCAAAGTGTTCATGTTGGCTCCTAACCGATTATTTCTCGAAATGGATCGAGGCGAAGCTTATGTACAAGTAAGAGATAAAGAGGTAATTTCATTTTTAAAGAAAAATATCATTAGCGAGGTTTGGTGTACCATCGGAGATTGTATGTGACAACGGGTCACGGTTCATAAGTAAGAAGACCGGGGACTTTTGTACTCATTTGGGGCATCAAGTTAGTCATGTCGACACTGTCCACCCTCAAGCCAATGGCGGTGAGTCAAGCAACAAGTTGATCATCAACAACTTGAAAAAGCGTCTAGATCAAAAGAAGGGAAAGTGGGTTGAAGAATTACCACTTGTGCTATGGGCGAGATAGAACTACTTCTAAAGGAGCCACGGGTAGAACTCCCTATTCTTTAGTATACGGAGTGAAGTTTGTAATTCCGGTTGAAGACGGCAGTCCCCACAAGGTACGGCTTATTAACTCAAGATGAAAATAACCTCTTGCTAACTCAAGATTTAGATACAATTGATGAGATCGGGGATTTAGCCAAGATAAGGATGGCAGCTTATCAGCAGCGTATTGCTAGGTCTTACAACAAGAATGTCAGGGTTAGAAGGTTCCAGGTTGGTGATTTAGTTTTAAGGAAAGTATTTCAAAATACAAGAGAATTGAATGCGGAGTAAGTGGCTCCCAAGTGGGAAGGCCCATATCTCATCGATGCCGAGAGAAGGCGGCAAAGGTGCATGCGGTTGTCAACCCCAAGTGGAGACAGAATCCCTAGAAGTTGGAACGCTATCCACTTGAAACTTTATTTCATGTAAATCTAGTTATTTATAACTAGACTCCTCAGGTACGGTTTAAATTTATGTCGAGTTCAAATTACGCATTTCAATTTTTTACTCTTATTAAAACATTACTGACTTGAGCGTCGGAGGGGCGTTAGCTATGCTAACGCCCAACCCTAACATGAATTTGTTTTGCGAGGTGCAACTTGAGCAAACGAAGTAGGCTCAACAGGTTGACACGCCAGTACGGCTGATACTTGTTGAGACCTAAGCTGGAACAGGACAAACATGTTGACACGCCAGTACGGCTGATACATGTTTGAGCCTGAGGAGGACAGAAGTCAAGCATGTTGACACGCCAGTACGGCTGATACATGTTTGAACCTGAGGAAGAAAATTTCAACATGTTGACACGCCCGATGCAGGTGATACATGTTGGAATTCTAGGCTGGAGAGGGATAGAACTTGTTGACACGCCGGGACGGGCGATACTTGTTCTATCTCTTCAAACGAATTACCTCTGATCAAAGGTACTTATGGTTAAAAGATATTCATCTTTTCTTACGAATTAAGGTTTTGACACCTTCGCCTGGGCGCACGTTTTCACACTTCTACAAGTTGTGAACTATTGGTTGTAACATTTTCATGTTACCTACGGTTTATAACATTTACATGTTATCTAAAGAACAAACAAGCGTCTCTCAGAGACATAAAATACTTTGCTAAAAAACCCTTAAGTGTTTTCCAAAAGATTTTTTGCAAACTAAAGGACAAGTTGGATAAGCCAACAAGTCCCTAAAACCCTAAAAAAAGCTTGGAGTACTAGACCAACCTAGTACCCCCAAATAAATTGTCTCGGCTCTTATGAGCCATTACAAACTAAAAAACCTTGTTTTTGGGGACACTCCCCCCATTTGTTGTACCAACAGAGGTACACAAACAAACCAAAAATTATTTTTTCATCCAAAAATACCCAAAAACTTTAAAATGTTTTTCAAACTTAGTGGCTTTCTTGCATTTGGTGTTGTGTTTTCCCCTTGGTCGTTGGGTGTAACCATAATGGTGTTCAGATCCTTGTTGGCATCATCAACTAGGCCTTCCAAGGCCGCGGAGTTCACTTCTTCTGCATCCGTTGGCTCCCCAATATGGTCCCCCAAAACTTTTCTCACGTCCTCCAGGTTCCAAGTTATGGCTTGCCCATTTTTATATTCTTCAATCATCTGAATTCGAGCCTCTAACAAAGTCTTGGTGGCATGAAATTTAAAGTTTCCCTCCGCAGCCGCAAGTTCTTTCATGTGAGCCTTGTTCTCAGCCCTGATGGCTTCCACTTCTTTTTCTAAGCGTTCAAAATCCTTCCTCAAACCTTCCATTTCACAAGTGTGCTTGATTGCCTCCTTCTTCCACTTCTCCACTTCCTTGGCACTTTTTGTGGCCTCCTTCTTCGATTCTGCAACCTCATGACTAAGCCTAGCCGCCTTGATCTTCAATGCATCAATGTGGGCCACAATAGGGATCATAATTTCCTGCATAAAAGGAAGCATTAATATTCTATCAAACTCCTTGAAAAAACTCAAAGGTCCCTTCATCTTTACCTTCTCAACAACAGCTCTGAACTTTTCTCCTAACTTTCCCATATCCATGTCACCACTTGTATCTGTGGCTTCAGCATCCACTAGCTTTCTCTTCTTCGCATCCCCCTTCTTCTTGGATGCAATCATATCGGAGCTAGCCACAACGAACCTTTGGGGTGGGGGTTTCTTGTCTTGCCTTGCTAAACACTTTGCTCTTGCAGCAGCAAGTAGGCCAGCAGCACTAACGGTGTCCTTAGAGAAGGTGGCTGCAAAAAGGTTGAAAAGTTAGAACGAAACAAAGGAATTAGAGCAAGTTGGAGATAGGCAAAAATTTCAGGTATTTAATTAACCTGTAGACATTTGGATGGGCTCAGATAAAGTTTCTTCAAGATTTGTTTCTTGGGCTTCTTCAGGACCAACTTCCTCGTCTTGATCTGCAACAAATTGAACTGGTAGTACCTTAAAAGTTCTCACTAACTGGTCCAAATCATAAATCTTTCTCACATTCTCCTCCGTGTTGTCCTTAAAGGGAAAGAGCACATCCAATTTCGCAACTAAGCCAAAGAGAAAATTGGAGAATTAGTTACATGAGTTATTAGGAAGAATTATTAGAATTAGAAGAATTGCCTATACTACCTTGGGACCTCCATTTGAAGTTGGCACCCTCATCCTTCACCAGGGTGCTCTTCTTGGCGAAAAAGAATTTGTTCTTCCACCCTCTATCGGCGGTATCAACATTGTCATTTAGAAAGGACATCCTACCAGTTCTAACCTTAAAGCCATACCTCCCTAAACCAAAACTCCTAATTTCATTTGTGAGAGCGAATTCCTCTAAACCTATTTCCAACTCTGTTTCTGCATTTAACCTTACGAGGGTTTGTAGGCTTCTCCAACCTTGGGGCATAAGTTGGGCATAGTTAAGTTTGGTAGCAGCAAAGAACTTGGTGATTAAGATCGGGAAGGGGAATTTCAAACCAATAGTGAAGGGGTATTCGGGGAAACATACCCATTCAGGGGAATAACATTCTGGGGTTAGGTCAAGGTGGGTAAAAAACTCAGTTTCATATGCCATGGCATGATTCTTCTTGATGATTTCTAAATTGGTAGCAGGGATTCTACACTTCTCTTTTTCAGGGTTCTTCAACATATTTTGAGTGAGAAAACCCGCGGGCAAACCCTCTCCACTCTCGATTAAAGTCACCGCCTTTTTCTTCCCCATTTTTTCAAACTTAAACAGAAAATCAGAGATGGAATTGAAAAGAAAACAAGAAACTCACCGTCAATCTCTACTTGATTTTTCCTCTCCAAACCGTCTTCTCTGGTTCCTCTTCTCTAAATCTTTGTGAAAGTTACGTTTTGAAAAAGAGAGTTGGAACAGGAGTCTGTGTATTTATGGAGGTTGAGAGTGGTTGGGACTATAAAACAAATAAACCTTTTTTTTCCTTGGGAAAACTACTTAACCGTCCCGTCGCATCCCTTTCTTCCCTTTTAAAAACCGTCATCTTTTTTCCTTATTTGGCAAACCTTTTGAATTCTTTTGTTTCTTTCTATTCTTCATTTTAAAATTCAAAAAGTTTGGGGGCAATTGTTGGGCCCTACACTTTCAGTCAACATGTTTACAACTTACACTTAACAACTTGGTACTAACAACTTGAATTGTTCCATTTACCACTTGGTTTTCTACAGGTTGGGACCAGTAACGCTATTCCTATTTTATAGGGCGCGTGTCAAAGGAAGCAATGACTAAGTCAAAAACGTTTCTTCAGCAACAAATCTTATCTTCTCCCTCAAACAGCAAATGGCGGAAATATCTCTATTGGATCAACCTCTTTCCCGAGTTTATAGGCCCATGATTCTCTTTGTAGTTAGCCGTTGTGGAGAGGTATAAAAGAGACATACCACTGTATTTTGCACACACATGATTCACTAGCTTAAGGTCTCTTTCAATACGCTCATAGTACTGTAATCCTCAAGAACATTTAGTAAACTTTCGGTCAAGGCAGGAGCCAGATCCTCCCGGGGTTTTATGCCGGCGAACAAGTTGTTCAAGGGCTTTCCCTAGTCAACAAACATCTTGTGTCCATTTCTATTCAACTTGATAATCATTGTACCTAGATTCATATCACTATCTAATTCGCTTGTTGAAATTTGACCAAAACAGTAGGGCCCAACAATTGCCCCCAAACTTTTTGAATTTAAAAATAAAGAATATAAAGAGACAAAAATTTAAAAAGTTTGCCAAAAATGGTAAAAAGGTGTACGGAGGTTTTAAATGAAAAGGTTTTGATGGGACGGTTTTGGGTGTTTTCAAGGCGAGGGTCATGATGGTTTAAGAGTTAAAACCGTTTTCAATCTCTTCCTTAAATAAATACAATCTTTCTCCAACTCTCCCTTTCACAAAATCAATAAAGTAGCTTTCACGGTGGTTTCTAGAGGAATAATCAAGGAAGAAGGTCGGAGAGAAAAATCAAGTAGAAATTTCCGGTGAGTTTTTCGTCCCCAACTTATTTTTCTATCTGTAATTTGTTGTTTCAAGTTTGAAAAAATGGGTCGAAAGAAAGTTGCCATTATCGAGAGCGACGAAGGTTTGCCTGAGGGTTTCATAACCCAAAATTTGTTGAAAGAACCCGATAATGAAAAATGTTTGATTTCTGAGGCTGATTTGGAAATTATCAAGAAAAATCGTTCATTCCCATCCGAAACTATTTTCTTTACTCACCCCGACTTGACCTCTGAATGCTATTCCCCTGAATGGGTGTGCTTTCCGGAATATCCTTTTATCATAGGCTTAAAATTTCCCTTCCCCAACTTGATCAACAAATTCTTCTCTTGCACCAAACTTAACTACGCCCAATTAATGCCTCAAGGTTGGAGGTACTTGCAAACCCTTGTTAGATTAGGAGAAAAAATCGATCTGTCCGTTGTTTTAGAAGAGTTGGCCTACACTATGGATTTAAGGGGTTTCGGCCCCGGAAGGTATGGCTTTAGGGTTAAGAGTGGTGAGCCTATCTTGATCTCTAACAATGACCCCGCTGATAGAGGATGGAGGAATAAATTTTTCTTTGCAAGGAGAGATACCCTGGGTCAAGAGGAGGGGGTAATTTCCAAGTGGAGGTCCCAAGGTAGTGCAAATAATTTTTCCTTATTCTATTTGTGTTTCTTAACGTTCTGATAGCTAACCACTAGAATTTCTTTTGTAGAAGTTGCTAAGTTGTCAGAGCTATTTCCGGAGCAAGAAGGAATGGGAGAGAGCGTAAACAAGCTTTTCCAATTGGGTGTATCTGATAGGACTTTTAAGGCATTCCCAGTTGAGTTCTCTGTTGAAGGGGTTGAAGGTGAGGTAGAAGTTGATCCTGAAGAAAGTCTACCCCCAAGCTCACTCAAAATGTCCACAGGTTTGATACCTCAAAATCTCTGCTTATTCACAAGTCATTCTAATCTCTCAATTGCCCTAATTTTCTATGTCCTTATTGCAGCTACACGCACCAAGACCAATGTCAGTGCTACATACCTACTGGCTGAAGCTAAGGCAAAGAGAACTGCGAAGAGAGGTAGCAAGCCCCCAACTCCTCAATCTGTGGTATCCATCTCTGAAGTAAATGCATCCAAGAAGAAGGAGGAATCAAAGAAAAGAAAATTGGTTGAAGCTGAGGCCACAGATGCAGGTGGTGCTTTGAATATGGAGAAATCGAGAGAGAAGTTCCGTGATGTGATGACAGAATTTGTTGATAAGGTAAAACAAGAAAATGTTGAACCTTATGCCAAAGATTTTTATGAAGCACTAACATTTCTTTTACATAGGTTTCGGAGATTATGAGTCCTATCATGGACCAAGTCAATATTTTAAAGATCAAGGCTGCTAGATGTAGCCACGAAGCTGAGGAATCAAAGAAATTGGTCAACAAAAGTGCTGGGGAAGTGGAGAGACTGGAGAAAGCTATTGAGACTTTAAAAGAGGAGGTAGAAGTTGTTCGTGCCGAGAAGGTGAAGGAGAATGAAGCTCATGTAAAGGAACTTGAAACAGCAAAGGAGGATTTCAAGTTTAATGCTACCAAGGCGGTGTTGGAGACTAGAATTCAACTTATGGAGGAGTACAAGAACGGACAAGCTTCAACCTGGGACTTGGAGGAGGAAAAAAGAACTTTAGAAGACCACATTGGAGAACCAGTGGATGGGGAGGAGGTGAACTCACCGGCCCTTGAAACTCTTGATAAACTAGTTGAAGATGCTAATAAAGCTTTGAGTACCATATTGGTAGCTCAAGTTGAAGAAAATAATCAAGGGAAGGAGTCAACTGTACCACCGGCGGCAGCAGGCCAAAATGTTTGAAAAAAAGTTTTAAGTAGTTTGGATGGAAGGACAAAAACAATTTCTTTTTTGCTTATTTGCCGTACCATAGTTGGTGGGCAACAAATGGGGGGTATGTCCCCAAAACAAGTTTATTTTGGTATGTAATGGCTCATAAGAGTCTAAAACAATTTATTTTGGGGTACTAGGTTGGTCTAGTACTCCAAGCTTTCTTAGGTTTTTAAGGGATTGGTTGGCTTACCCAACTTGTCATTCAGTTGCAAAATCTTTTGGGAACATTTCAAAGTTTATAAAAGTATTTTAGGCTTTTCAGAAATACTTGCTTGTTCATTAGATAACATGTTGATGTTATAAACAGTAGGTAACATGCCAATGTTACAACCAATAGTCACAACTTGAATAAGTGTGAAATCGTGTGCCCATGCGAAGGTGTCAGAACCTTAATTCTTTAGAAAAGATGTAAATCTTTTAACCATAAGTAAAATGTACCTTTGATCAGAGGTAAACCGTTTGAAGAGACAGAACAAGTATCAGCCGTCCTGGCATGTCAACATGTTCCATCCCTCTCCAGCTAGAGTTTCAACATGTTGGAGCCATACTGGCGTGTTAACATGTTGAACTTTTCTTTCTTAGGTTCAAACATGTCGGAGCCGTACTGGCGTGTTAACATGTTTGACCTGCTCCAATTTAGGTCTCAACATGTTGGAGCCGTACTGGCGTGTTAACATGTTGAGCCTACTCCGCTTGCTCAAGTTGTATACCTTGCAAAACAAATTCATGTTAGGATTGGGTGTTAGCGTAGCTAACACCCCTCCGATGCTTAAGTTAGTAAGGATTTCTAACAAGATTGAAAATTGAAATACACAAATGAACTTGGCACAAATTAAATCATACCTGAGAAGTCTAGTTGTAAACAACTTGACTTACATAAAATAAAGCTTCAAATGAATAGCATTCCAACTCCTAGGGACCCTATCTCCACTTGGGGTTGACAGCCAATATGCCCCTTCGCGCCTTCAAAGATCGATGAGATATGGTCCCTCCCACTTAGGAGCTAATTTACCTGCATTTAATTCTCTTGTATTTTGAAATACTTTTCTTAAAACTAAATCACCAACCTGAAATCTTCTTATTCTGACATTCTTGTTGTAAGATCTAGCAATCCGTTGTTAATAGGCTGTCATCCTTATCTTGGCTAAATCCCTGATCTCATCAATTGTATCTAAATCTTGAGTTAGCAAGAGATTATTTTCATCTTGAGTTAATAAACCATACCTTGCTGTTGGGATTGTCACCTCGACCGGGATTACAGCTTCCGCTCCAAATACCAAGGAATATGGAGTTCTACCTGTGGCCCCTTTTGTAGTGGTCCTGTCTGCCCAAAGTACAAGTGGTAACTCTTGAGCCCACTTTCCTTTCTTTTGATCTAGGCGTTTCTTCAAGTTGTTGACAATCAACTTGTTGCTTGACTCGGCTTGACCATTGGCTTGAGGGTGGACAGGCGTGGACATGATCAACTTGATGCCCCATCGAGCACAAAAGTCTCTAGTCTTCTTACTTATGAATTGGGATCCATTATCACATATGATCTCTGATGGTACACCAAACCTGCTAATTATATTTTTCTCTAAAAATGAAATTACCTCCTTGTCTCTTACTTGCACATAGGCCTCTGCATCAATCCATTTTGAGAAATAATCTGTCATTGCCAACATGAACACTTTGCCTCCAGGAGCCTTAGGCAACTTGCCCACAATATCCATGCCTTACTGCATGAAAGGCCAAGATGAGACGATAGAGTGTAGAGGTTCAGCAGGTTGATGCAAGATGTTGCTGTGTCTCTGGCAGGCATCACATTTCTGCACATAGCTCACGGCATCTTGACGCATGGTTGGCCAGTAATAACCAGTCTTGAGAGCCTTTGATGCCAATGCTTTCCCACCAGAATGATTTCCACATATTCCTTCATGGATTTCTTTTAGCACCAGCTCAACTTGCTCATTATCGATACATCTTAAATAGTGCCCTGCAAAAGATCTCTTAAACAGCACATTATCTATTAAAACGAAAGTTGAAGTACGAATCTTAAAAGATCTAGCATTCTTAATATCTGGCGGAATAGTCCCAAGTTGAAGGAACTCAATTATAGGTTGGGTTCAAGATGGTCTTGCATCTTGTGCCCCACTAGGTTGAATAACCGCTTGAATTTCCTCAACTTGGTCTATTGTCGGGTACTTAACACAAATAATGGGAATACTAGTATGCAACATTGATTTGCAAGTTGAACCCAAGTTGGCCAATGCGTCCGCTTCCGTATTCTCTTCTCTAGGGACTTGTTCCAAAGAGAATGACATGAATTTTGAGGCTAAAGCTTTAACATGTTGGAGATATAGAGTCATCTTGGACTGCTTCGCCATATAACTGCCATTGAAATGGTTAGCGAGCAATTGAGAATCAACATATGCATTTATATGAGTAATATTTAAACTTAAAGCTGTAGTTAAACCCATTATTAAAGCTTCATACTCAGCTTCATTATTTGTTGCATTGAATTCACATGATACAGCTTGAGGTATGATATCACCTTGAGGGGATTTTAGAACTATTCCCAAGCCAGTTCCTTTGGAATTCGAAACTCCATCTGTAAAAAGTGTCCAAAATCTAGGAAGCATTTTACCTTCAAGTTGTTGTACTTCCAGTTCCACCTCGGGCTGCAAACTTGGACTAAAGTCTGCTACAAAATCGGCTAGAGCTTGAGATTTGATGGCTGTTCTAGGCTCGTATGAAATGTCATACGTGCTCAACTTGACCGACCACTTGGCCAATCTTCCTGACATCTCTGGGGTTCATAACACGTTTCTCACAGGATAGTTAGTTCTAACAGTTATAGAATGAGTTTCAAAATAATGACGCAGTTTGGTAGCAGCAGTAGTTAAGGCTAAAATTAACTTTTCAAGATGAGAGTACCTCGTTTCAGCATCTAGTAAAGACTTACTTATATAATAAACGGGATGCTGTTCACCTTGGATCTCTTTCACCAACACTGCACTAACTACATTCTCGGATACAGCTAGATATAAATAAAGGTGCTCACCTCGTTCTGGTTTGGCAAGTAGGGGTGACATCATCAAGTATTCTTTAAGTTGTTTAAAAGTTGTCTCATGTTGGTCAATCCATTGGAAGAGTTTATTCTTTCTTAGCACTTCGTAGAATAACCTACACTTATCAGATGATTTAGATATAAATCTATTTAGGGCAGCTACTCTACCTGTTAACCTTTGGACGTCTTTGATATTCTTGGGAGATTCCAAGTTGAGAATGGCTTTGATCTGTTCGGGACTAGCTTCAATTCCTCTCTTGGTCACCATGTAGCCCAAGAATTTTCCTGCTCTAACACCAAAATTGCATTTTGCAGGATTAAGTTTCATGTTGAAGGCTTTCAAGATATTGAACGCCTCAGCAAGATGCTCCACGTGATCTTCAATATGCTTGGACTTTACTACCATATCATCTATGTAGACTTCCATTGTCTTGCCAAGTTGATCCTTATACATCTTGTTCACCAGCCTCTGATAAGTTGCCCCTACATTTTTAAGACCAAATGGCATAGCAATATAACAATATATACCTTCCGGAGTCATGAATGTCGTATCCTCTTGATCTGAGGGCTCCATTTGAATTTGCTGAAAACCTGAGGACGCATCCATGAATGTCAAGATATCGTGGCCAGCTGTCTCATCAACTAGAGAATCAATATGAGGAAGAGGGAATGGATCTTTCGGGCAGGCCTTGTCCAAGTCTGTGAAGTCCACGCATACTCGCCACTTGCCGTTCCTCTTCTCTACCACCACAACATTAGCTAACCACCTTGGATATTGAACTTCCCTGATCATCTTGGACTTCAAAAGCGTCTCGACTTCATCCTTTATAATCTGGTTCCGCTCCTGGGCAAATTTTCTTCTTTTCTGGTGGACAGGACGGATGGTTGGATCAATGTTCAATTTGTGAGTAATGACGTCCTTGCTTATTCCTGTCATATCCTCATGCTTCCATGCAAAACAACATTTCTGAATCTTCAAGAACTCAATTAGCTCCTCCTCAATTTCGGATGGAAGATCTGTACCAACTTGCACTTGGGCCTCAGGGTTTGACTCATCAACAGAAACACTTTTCGTCTCATGCTCCACTGCTTCAAGAACATCCTGGGCCTTTTTCTTTAATTGCTATGCTTGACGAGGGACTGAACTTGCTTTCATATTAACCTTGTAGCACTCTTTAGAAGCCTGCTGATTTCCCTTCAACTTGGCCACACCCCAAGGTGTTGGAAACTTGACGCACTGGTGATAAGTTGACGGCACGGCCTTCATGTTGTGGATCTAAGGTCTTCCCAAAATAACATTATACGAGGATGAGCATTCAATCACACAGAACCTTTCCATAGAATTTATACCCTCCAAACAGATAGGCAACTTGATTTCTCCGACTGTTTGCTTTACTTCACCACTGAACCCCACCAGTACGGATGAATTCTTCACAACTTCGGTCAAAGGAATGCCCATCTCTTCCAGAGCATGAGTGAAGATTATGTTGACTGAGCTGCCGCCATCAATCAGAATTCTTTTGACCATACAATTAGCAATCTGCACCTGGACAACTAGACCATCATGATGGGGGTCCAACGTGTTGTCTTTATCCTCATCTTCAAAGGAGATAACTTGACCATCGGTGAAGTCACGACACCTTGAGGGCAGTTCTGACTGATCCTCCTTAAAACTCTTGGCATGACGCTTGGCTGCAGAATAAGTTGTGCCACAAATATGGGATCCACCTGAAATAACATTTACTACCTTGGTGGCTGGGGGAGGTGCAACTTTTTCGGGTCTGGACTGCTCCCCTGAATCAGGCTCTTTGGACTCACTTCTGACCCTCTTCTTACCCAACAAATCCTTAAGAAGACCCTTGGATAATAGATGAGCAATCTCCTTCCTCAAGGCAAAACAGTTCTCAGTGGTATGCCCAAAATCCTCATGAAATGCGCACCACTTGGACTTGTCCTTCCAAGTTGTGGGCTTGTCACTCTTCTTAGGCCATCTCGTTTTGTCTCCAAGATTTTCCATGGCGCAAAGGACTCCTGCAATGTCCACGTAAAAGCAAGAATCGAAATTTTAGGATAGTCATTTTCATCCTCATCTTGATCATCATCTACAAAATGAACTTTAGAAGATTCGATTTAACAGAGGGTTTGCCCTCGTTAGACTTATAATGATGGGAATCCGATTTTACGCGAGGGCTCAAATAGAGGAGTAGGGGTCCTCCCAGTTGACTTCCCCATTGCCAGGCTGTCATCCTCCAATCTGATGAAGCGCAAGGCTCTGGTTCTGATTTCTTCAAGTTGTTTCGCAGGAGTCATCACCAACTCATTATAAAATAGAGAACTCTTCTTCAAGCCTATACGGAATGCTTCCGTAGCCGTGGACATATCCAAGTTGGGTATAGTCACTGCCTCCTTGTTAAACCTGTGCAAATATGTTTTAAGACTTTTGTTAGGCTGTTGCACAATTCTATAAAGGTCACTAGTTAACTTGTCAAATGCCCTGTTGCATGAAAATTGATTAGTAAACATATTGACAAGTTGAGCGTAAGAAATAGAATTTAGAGGAAGTCCTGTTAGCCACTTTAAGGCTGGTCCTGACAAAGTTGAGCCAAAACCCCTGCAAAAACATGCTTCTTTAAAAATAGGGGGATACTTATAATATCCATCGATTCCTGATACAGCAACACATGCTCTGCTGGATCGGTGCTCCCATCATACTTCTTCATATGAGCGACTGAAAACTTCTTTGGGATCTCCACATTAGCTATTGCTGGAACAAAACGAGATTCATTATAGCAAGTTGGAGAAACTTGGTGATACGGCAAGTTGACTCCAGGTACACTTCGAAGCAACTCTTTTATGGTCTGCATTTTCTTAACAAGTTGGTTCTCTGCAAAAAGAGGAATATTATTAAACTGAGGTTCAGGAGTATCAAAAGCATTAAAGAAACTCCCTGCTTGCCCCATTGGGGGTGTGGCATAGGTGTGGCAAGATGACAGCACAGGTTGGCTAGCTGTATGGCTGAATCTTGGTTGCGTGATTGGAATCGACGTCACAATTGTGCTTTCTGCTGACAAGGTGTCGGACATAGGGATATCTCCAAAATGACTAGGTCCTGTACCTTCACCAAATAGAGATCTAGGATACAAAGGTGAGAATGGAGTAGACACTTGAGTTTCAGCTTGCTTCCCTTTACGCATGGCATCAATAGCATTGAATATCATGGTGTTTGTATGCTCCTGAGCATCCAAACGGTCATTAACTTTCTTCAACATAGTGACCATGTTGGATATTATCTCCAAATTGACAGCTTCCGAATTCAAAGATGGATTGCCTAGGGTGCCGGAACTAGGAAGTGGCTGACTCCTCTCACCTTGACTGCCGGACGACGAATTAGTCATTTCTATGCAAATAATCAAAGTTTCCCACAGACGGCGCCAAATTGTTTTGGTCAAATTTCAACAATCGTTACCAATGACAAGAAAAATGACTAAAGTGATATGAATCAGGGTACAACGATTATCGGGTTGAATAGAAATGAACACAAGGTATTTGTTGACTAGGGAAAGCCCTTGAACAACTTGTTCGCCGGTATAAAACCCCGAGAGGTTTAGGAACCTGCCTTGACCAAAAGTTTACTAAGTATGTAGATGATTGCAGAACTATGAGCGTATTCAAGGGAGCTTAAGCTAGAGTGATCATGTGTGAATTAACAGTGTTCTATCCCCTTTATACCTCTTTATAACGGCTAATTACAAAGATAAATCTAAGCCTACAATCTCGGAAACACGTTGAGCTTTGTTGAGATATTTACGCCACTTCGTTGAGGGAGGAGGAAGTGGTCTGTTGCTTGGATACCTTGGTGAAGAGATGTCGTTGAATCAGTCTTCTATTCTATTGATACGTTCCCTGAAAAGTAGGAATTAACGTAACAATAATTCAACCTGCAAGATGAGCAAGGTGTAGTAGGACAACTCAAGTTGTTAGTACCAAGATGTTATATGCAAGTTGAAAACTAGTTGATTGAAAACATAGGGCCCAACAGTTAGCGAGGGTTGTAAGGCTATTTGTTGGAAGGGTTGAGTGTAGGGAATTGGTGGCAGTAGGGTAAGCTTGACGAAAGTAAGGGCATTGAGAAAGATAATGTCCGCTAACACGACACCATTGAGACTTTCCATTGTTTGGGCTGGAGGCCGAGAATTTTGGGCAGAAGAATTTGGTAAGGCAATAGGGTTTTGGGAGGAAGTTGGTGCGGTTGTGTATGGTTTAGGTTGAGAATTACGGGCAGGGTTTTTGGCAGCATATGCGACGGTGGCAGGGAAAGTTTGGGTGGAGGAAGATTTTTGTTTAAGGGAGAGTTCCTTATTAAGAAGCTTTTCATGGAGCTCATCAAAAGTTATTGGATTTTCACGACTGTAAACGGCATTGATGAAGCTATCATAATTATGATCATCAAGTTGTTCAAGAATTTTGTCCACGAGATCATCAGGATCAAGAGGCCTACCAAGAGAAGAAGTTGGTCAGCACAGGATTTCATGTCTTGCATGTAATCAGAAACGGATCGGTTCCCTTTGATAATACTACGAAGGCGGTCCTTAATTTGTTTGAGATGACCATTAGAAGGATTAACATAGGTTTTGGAGAGGGTTTTCCACGCATCTTGGGTGGTGGAACATTGGGATATAAAGGGAACAAGAGAGGGTGAGAGAGTACCTGCAAGTGCTCCTAAGATTAGTTTGTCTTGGCGGAACCAAGTGGAATATGGTGGGTTGGGTCTGGTGGTAGTTATGGTAGGAGTTTCGGTGGTGGGTGTTGTTGTGGTGGAGACAGTAGGTATTGTCACGGTAAGGGTTTGAGAAGGTGCAGGGAGAGAGCCATCAAGGTATTGAAAGAGATCAAAACCTAAAAGTGTGGCCTCAAGTTGTATCTTCCAAGCTATGAAATTGGTTGGGGTTAACTTGAGAATATGAGAGAGAGAGAGACCTAGATAAGTAGTTTGTTTGGTTCTGCAGAATTCAGGATTAAGGTGTTTTCGGCAGCCATGGGAGATGAGGAGGGAAGAACAATTGGATATTTGTTTGATACCATATAGAACAAATAAAATATATGAAAACATCTCAACTCTTTATTGACATATTGTTTCCCTATTTATACAAAGCAATGAGAGCTATTTATGTACAATCCTAATAATAATAGGAGAGTATAGATCTTACAGAATAAAAATAGGAAACAAGGAATGTAGAGTGCAAGATTGGGTTGTTGGAAGAGAATGAGATTGTATAGGATTCTCTTTAATACTCCCTCTGTCCCAAAATGTTTGTCCCATTTAACTTTTTTGTTGAACTTTGACCACAAATATATGACAATTTAATTATGTTCATGAAATTCTAAAAATTCCTATTTGATTCACCATTAATAATATTATCAACAACAACTTTTAGAATTTCATGAACATGATTAATCTCTCATAAATTTGTGGTCAAAGTTCAACAAAAAAGTCAAATGGGACAAACATTTTGGGACGGAGGGATAGTTTATAGGTGGAATAGAAAGCTGCAGTTGGTGCAAAATGGTTCAACACTTGGCTGATGTGAAAAACATCAGAAATGATAGCCATTTAATACAAGTTATGGTCATATTGTTATTGAGGAGAATTAAAGATCTTTAATCAAGTTTGTGTTCTAATAATGCAATAATATGTAAGTAGCTGTTTGGAAAACTATTCGATTTGAATCGTAGTATGAATTCTCAAGATTAGGCGCCAGGGCTTATATTTGTACATCTTTTGGAGAAGGTCTGGCGAATTTCAACTGCTGTGGCCAGATTTCTTCAGAGTAGTCGTTAAAACTCTCAAACGGATCCACAGATTATCTGGCAAAAACATTATGTGTTCAAAGCCTGGTTTGGGATTCAAAAGGATTATGGTTTAAGTGCCTTGCAAATCTCCTTAGTCAAACCATGTTTCAAGACGTCTTATGTCGATATGTGAAGTTCCGTAACATCAACTAATTTCTAATCTTGAATTCTTACAAATCGCTTAAAATGCATATTACTATAACCCCTTAGGGTATGTTTGGCAACTCAATTTCTGCCATGCATTGGACTGGGAATCAAAATAGTATAAAAAGGAATTCAAATTTGATGTTTCAGTTTCGTTACTTAGGCTAGGAATTGAGGTTCTCAAACATACTCTAAAACGAATTCTCGTTTCTCGCCTTTTTTCTCACAATCAAACCCGAAGATTTCAAAAATATATATATAAATAGATTTGTGTAGTTTGACTGCACCGGCCCCAGATAATCTACGACAGAGCGAGGAGTTCCTCCAAGTAGTCAGAGCCTAAATCCTCCAACACAACCACACTTTCCATCTTAACATATTTCTCTTTACTCTGCCTTAACACACCCTTCCTCCTGATAGAATAACACTTTTTCAGAGCCAATATAGGCGAACACCCTTCCTCATATTCAAACTTCATCTTCTTCAACGACTCGTAAACAATTTCTTTAGGATAGTTGAGCACAGCCATTGATCCACGTACTGCAAACGCTGCTTGATCATAAGCCAAAGCAGCCTCCTCAGCTGTATCAAACGTACCCAACCAAACCCTAATACCATTCGTTGTTGAATCCCTTATCTCCGCTGCATATTTACCCCAAGGTCTCCTTCGTACGCCTCTATAGCTAGTTTCCTTTTGGGGTTCTTTATATGAGGTTTTCAACTCTTCTTTAACATGGTAGTTTGCCTCAGACTGAGCAAGGACTAGCATCTCTTCTGAGTCGTTCTCGTTGAAAGGAAGGAATTTGCTGGTGGAATTGAAAGAAAGATGTTGTTTGCAGTTGGGAGAGAGTTTAGGATAAGTGTAAGGGGATACTGAGATGTCCATTGATAAGTACTCAAAAGAGGTTATTTTAAATTTTTTTAGTTGGAATTTAGAGGTGTTTGAATGCTTTCAAACATTTTATAAAAGCATACAGGGATCTATTATTGTAAGATTTAAATTGATAAATTTAAGAGAACAAAAGAAAGATTTGATATTCACAAAGAAATATTCAATGGAGGATGAAAAGGAGACTAGAATGACGCTTGAATAATTTCAACTTCAGTCAACTTTCTAAGCTGGCATGGCGGCCAACTGGTCAAAAAGAAATTCATGCTGGAAAATTACGAGATTTTTTATTTGATACTAGTGTATCGCGTTTTATCAACTAATCAAATATTTTTAAAAAAAATTATATAATACAAGATTTTATACATATTAGTAAAGCTCAATATGAACCATATACAATTAAATGGAGACAAAATTAATATAATACGAGATTTTTGTGTTGGTCTTACAATAAACGCGTTTTTTTCTAAACTTAGGAAAAACGTGTTTTACAATGGCAGTTCATAACACTAACACTGACACTTTTTTACACTAACACTGGCACTTTTTTACACTGGCACTTAATATACATGCACTGACACTTTTTTATACTGACACTTTTTTACACTGACACTTTATTACACAAACACTGGCACTTAATATACATGCACTGACACTTTTTTATATTGGCACTTTGTTACACTAACACTGGCACTTTATTAAACTGGCACCGGCACTGGCACTTTTTTACACTGGCACTTTGTTACACATGCACTGGCACTTTGTTACACTGGCACTGGCACTTTTTTACACTGGCACTTTGTTCCATATGCACAGGCACTTTATTACACATGCAGTGACACTTTGTTACACTGACACTTTGTTAAACTGGCACTGGCACTAACGGGGAAAACAAAACACGTTTTTTCTAAGCTTAAGGAAAAACGCGTTTTTTTTTTTAAGATTTTAGCGAGATTATTTATTAAATGGATTTAACGACATCTCCAATTATTGGGTTTTATGGGTCCATGCGCAGCGGAATTAAGCATCTAATAACACAAAACCTAAGAGCCCTAAGATCCGTTATATACAATTAACTTGAATTCCTATGAGATAGAATTAATCAACCTTGAACGCTTTCCGTTCTTGAGCTATCGAACAATGTATTAATGTGATTTTGAGTCACAAACTTCGAACTCTAGGCCTTGATCGTTGTACGAGCGAAGACCCTCTTATGGTATCCACACCTTTGAATGAACTGTTGTGGGCATTTTTCAACATGGCGACATCTTCAATTGATCCTGCATATCGAGATGTCATTACACTGTAAGTATTGTTTTAATATTTACTTGTTCAATATTTCCTAATATTCTTATTTTTATTTTTCAGTAATTAAGAGAGGAATGCGGAACAATCTCCAAGCACGTTTAACAGACCTTCAAACGGCTAGGGCGACTTGGTCTCACGGAGGTTGAAGTGATAAACCAAAATGCCGAGATTATAGGAACCATATTGACTCTTTCATATCTACTTGTATTTAAGGGGAAATGGAGACGGAAAAACATATTCATGCTCATACGCATACACTCTACACACAAGCTCTTGTAATCCTCTCCATTATCTTCCAAAGTTGTAATCGTGATTATTATAGTGAAACCTTTAAGGTTGGAGACCTAACTCCCGGGGTTTTTTCCAAAGAGGTTATCACCTCCAAGGTTTTCCTCGTTAACAAATCGTGTTGTCATTATCTCTTTTTCATTCTTTTGTTCCATATAATCGAATTCCATAGTTCTCTCCTTATTATTCAATCCACACACTAAACCTAGTTAAGATTCTACTCTATTGTTTTTTCTACCAAAACAATTTGGCGCCCACCGAGGGGCCTCGTGGTTTATCGGTTATTTGAAACATTTCCTAATCAAATTCACTATGTCCGCATTCCCCCCAATGTGTCCACCGCCTGCAAAGGTCCCGCCGTTGTTCCCACATCGGGAGGTAGAACCGGCTTGTTACCACCACCTCCTCGCACCGGGTCTCGGCCAACTCAACCTACGAAGACTCCACAAAAGGGGGCAACGTCTTCCAATGCAGAATGCGACATCCGGAGTATCTTGACCAAGTTGAATCAAAGGTTGGACCAGCAAGATAACAATTCGAAGGTGTTGACCAATTCCATGATTAAGATGCAGAAAGACCAACGGCTCATCGCATCTCGGCTGAGAATATATCACCGCTGCGTGCAAGGATTCTCAACTTTGACAACACCGGAGGATCTACATTTCAGAATGAATTCATTCCAATGGGCAGTCCTCCTCCTCCGCCGACATCTTTAATGATGTCGACATCTTTGCCAGGGGACACCCCATTGACGCCATCTTCCGCAGATTCACCCCATTCATTCCATTTATAGACAACACTACCGTCACGACTACTACCGACGATTACGGTTTGCTAAATAATCTTTTCAATAATAATAATTTCAATCGTATTCCTATGGCCGACCCTTTTGCAGGAAACCCACTAGCTAAACAGATGCGGGATCTCATAGAGCCGATAATGAACGTGCCGGTGTAACTCCTCCAATTCAACCAAAGGACCCAAAGCGTTACAATCAATCCCGGTTTGTCCCAAAGAATTGCAAATGTCGACATCCCGAAGCGTTTCAGCGTACCATCTATGAAGTTGTACGACGGCACCACGGACCCGGAGGAGCATGTTGCACACTATCAAGAAAAGATGGACATAATCCATATCCCGCTTCAATACGGAGGCCTACTTATGCGGGGATTTGGATCCACCTTGTCTGGACCGGCTCTCAAATGGGCGATTAGGCAACCCCTAGGTTCAATTGGTTCATACGCCCAGCTCATTAACATGTTCTATAACCAATTCTCATGCAATCGACAATTTGAAAAGTTGACAAGTGATCTCTACAATGTGACCCAAAGACCTAATGAGACTCAAGGATTATGTCCATCGGTTCAATAAGGAGGTGTTAGAAATTCCCAATCTTGACATGTCGATGACCACGTAAGCATTCAAAATGGGGTTGAAGAAAGATTCACAAGGTATTATCAAGATTTAGTAATGACTCCTTGTAAGCGGCTAGAAGAAGTCGGGAGCAGGGCATTAAGGTTCATAAGACTGGAGGAAGATGAGCTGCGAAGATCGAAATCGTCATCCAAGATGTCGACATATGACCATCCCGACAGAAAGACCGAATCCTCCCATCGCAGGAACAACCGTCCCAATCCTTATCCGAGAATTGACACTAGCAAAATTAATTCGGTAGACGGTGAGGATGAAGATAGTGATAATGTGCCTAACATTTCGATTATTGTTTTTACGTTGACATTTCGGGTGTACTCGTGCAATGGGCAACCTAGGAGACAAAGCCGGATGGCCAAAGAAAACGGACAAAACCACAGGATGGCGTGACAAATCAAAATGGTGCGCTTACCATGAGGACTTTGGACACGTTGCGAAGACTGCATCGCGTTAAGAAAGGAGATCAGTTACTTGCTCTCGAAAGGACATCTTAAGGAGTTGTTGGGATCCGTAAAGAAGAAGGCCGAAAATGCGTAAGCTCCTCATGAAGCCGAAAAGCCGGTTTCTCCCCAGGCATCAACAAAGGTGATCAACTTCATCGGTGGAGGCTCGAAATATGTGGAACATCCTATTACGCCGCAAAACGACACGCTAAGGAGTCAAGAGAAGAAAAGCCAGAGAGACAGCCCGGGATGTCGACACCTTGCCGGATCCAATTACCTTTGATGAAAGTGATCGTGATAACTTGCTGGAACCCCATCATGACGGTCTGGTTATTTCCTTGCGGATCGCCAACCGTACAATACGACGTATTCTGGTAGATGGGGGCAGCTCCGTCAATCTTATTCTGTTGGGTACCCTTAAGGAAATGAACATCCCGAATCGGAGATTGTCAAAAAGTCTTGATCTTTGGTAGGCTTCAGTGGTGAAGTCAAAGAAACGGTGGGGGAGATAAAGCTTCCAATATACTCAAAGGGCCTCAACACCATGGAACGGTTCTGCGTAATTGATTGCGCAACATCTTACAATGTCATTCTTGGAAGACCGTGGATTCACGGAATGAAGGCCGTACCCTCCACTTACCATCAGTGTGTGAAGTTTCCAACACCTTGGGGTGTCGCTAAGATTTACAGTGATCAACAGGTGGCCAAGGAATGTTACAAAACTTCAATGAAGGCGTCTACATCTCCAAAACAAGCATAGCAATTACCGAGGAAAGTACGTGAAGTCCTGGAAGCTAGGGAGGATGATGTGAAAGAAGTATTGTTAGATCCTTCCAACCCAGACATCAAAGTACTTATTGGCACCGACATCCCGTCGAGATATAGAAGAGAAGCTTGTGAACCTATTAAGAAGCAGAATAAAGAGTTTCGCTTGGAAACATGATGACATGACAGGCATTAGCAAAGATGTCATCACTCACAAGCTTAACGTTGATCCTAGCTTTAAACCAGTGCACCAGAAACGTAGAAAGTTTGCAGAAACCAGAAATCGGATCATCAAGGAGGAGGTAGAGCGCTTACTCAAAGCCAACATGATACGGGAGGTCGATTATCCAAGATGGTTGGCGAATGTGGTTGTGGTAGAGAAGAGAAACGGGAAATGGCGAGTTTGCGTCGACTTCACCGACTTAAATAAAGCCTGCCCAAAAGATCCTTTCCCTTTGCCGCACATAGATTCATTAGTTGATGCCACTTCAGGTCACGAACTCCTCACTTTCATGGACGCGTCCTCGGGATTTCAACAAATTCGGATGGAACCATCGACCAAGAGGACACCGCCTTCATAACCCCCACAGGTATTTATTGTTATATTGCCATGCCTTTTGGACTAAAAATGCAGGTGCAACGTATCAAAGGCTCGTCAACAAGATGTTTAAGGATCAGCTTGGGGACACAATGGAGGTATACATCGACGACATGGTAGTAAACTCCAAGAAGGCCGAGGATCACATAAGCACCCTCTCTCAAGCTTTTGACATCTTGGATTGTTTCAATATGAAACTTAATCCAGCTAAATGCAACTTCGGAATGAAGGCCGGCAAGTTTCGGGTTATATGGTTACTAAAAGAGGCATTGAAGCCGCCCGTAACAAATACGCGCTATTCTCAACCTCCGTCATCACCTCAATCTGTCAAGGACGTCCAAAGATTGACAGGAAAAATTGCCGCACTCACTAGATTCATTTCAAAATCCTCGCATCGATACAAACCATTCTACGACATCTTAAGAAAGAACAAGAAGTTCCAATGGGAGGAACAACATGAAGAAGCTTTTCAGAGCTCAAAACTTACCCGTCGACACCTCCCTTATTGGCCAAACCTCGAGATGGAAGAACATCTTTACATCTACCTAGCGAGTGTCAGAAGGCGCCGTAAGCGCGCGATCTTGGTGACGTAACGAGATGGTAATCAGCAACCCATCTACTATATAAGTAAGACACTCTTAGATGCTTTGAGACCAGGTATTCTCATTTACAAAAATTAATTTTAGCTTTGATAACCGCTTCTATTAAGTTCAGGCCCTATTTTGAAACAAATACTATTATTGTACGCACTAACTATCCTATTAAGAATGTCATGAGAAAACCGGAGATGTCGGGTCGAATGGCGAAATGGTCGTACAATTAAGAACATACGACATCAAGTACGAGCCTTAACCGCAATAAAATCCCAAGCCCTGGGCGATTTTGTGGCTGATTTCAGTCCAACCCTACAACAAGAGGTGGAATTGGAAGTACAGCAACTTCAAGATGATGACATCCTAAAAATTTGGACTCTCTACACGGACGGTGCTTCCAACATGAGAGGTACAGGTCTTGGAGTTGTACTAAAAATCGCCACAAGGGGACATAATACCACAATCTATCGGTTGCGGTTTCAAGGCTACCAACAATGAAGCGAGTATGAGGCTCTAATTGCGGGTTTAATGCAGCCCAAGACTTAGATGTCAAGCATATCCGGGTGTTCATGGATTCATTACTAATTGTTAATCAGTATAACGGGTCCTACGTCGCGAAAAACGCTAAGATGACAACATATTTGGAAATTGTAAAAATTATTTCGGCCAAATTCAAAACATTTTCCTTGGAACAAATCCCACGGGAAGAAAATTCTCGCGAGATGCTCTCGGCAAACTTGGGTTCGGCCTTCAAAAGCTTCTCACAAACCGGTATCCCAATCATACATGTTGACATCCTGCCAATTGACCATCTTGAGATGTTCGCCACGGATGCCGACATACTTGCCTCTCCTCGCAAGAACCTCTTGGGACAGCTCCTATTATCAAATATCTCTTAGATGATACGATCCCAGTCGAGGATAAAAATGCAAGATCCTTCAGGGTAAGAGTATCAAAATATTTACTTATTTATAATCTCTTGTTTAGAAAATCTCGCAGTCACTACTTAAGATGTCTAGAGGCGAGATAGAGCCCATCAGGTTCTCAAGGAGCTGCACGAAGGAGATTGTGGAAATCATACCGGGGCGTAAGTTTACATACTAAAGCTCTTAGAATGGGCTATTTCGGCCTACAATGAGAAAAGATGCCGTTGACTACGCAAAGAAATGTGATTCCTGTCAACGACATTGGGACATCTGCACACCGGCCAGTGCCCGCTACATCCTATCCTGTCACCATGGCCTTTTATGGTTTGGGGAATGGACATAGTAGGAAAACTTCCCATAGCACCAGGGGGACGAGTATTTCTTTTGGCCATGACAGACTACTTTTCTAAATGGGTAGAGGCTGAGGCATATGTGCAAGTTCGTGACAAAGAAGTGATATCTTTTATCAAAAGGAATATATTCAGCCGATTCGGAATTCCATCAGAGATAATTTGTGACAACGGCTCTCAATTCATCAGCAAGAGGACCCAAGATTTCTTGACATCTTGGGGTGTTAAGATGGTGACATCTTCGCCTGTTCACCCTCAAGCCAATGGACAGGCAGAGTCTAGCAACAAAATAATAATCAGCAACTTAAAAAAGAGACTAAACCAGAAGAAAGGACGTTGGGCAGAAGAGTTACCAATGGTCCTATGGGCTGACAGGACGACATCTAAGAATGCTACTGGTCAAACCCCCTATTCACTTGTATTTGGAACTGAATCATTATTCCAAGCGAAGTCCTTGTACCAACGGCAAGATACAGCTTATTGACATCTGAACATAATAAAGACATCTTGATACATGACCTGGATACTGTGGACGAGCTAAGGGACATGGCCAAAGTTCGCATGGCAGCATATCAGCAAAGGGTAGCCCGATCTTACAATAAAAACGTAAGGGTTAGAAGGTTTCAAGTAGGAGACTTAGTCCTACGAAAGGCATTCCAAAATACCAAGGAGCCCAATGCAGGCAAGCTCGCCCCAAAATGGGAGGGACCCTACTTAATAGATGCACAAGCCGGAAAAGGAGCATATCGCCTTGCAACCTTGGATGGCCAAATGATACCGCGAAGTTGGAACGCCATTCATCTCAAAAGGTATTACATTTAAAAATGATTTCCCATGAACTCCTCTTTTTTCAGGTATGAATCGTCTTTTAATTCTTTACAACCTTTCTTTTCTCCTATGCATCTTTTTTATTATTTACAAGTTAAGATGTCGCTAATATACTTTGTGGAGAGACGTCAACCTTAGTTGGCGTCCGTTTTTAACGTGTTTCTATCTTATGAGGTATTGACACATTTACATGGGGACATATCGAATGCACGCAAGGAACAACGATTTCTCCTCCGTTAGAGACTGGCCATCTCTTCTCAAGTAAAGGTACACAATCCCTTCTAAGGTTTAAAGAGTTAATTACCTCTTTCTTAAGAAGTTAGGTTACCACACCTTCGCCTGGAGCGCAAGTTATCTCACTAATTGAGGTGTGGGGTGGGCCTATATGGGTAAACTCATATAGCTTACCCATTCCCACTCAGTTAGATGATTGATCTTAAGTATTATTCTTATGGTTATGGAATATTCGTGTCATCTAAGTATCTACGGTTTATGGTATATACGTGTCATCTAAGTATCTACGGTTTATGACGTATACATGTCATCCTAAGTACCTATCATTTCGACATACTATCATGTCACCATATGTGCAAAACATACAAAAAATTATCCAAAAGAAACAAGCCTTGACGTGCTTGAAAACTATTAAACCATAACTAAACTAAAGCAACCATAAAGTATCCGAACTACCAACAGTAAACGTGCATAAGTGTTGGACCAACCCAACACATAAAAAAGATTGTCTTTAGTCCTTATGGACCCATTACAAACCAAACAAAAATAAAAATTGTCTTAAGGGATTCCACCCCAGTAACATCAAGAGCAAGTTTATTTTACCTTTTTCAGGTGGCATCTCGTCGGAGGTATTGCTCTGGACTAACTTCTCCGGGTTTCTAAAAATCACCCCAGTCGGTGTCCTCACCACTGTTCCGGATCCTTGAAATCATCGATTGCTTTTTCCTCGTGAATTTGCTGCAAAGCCATTTTCTCTTCATTCGGGTTCCAACTCACATGCTCTCCGCCCGATATTCCTCAATCATTTGGATTCTAGTTTCAAAGATCGCTTTTGCGGTCTCATGCACCAAGTCGTCCCGAAATGCTTCCATCTCCCTTTCATGGTGATGTCAACTCTTGCGAGCCTGGACCGCCATTTTAATATCTCTTCATTCTTGTCCCTGATCTCCAATCCCCTTTCCCTTATTATGCTTGCAGCTTCCTTCAAGTCCTTCTCATATTCAACCTTACTCATGTCGTAGGTATCGCATTTTTCCCTCAATGTCCTAATTTCTTTGGACATTAATTTAGCCATCGAGACAATCTATCATCAACAAGAAGAGGTATTTTACTAAAAAATAAAAGAGGATCAAGGTGTCCACGATTCAAAAGCAACTCTTACCTGATTTTCCAACACTTCTTCATTCCAAATTTGTTTCTCTACACCAGAGATTTGTTCCACCCTTTTTCTCTTCGGAATAATCTTATCTATCTCTGGTATGTTCTCTTCCGCTTTCATCTTACCTTTATATTTGGCCACAATATCACTTGTCGTCAAGCCGGAGAAAGTCACTGCATATAAGAATATATGTTAGCAGGATTCAATAAAATAGCCAAGTGATACGTTGATTCTGACTTACTTATTTGAGAGCGTCGTAATTATAGAGGAAAGATAAAAACTGTATGCTTTAGAAGATTACTCTCCCCGTAATATGGTAGGAGACAACTGATTTGGATAAAGAATTTGGAGAAGATTGGATAATCACAATAGTTATCCAGAATTGCGGTTATCAAAACTCTTCCTTTTTAGTCGCCTCGTATCCCTAACCGTCGCATTGAAGCCAGTTAGAAGATGAACGGTTAATCAAGAGAAAAACATTTTGACTCTTCAGTTGCCAACATAGTCAAATGTTTTTGGGGACAAATTGTTGTGGGCATTTTTCAACATGGCGACATCTTCAATTGATCCTGCATATCGAGATGTCATTACACTGTAAGTATTGTTTTAATATTTACTTGTTCAATATTTCCTAATATTCTTATTTTTATTTTTCAGTAATTAAGAGAGGAATGCGGAACAATCTCCAAGCACGTTCAACAGACCTTCAAACGGCTAGGGCGACTTGGTCTCACGGAGGTTGAAGTGATAAACCAAAATGCCGAGATTATAGGAACCATATTGACTCTTTCATATCTACTTGTATTTAAGGGGAAATGGAGACGGAAAAACATATTCATGCTCATACGCATACACTCTACACACAAGCTCTTGTAATCCTCTCCATTATCTTCCAAAGTTGTAATCGTGATTATTATAGTGAAACCTTTAAGGTTGGAGACCTAACTCCCGGGGTTTTTTCCAAAGAGGTTATCACCTCCAAGGTTTTCCTCGTTAACAAATCGTGTTGTCATTATCTCTTTTTCATTCTTTTGTTCCATATAATCGAATTCCATAGTTCCCTCCTTATTATTCAATCCACACACTAAACCTAGTTAAGATTCTACTCTATTGTTTTTTCTACCAAAACATGAACCAAGAACGATTTCTTGATGATTGCTAGATCATAAACCTTGAAGAATATTGAGAACTTTTGTTGTGATTTTCTTTTCAGAAATTCGGCTAGACTATTAAGGTTTCACAGACATCATATTTATACTACTCTAGTATGGTGTTTGTTTCCTAATCAAATTAGGAAACTTTCTGTAAACCGCCTTAGTGGCATGTTATGTCGCACGACCAGTCGAGCCCTATGACCAAGATCTGTCGCGCGATATCTTATGCCTGATAAGGAATTTCTCAATCTTCTTCCTCTGGTTTAATCAATTCATTCTAATTGTATGTGACACAATAGGATTATATTATGTTGGCAATGAGCCCGATCATATCGACCCTCATAAGACATAAGCGGACTCTAGCAAGCCATTATGTCTACCCAAATAATACAACGTAAGAGTTCACATTTCCAATGGTACACTTCCATTTGTCCCTTTGTCTCACGATGTTATATTGAACCCAAGTCATTGTCCACGTCAACTTGTACTTGTTCAATGCTTTCTCGATCTTGAGTATAATGATAATTTCAATCTCATTGGGGTATGGCCATACACTTTCATCATTATCACTCGTCGAGGGGCCCAAGCAAAACATCTCTCTTTCGAGGGACAAATTCCATCTTGACTTATCATTCTTCCCATCATGAATCCGTTCATGCCAAAGATAGCCTTTATAGATATCGTGTTAAGATATCATTTGACTAAAATCAAACATAATTTTCATCATATGTAAGGTCATGATAATCTCATGTCTAGGGACTAAATGAAATGACCATATGAGATTTAATTATGACATTTGACCATGACATAAATCTCATACGGGTCAAGTCCAGTCACTTGTTCTCCAATAAGTACCCATAAATTTAATGTGCATCTCTATGCATATAATCATCATATGATTATCCATTAACATTTATACTAATTATTCACTTAATAATTAGGGACGGAGATTATTACAGATAAATATGCAAAACATATAATAATCAAATAATAAACTTTTCATATAATAATAAATAATGTCAACACATAAGTCTATCAACTATAGGCCTAGGGCATAAGACTAACAGTCTCCCACTTGCACTAGGCCCAATCTCCCATGTATCGAATACCAATGGACCTAACATGACCATCATGCTTAGCTTGCGGGAGAGCCTTAGTTAATGGGTCCGTCAAGTTGTCATCAGTGTCTACTCTGCATATCTTTACGTCTCCCCTTTCCATATCTCTCGGATAATGTGGAAACGTCGAAGTATGTGTTTGGATCTCTGATGTGACCTTGGTTCCTTTGCTTGTGCAATGGCACCATTATTATCACAATAAAGTTCAATAGGATCTTTGATGCTTGGAACGACTTCCAAATCACTAATGAACTTTTTGATCCAAACAGCTTCCTTAGCTGCATCAGATGCCGCTATGTATTCAGCTTCGGTTGTAGAATCAGCGACGGTACTTTGCTTGGAACTTTTCCAACTAACAATGCCTCCATTCAGCGTAAACAAAAATCCTGTCTGCGATCTGAAATCATCTTTATCGGTTTGGAAGCTAGCATCTGTGTAGCCTTTTACTACAAGATCTTCTTCCATTCCTCCAAAGACCAAGAATACATCCTTAGTTCTTCGTAAGTACTTGAAGATATTCTTGACTGCTATCCAATGTGGTTCGCCGGGATTCGATTGGTACCTACTCGTCATGCTTAGAGCACACGAGATATCGGGTCTAGTACATAACATAGCATACATAATAGACCCAATTGCCAAAGCATATGGAATACCATTCATTCTCTTTCACTCATCATTAGTCTTAGGACTTTGAGTCTTGCTAAGAGATACACCATGCAACATTGGCAAGTTTCCTCTTTTAGAATTTTCCATTTGGAATCTTCTAAGAACCTTGTCAATGTAAGTACTTTGACTTAAACCAATCATCCTTTTAGATCTATCTCTATAGATCTTGATACCAAGGATATATGCAGCTTCGCCCATATCTTTCATTGAAAAACACTTTCCCAACCAAGACTTGACAGTCTGTAGTGCAGGAATGTCATTTCTAATAAGTAAGATATCATCAACATACAACACTAAAATAAGTGCTATGCTCCCACTAATTTTCTTGTATACACAAGGTTCATCTTCGTTCTTGTTAAAGCCAAACTCTTTGATTGCTTCATCAAAACGTAGATTTCAACTCCTAGAAGCTTGCTTCAATCCATAAATGGATTTCTGCAACTTACACACCTTGTTAGAATTTTCTGGACTGACAAAACCTTCAGGTTGTATCATGTATACATCCTCAAGTAACTTTCCATTTAGAAAAGCTGTCTTGACATCCATTTGCCATATCTCATAGTCATAATTGCGGCTATGGCAATTAAAATTCTAATAGATTTAAGCATAGCTACAGGCGAAAAGGTTTCATCATAGTCGATACCATGAATCTGCCTATATCCCTTAGCTACAAGCCTAGCCTTATAGGTGTGCACCTTCCCATCCATGTCGATCTTTTTCTTGAAGACCCATTTGCACCCTATAGTTTTTACACCTTCGGGTGGATCAATTAAGTTCCAAACTTGATTATCAGCCATGGATTGTAATTCGGACTCCATGGTCTCTTGCCATTTTTCCGAATCAGGAGGAGGACATCGCTTCTTGGTAGCAAGAAGGTTCATCGTTTTCGATTAACTCCACTTCATCACTTTCCGTAACGAGAAATCCATATCTCTCGGGTTCGGATCGTGACCTACCACTTCGGCGAAGGATTTGTGCATCTTGAACCGGTTCCACAACTACTTGTGAACTTGGTTCATTTTCTACCATTGGTTCAATGTTGTTTTCGGGTTCTCGAATTTCTTCGAGATCTATTTTACTCCCACTGGTTCCTTTGCGAAGAAACTCCTTTTCTAAGAAAGTACCATTTCGAGCAATAAACACTTTGTTCTCGTTTCAGTTGTAGAAATAGTATCCTTTAGTTTCCTTAGGATAACCCACGAAAACACATTTGTCAGACTTAGGTGCTAGCTTGTCAGAAGTTAACTTCTTGACATATGCATCATAACCCCAAATCTTCATGAAAGACAAACTAGGTTTTCTTCCATGCCACATCTCATATGGGGTCTTTTGAACCGATTTGGTAGGAACTCTATTTATAGTTAAAGCAGCAGTTTCTAGTGCATGTCTCCAAAAGGATAAAGGAAGCTCAACTTGACTCATCATAGAACTAACCATGTCCAACAAAGCTCTATTCCTCCTTTCAGACACACCATTCCATTGTGGTGTTTCGGATGGTGAGAGTTCTGAAACGATTCCACAACTCTTAAGATGACTGTCAAATTCTTGGCTCAAATATTCGCCACCTCGATCGGATCGAAGTACCTTAATAGTTTTGCCAAGTTGATTTTGCACCTCATTTTGAAATATTCGAAATATCTCAAACGATTCACTTTTATGTTTCATTAGATAAACATATCCAAATCTATTATAATCATCAGTAAATGTTATGAAGTACTGAAATCCTCCCCTAGCATTGCTACTCATAGGTCCACACACATTGGTATGTATGAGGCCTAATAAGTCGTCCACCCTTTCACCATTTTTGGTAAATGGGTCCTTGGTCATCTTGCCAAGTAAACAAGATTCGCATGTCTCATATGATTCATAATCATGTGAGTCTAAAAATCCATCATTGTGGAGTTTAGAAATGTGTTTCTCATTTATATGGCCAAGACGACAATGCCATAAGTAAGTGTGGTTTACATCATTGGGTTTAAATTTCTTGTTAATGTTATAGACATCACTATCACGATTTTCAGCATCAAGGATATAAAGGTCATTGAATGAAATAGCAGTACAATAAAGCATAGCACTCTTGTAAATGGAAAACTTCTTATCACATATAAGAAAATTAAAACCTTCATTATCCAAACATGAAATCGAAATAATATTCCTACTTAAAGCTGGAACGTAATAACAATTGTTCAAAACAAGTATTAGTCCACTAGGTAAAGTAACTTCATAAGTTTCTACAGCTAATGCAGCAACTCTTGCTCCATTTCCCACACGTAGGTCCACTTCACCATCTTTAAGCATCCTTCTGTTCTTTAGACCCTGCACATTTAGACAAATGTGAGATCCACATCCGGTATCCAATACTCAAGAACTAGAAGTAGATAGTAATATATCTATAACAAAGATACCTGAAGTCGGAGCAACACCTTTGCTCTTCTTCAGTGCTTCCTTGTATTTTAAGCAGTTTCTCCTCCAATGTCCAATCTCATTGCAATGGAAGCAGACTGCGTTCTCTTGGGACTTGGACTTAGCCTCTTTGGGTTTGGCACCCTCTTTGGGTTTGGCAACATTTGCCTTAGGATTAGCAACTTTTGCCTTTATTTACCCTTGAAACCCTTCCCCTTGTTAACCATCAACACTTGATCGGTTTTCTTCTTGACAATATTGGTTTCCGCAGTGTTCAACATTTGAACTAACTCGAAAAGGTTCTTATTCATGCCCCCCATGTTATAGTTCATTATGAAATTACTAAAACCTTTGGGCAATGAATTCAATATCATGTCAGTAGCCAACTCTTGGCTAATCGGAAAACCGAGCCTCTCAAGATGTTCGATGTGGCCCTTCATCTTTAGAGCATGGGGACCAACAGCTTTTCCTTCACTCATCTTGCATGAGGTTAGGGCATTAACTGTGTTATAACTTTCTTGCCTTGCTTGAATTTGGAACATTTCCATCAGTCGATTGTTTAGATCAACTGTCCCCAAGTGCTCAAGATCCTTTTGAAGGCTTTTGCACATGGCGGAGAGCATGAGGCAACCAACATCAGTAGCATCACGCTTATGCTTCAGATATTGATCCCTCACTGCCCTAGTAGCATTGGCAGCAGGTTCAGGTGGAATAGGTTCATCGAGAACGTACAATTTCTCCTCTTGCCTGAGAACAATTCTCATGCTACGGATCAAATCCATATAGTTTGTACCATTCTTTTCCAACTTTTCCTTCTCAAGGACAGATCGCAGTGACAGATGATTATTGTTTGATGCCATTTATTCTACAAAAAGATATACATAAAATATGAACACATATGAGCAAACATATTATATGAGAAGTATAATGCATTTACATGAAAATAAATGCTCCCACTAAATTATACACCTTTCAATGCAAATAAGCATAATATACATTTAATGGGATAAGATCCAACTTTAATTTAATTTCAAGTTTGCTATGACAAATCGCTCAAAACTAAATTAATTAGGTAGAAGCATCAATCATATCACATATATGACTCTTAGATCTTTTATGAGATCTATTCAAGACATCATATGTCTAAGCATATTTTAATCTCATTTTATGCCTTGGGTCCAAAACCATTTTGATAAACCAATTAAGTTCATTCACTTTAAACGTATAGGAACCACCATTTCCTCATCTTGCTCGCAAGCGAATAGAATCAAAGTACCTTGCTATGGCAAGCCCACCCAAAACTATCCGAGTGGTCTCAAGTGTTTTAATCATGAATTGGCATAAAGAACTTAAAAGTTAAATGAAGGTTCTTTAAAGTAAATTATAAGCATATCAGCAAAGATAATCATAATCGCGCACCAGGTAAGTTCCCAGGAAGATAGGTGAGCCACAAGGACTACTTAAGTACCAAATCTCTCATTCGACAGAACTCTCCTAGACATGCACAATCAGAAATCAGCTCTGATTTGCAACATAATCAATACTTTGTATAAACAATCAGTTTCCTTTAAATTTTGCCTAAAATGACTTGTTTCTCATAAACAATCAGAAAACCATAATTTTAATGTTCAACTTAAACATTCAGGAAATTACAATATAATGTTTCAACTAAACATCTAACAAAATTCTTAACACATAAGAACACATAATTCATGCATCGCAATAATTAATAAAATCATATTTTAATTAACTAAGCATGCATAAATAATGAATTAATCTAGCATAGCCCTATAAACTTAATTTCCAGAAATTCATAGCATTCAGATTAAGACATAAACATACCAGATTGTAAACATATTCACAGATTAGCAGGATTATGCAACAAACTGATTCTGCCCAGATTGGACAAGTTTTGTCGCGTGACAGAAGCAAGCTTTGTCGCGTGACACAAGCATGTTCTGTCGCGTGACACAGTCAACCTTTGTCGCGTAACACAAGGTTACCAGATTTGTAGATTTACAGTTTCAATCAATTCTTAATTACAGAGCAATTAAATCATTTAAACAACTTTTAATAGATTTAATTCGATGTGAATAGAACATGATTTAGGCATATTGTTTCAAAAACAATCAAACTATCGCATACAAAACATGCAAAAACCATATAAACAATTTATATCAATTTTTCTTAGCATGTTAATTCAAACTTAATCATACTAACGGAGCTCTGATACCACTGTTGGGTTTTATGGGTCCATGCGCAGCGGAATTAAGCATCTAATAACATAAAACCCAAGAGACCTAGGATCCGTTCTATACAATTAACTTGAATTCCTATGAGATAGAATTAACCAACCTTGAACGCTTTCCATTCTTGAGCTATCGAACAATGTATTGATGTGATTTTGAGTCACAAACTTCGAACTCTAGGCCTTGATCGTTATACGAGCGAAGACCCTCTTATGGTATCCACACCTTTGAATGAACCAAGAACGATTTCTTCATGATTGCTAGATCATAAACCTTGAAGAATATTGAGAACTTTTGTTGTGATTTTCTTTTCAAAAATTTGGCTAGACTATTAGGGTTTCACAGACATCATATTTATACTACTCTAGTATGGTGTTTGTTTCCTAATCAAATTAGGAAACTGTCTGTAAATCGCCTTAGTGGCATGTTATGTCGCACGACCAGTCGAGCCCTATGGCCAAGATCTGTCGCGCGATATCTTATGCCTGATAAGGAATTTCTCAATCTTCTTCCTCTGGTTTAATCAATTCATTCTAGTTGTGTGTGACCCAATAGGATTATATTATGTTGGCAGTGAGCCCGATCATATCGACCCTCATAAGACATAAGCGGACTCTAGCAAGCCATTATGTCTACCCTAATAACACAATGTAAGAGTTCACGTTTCCAATGGTACACTTCCATTTCTCCCTTTGTCTCACGATGTTTTATTGAACACAAGTCATGGTCCACGTCAACTTGTACTTGTTCAATGCTTTCTCGATCTTGAGTATAATGATAATTCCAATCTCATTGGGGTATGGCCATACACTTTCATCATTATCACTCATCGAGGGGCCCAAGCAAAACATCTCTCTTTCGAGGGACAAATTCCATCTTGACTTATCATCCTTCCCATCATGAATCTGATCATGCCAAAGATAGCCTTTATAGATATCGTGTTAAGATATCGTTTGACTAAAATCAAACATAACTTTCATCATATATAAGGTCATGATAATCTCTGGTCTAGGGACTAAATGAAGTGACCATATGAGATTTAATTATGACATTTGACCATGACATAAATCTCATACGGGTCAAGTCCAGTCACTTGTTCTCCAACAAGTACCCATAAATTTAATGTGCATCTATATGCATATAATCATCATATGATTATCCATTAACATTTATACTAATTATTCACTTAATAATTAGGGACGGAGATTATTACAGATAAATATGCAAAACATATAATAATCAAATAATAAACTTTTCATATAATAATAAATAATGTCAACACATAAGTCTATCAACTATAGGACTAGGGCATAACACTAACACCAATCACCTTGACTTCTTTTCCCATTTAGACTAAATGACTAACAAAAGAAACTCGAATATATAAGTAATAACGTAGCCAAACTTAAAATAAAAATACATACTCCCTCCTTCCACATATAAAAAAGACTAATTTCGTAATTTCATTTTTCTATATCTCAATATAAAGAGACTTACCCAAAATAGATAATAAGGGAACACTAACTAAGATAGTCTTTGAATATTCTATCCCAAAAATAAATTAACTCTGTCTGAAATAGTTGTACTTGTCATTTAGCTAGTCTCAACTATGTTAAGAGTAGATACAAACTTTAGACGAGGATGAGGATTAGGTTGTACAGAAGAAAAGAGAAGAAAAACGGCATTATGGACTGACATGGCCGTGCGCAAAAATTTGCACGGTTGTGCAAGTCGGCTTTCAAAGAGCATGAGGTTGAATACTGCATGCACGGCCGTGCATGACAAAGAGCACGGTCGTGCATACGGGCGATGACTCGGTCGGGTCTATTTTGATGCAAATTTGGTTTTCTTACTGCGTGTGGGACTCTTTTGCCAACGTGATTTCTTTCATGGGCAGGAAGAAGGATATTTCTTGGTGGAGAAGGAATTTGAATTCTTTAGGTTTAGATTTGTTGTTTCTATACATACAAGTGATGACCTAGAATATTGTGAGCTAGTAGTTGATCAAATTAGTTGTTGCTAATTTGTGTTAGCTATAGAGAATCTGTGAAACCTACAAAGAGCTAAGAACATTGAGGGCTTGTGGAGAGCCCTTAGGGGCGTTCCATCGACGGTCCAAGATATGTGAGGATGTATGTGAGGGTGTGTTCATGATGTGAGACTATGTTTACTATTGTAAATATGACCAATATTGCAACACCACAGATTGTGATATTAGTTGATATTCTAGAATGGTACTTCCCCAGGTGTAGTCGTTGTTGTGATGAGCTGGGTTAACAAATCGTGTGTTTTTTTTAATTACTTTCATATTATCCGATTGCATCTGTTGTGTATTACCATTATCAAGTTGTATGGGCAAGAACTGCACTGTTATACCACAATTCCACAACAAACTTATCAGAGCTCCGATATGAAGATTAAAGTTGTCCGATTTGATTGGATGTGGGTTGCAGGAACATTAATCAGAATTAGGGGCTCCGTAAATTCTTTTGATTTTATGCTACTTAGGCCAAATAGGATCAAGGTTTCATAAATCGGAATAGATTTGGAACTGCAGGTATTCAGATCAAGGTTGCAGTTACATAATCGTGGAAGGGAATTGGATTCGAGATCAAGGGTTGCACAATATGGTTGTTGCTAGGGTTTACAGGGATCAGGGCGGATCGTGTTATTGAGGATTTGTGAGTGCAGAGATAATGGGCGGAGATTGATCAACATGGAAATTCGTTCGAGCGAATTTAGGTAACGAATTCGGATTATGAAAGTTGGAAGAGGCATAAGTTTCAAGTTTCTAAGTCTTGATGGGTGTGGATCGCGTACAATTTGAGTGTGGAGTATGCGGTACATTTGATACAGATTTCGATACGTATGCTACATATTCGGTGCAGATTTCAGTACATGGCAGATTTCATGCAGAATTTATGTAGTACAAATTTTATACAAAATATGTGTAGCAGGGGTTTAGGGCATGTACAATTGTGCGATGATGAGGACAATCAAAGTTGGAAAAGAAACTTGGTATGTTAGCAGTCAGGTAAAGGAAGGTTGGTGGTCGCCTTCGATTGTGATTATGGAGATTGTGTATGTTGTACACCACATACAACGGTTTCGTTGGGGGAAACGAGGGTGTATCCCAATGATAGATGGTGGGGGCCATGATCGCCAAGTACTGTATTTTGGTAGAAAGTTAGTTGCAGAAGTAGCTAGCAGAGATAACTAGACCAACATAAGCGTTACCAAGAACTCAGTTGCAGATGGGTTGCCTTGGTACACAGAAAGACCAAGACTGTGAAGGCATGTGGTCGCATAGGGATTTGTGGATAGAAACAAGGAACATACGAGCGGAGATGGTTATAGGGAGGATCACTTAGAGAAGTGAAGACTCAGGTCAATAGAAGTTTTCAGAAGTTATGTTGAAGACCTAAGCTTTGCTTCAACTCTTTTGTGTAGGCTTTGTCGAGCCTTTTGATTTTGAGTTTTGGCAGAAGTAAAATGTAGCGAACACAATATGTAAAAGTCATTCTCGGGTGGGAGTTTGATGGTGAAAGTCACTTATGGTTTATTTTCAAGTGGGAGATTGTTGGGAGTGGATACAAACTTTGGACGAGAACTAGAACGAGGATTGGGTTGCACCGAAGAAAAGAGAAGAAAAACGGCATTATGGACTGACACGGTTGTGTGTGCAAATTTGCACGGTCGTACAAGTAGGCTTTCAAAGAGCAAGAGGTTGAACATTGCATGCACGGCCGTGCATGGCAAAGCGCACGCTCGTGCATGCGGGTAGTGACTGGGTCGGGCCCGTTTTGATGCAGATTTGGTTTTCTTATTGCGTGTGGGACTCTTTTGGCAACATGATTCCTTTTTTGGGCAGAAAGAAGGACACTTCTTGATGGAGAAGGAAATAGAATCCTTTAGGGTTTAGGTTTGTTGTTCTTATAAGTACCTAAAATATTGTGAGTTAGTGGTTGATCAAATTAGTCGGTGCTAATTTGTGTTAGCCAGATAGAATCTGTGAGACCTACATAGAACCAAGAACATTGAGGGCCTGTAAGGTACCCTTAGGGACATTCCATTGATGGCCCAAGACATGTGAGGATGTATGTGAGGGTGTGTTCATGATGTGAGGATATGTTTATTGTTGTAAATATAAGCGATATTATAACACCAAAGATTATGATACTAGTTGATTGCATGGCTTGTTACTCCCTCTAAATGTAGTCGTTGTTGCGATGAACTTAATTAACAAATCGTTTGTTTTTTTTTTAATTACTTTTATATTATTTGTGTGCGTGTGTTATGTCTCACTATTATCAAATTACTAGTACACATGCCCGTGTCCAAGGACACGGGTGTGTTTTTTTTTTTTTCAAATTAATTTTTTTTTTTAATTTAAAAAAAAAATAAAAAAATCAGTTACTTAATTAATTTAAGTAAATCCTTCTAAAGCCCACTCTTAGCCCAAACTCAAAGTCTTAGCCCAAATTCAAAGTCTTAGCACAAATTAAGGACAAAATAGGAAACAGACTAAATAGTGAGGGCAAAATAGAAAAAAACCCCTCCGAAACTGTTCATAGAACTGTTCACGGAGGGGTTTAATTTATACTATAGATATTTGCAATAACTGCACTGATAGGTTATAATTCCACGAAAAACTAAACGTGTTGCTTGCATTTAAAATATACATTATGTTAGTACATTACATTATTAATTTGTAATTAGGTTGCATAAATTTTTGGTTCCAGAGAGACACTAGTACATTTCATAATGTGTGTGTATATCGATGTCTACGTATATCAGTTTGTTGGTATAAAATGGAGACACATTCAAAACAAGGCTACTTGGTATGTACTGTAGCTAGGAATAGGCAATGCTGAGGTATATTTATAACTCCTACAATTATTTGGTCAAAATTTGAGGTTCATCAAGAAACCATCAACGCTGGAGCTTACTCCCTCCGTCCCGTCCGAAAGGGCATTTTTGTGTCCTTGCATGAAAATTAAAAAAAGTGATGTATGAAAAAGAAAAAGTATATAGTGAAATAAATGTTGTGAGTGAAAAGTGATGTAGGAAAAAAAAAGTGGGGTAGGAAATAGTTAGTGGATATTTATTGTGAGAGGTATGACAAGTGGGTCCCACAAATAAAGAAGTAATAAAAAAAATTTCATTTTTGGGTTATGCTCTTTTAAATGGGACGCCCAAAAAGAAAATGTGTGCCCTTTCAAACGGGACGGAGGGAGTATACATTATCGAGGATATTGTTTGTCGTTCTAAAGAAATACTCCCTCCATCCCACGTAAGTGTGGATTTATTTCCATTTTGGTCCGTCCCACATCAGTGTGGACTGTCAAAAATGGAAATAAATATTCACTATTTCACCCACTCATTCTCTCTCCTACTTCACTTTTACACTTACAACATTCTCTCTTCTAACTATTCATCCCACTCATTCTCTTTCCTATTTAATTTTTCATACTCACAAACACCTCCTTCACTTATTTCTCTCTCCTACTTTTTCTTAATTCTCACACCTAAAAAGTAAGTACACAATTAAGTAGTACGGAGGGAGTATAAATCTTCATCTCTTTGTCCTCTCAATAATAAAAAAAGGCCCACTTAAATATTTTTAGTTGACTTGAATACTTGATTAAACTTCCACCGATAATATTATAAAATTATTGATAATGTCTTTAATGATGTATTTCCTCCATCTCGAATTAATTTTCTTAATTTTACTTTGAACGAGAATTAAAGAATTAAGAAAAAATAAATATTGTGAGTATAAAAAGTAAAGTGACAAAGAGAAAGTAAGTAAGGAGTTTTTGTTGTGAGAATGATAAGTGGGTCTCATTATTTATTTTAAATGATAAATCAACTAAAACCTTAAACTGTAACAAGCTAAAAATGAAAGTAAGAATTTTAAATCAGGAGAGTAGCTTTTACACGTATTATGATTTTATGATAAGAAAACTAGATTTTCTTATATTTTTTGAATAATCAAAGTTCAATTAATCAAATTAATCAAGTTGATTTAAAAACAAAAGATTGAGACTAATAAAACATTATCTATTGGAGCATTATTATACCTCCGGCTCAGTTCACAATAAGTAAGAAGCATAGAGACACATTCTTAAAAGTTTTAAAGGGAGTCAAAGTCCCTGATGACTACTCGTCAAATATATCTCGTTGTGTATATCTAGAGGAAAGAACTATTTGGGGTCTTAAGAGCCATGATAGTCATATTTTGCTCCAACAACTACTCCCTTTAGCTGTTCGAAAAGCATTGCCTACTTCTGTTGTAAAAGCCATCATTGGGTTGGCAAATTTCTTTAGGCAATTATCCGCAAAGGTGAATACACTTGCTGATCTCGAAAAGATACAAGATCGGATGGCTGTCACACTATGCGCTCTCGGGGAAATATTTCCATCAGTTTCTTTGATGTTATGGAGCACTTGCCGGTGCATTTAGCCGAGGAGACCTTGCTAGCAGGCCCAATACAATTTCGTTGGATGTATCCGATAGAGAGGTACATCAGTATTAAATTTATTTTGAAAAAATTTAAATTCCTTTATACATCTGGTTTAGCATAAGTAAATATTTTTGTAGGTTTCTACTTACATTAAAATTATATGTTCGAAATCGAGCTCATCCCGAGGCCTCCATAGCTAAGGCAATTGTGGATGAAGAATGCATGACTTTTTATACACAATATTTGGATGACATTGAGACAAAGTCCAATCGTCCTAGAAGAAATGATGATTAAAGTGACGAGTTAGGCCGCTTTGTAGGAGAAGAAGAGGAAATTACTCTTGATTACATCACACGAGTACAAGCGCATAGATATGTGCTTTTCAATACTGAAGATGTCGAACAATACCTAGAGTAAGTGATTCCTTACTTGAGGCTTACATTCCTTATATCTTTTATATTTTAAATTAATACTTAATTCATATTTCAAATATGCTCAGAATGCATCGTGCACATTTGAGCGAGACACTACCTCATAATCAACGACATCTTATAGAGAAAGAACATAATGATAAGTTTGTTAGCTGATTTAAAGATTATGTAAGTATGAAACCACTTTCATATGATACTTTCTTTATTGTTATAAATATTTTCTTATTAAATTTTCTTTTTTATAAAAGGTATGCATGACAAAAGATGCAGTGCCCGAAAGAATTAAAAGTCTTGCATTGGGTCCTCTTATGGATGCGAGGCGGTTTAAGTCTTACATAATAAATTGTTTTTTTTATTTCGAGTGAAGGATGTCGATAGACGGAGGAAAACCTAAAATAGTGGAGTCATGCTAAATGCAAGTGTGACAAGTTTTGCAAGCCGAAAGAATAATAATCCCATTGTAGGGGATGTTAACTTCTATAGGGAGTTGATTGAGATCCTTGAAATTCGTTATAGCAACTCAATAAGATTTGTATTGTTTAAATGTGAGTGGGTTGATAACCGGACATGCAAGATAGAAGATGAGCAAAAATTTACTCTTGTAAACTTCAATCACAAGTTGTATAAGGATAATCGAGTTGGTGATGAACCATTCATATTAGCATCTCAAGCTGAGCAAGTTTGGTATGTTAAAGATCCTATAGAAAGTGATTGGAAAGTTGTGATGTGGATTACATCAAGAGATAGTTTTGACATATATTCAAATGATGATAAACAAGTTTCAGATTCGATTCCACAACTGATACCATTTTGCTCACAAGATCTTGATGAAATTGTTACTAACGAAGAAGCATCGTAGGTGTGAGAGGGAGTTGATGGGGTCGAGATTGAAACTACTAATATCAATGATGATGATGTTGATATGGCCAATAATGATGATGAATAGTTTGAGTATTATTTGTTTAGATCTCATTTGCTTACTATTACTAAGACAATGTTATGATTTATGTTTCATGTTTAATCAAACTTGTTATTTTGTATGGTTGAATATTAATATTGTTGCTTGCAATATGTATTTGTTTATATCTCATTTGCTTACTATTACTAAGACAATGTTATGATTTATGTTTCATGTTTCAATCAAACTTGTTATTTTGTATGGTTGAATATTAATATTGTTACTTGTAATATGTATTTGTTTAGATCTCATTTGCTTACTACGCAATTTTACTCACATTTATGATTATGACTATATAATATGTATTTTTATGTTTCTTAAAAAATTTTAGCCAGTTATGCCGCCAAGAAGAATACAAATAGGTGAGGGCTCAAGGAAAGGAAGAGGGTTGGCCAAAAAAATAAAGAAATGGGGCAAAGAAAAGCTTAATGTCAAATTTAATGAATTTGGACAATCCTGTAGTGGTGAAAAGGCTTAACTAGCTACTCAGCTTGGGCATTTTGTTAGAAATGGGGATAATTTCCCATTAACTAAAGATTGGTATGAGATGGAATAGACAGTTCTAGAGAACATATGAAAATATGTTCAAGTAAGTTGTAATCCATATTCTTTACATAAATCTCAGGTTTACTTTATTATTTTTTCTTGGCATTAGTTTTGTATTCTTGTAAGTAGTCAAAAGTCTTATGATTCTCTAACAATTGTTCTTTTTCTTTGTTGAATTGTATATAGGATAAACCAATGCACCTCCCGAGTATGAGAAAATATGCTATGTAGCTCTCAATAAACAATGGAGAGATTGGAAATATTGGGTGAGACAAGCATATAATAAGTATGAAACAGACGAGGAGCGATTGGCTAACAAACTTGATGAGTGTGTTATTTCGAATCAATGGATTGAACTTGTTCATACTTGGAGTTCAGAAAAGGCTAAGGTATATTTCAAATTAATCTTAATCTATTATCGTGAATGTTTTATATGTTTCAAATTAATACTAATATTATCTTTTTTTTCAGGAAGTATCTCAAATAAACCAATTGAATTGATCAAAGCAATCGTGTCTTAATAGGACTGGAAAAAAGTCGCAGAGTCAAATCAGAAAAGTGGTTTGTCATCATTCAATTTAGTTCTCAGTTGTCAATTAATGCTTCTTTTGTATCGTATATAAATATAGTTTTTTTTTATCAAATGATTCTATTATAAATGGTAGAGAGAAAACGAGTGAAAACCTATTGATCGAGTAAGCATGTTTATAGCTACGTGCACCGACAAAGATGGTCAGGTTGCAGACCAAACCACCTCTTGTATGATCGTAAGTTACAGTTTCAACCTTTTCTGTTTCAGTTTTATATTTACCTAGTATTGTTCTTGCATAGAATACTTTTTCCATTTCTAACTTCATTTTCATAATATTAATTAAAGTTAAAACAATTATATTTAACATGTTATTTTTTGTTACAGTTAACGCTCAATGATGCAATTGAAGAACTACCAGAGGAGGATCAAAACTCTCCAAGCAAGCGAGAACAGATATTCATAGATATTATAGGAAATGATGTCCATGGTACGGGACAAGGTCTTACCAAATCTATGGTGTTTGGTAAAGCCTCAACATCTCAAAGTGTTTCGGCAGTCCGTGCAGAATTTGAGGCGAAATCCATGGAAGCTGTTTTTTCAAGGCGTCAAGAGGCCCAAAAGGCTGAATTTCAAGGCTTCAAAAGGCCCAACAAGCTGAATTTTCAAAGCAATTTGAGGCTAAAAAAAAACTGCTAGAAACTTTGCAACGTAATGTTATGCAACTACAAGGAAATGGCAGTAATGGGCAGTTGTATATTTTCTCAACGTAATGTTTGGAAAATGTAGTTTATGATACTTCAGTGTGGAATAACTAAATAATGGTCTATACTCCACTCTCATTTGAATTGAAGTTATGGTTGGGTGTTTTGCAGAGCATGTTATTTGAGAGCTTCAATGTTCAGTCAGGGATGGATGCCACAGGAAAGAAGAAATGTAACTCTTTTTGGAATTAACCAAACAACTATATTAATTTGTAACTGATGCTTCACGTTGATGTTACTTGGTATATGTATAGCTTCTCGTGTTTTTTATTGATAGTTTACATTTAAAACTTGGTATTACTTGTTTTTTTGAAGATGCATGCACGACCTATTAACTAACCCCTTTTTAACTCCGCCAATGCAATTGTTGTATATTGCATTGCACTGCCGGTCCCAAGCTCGGATAAAGGAGGAGGGGAAGGTGGGACATTTGCATATTGATATCTTCCATTTCTTGACTGACCCCTTTTTAACTCTCCTCTGAATTTGTGCCAATCCTGATAAGAGGAGCAGCAGACGGTTAGTATTGCCAAGGTTGGGATCACTACATCTTTAAAGTGTATTAAAGCCATTAAGGTCAGTTACCATAATTTCCTTTACCGGTATCTCCATATCATTATATAGTTTATAATTTTGTTGCTATCAATAATCATAGCACTGTTACTTATGGAATTACTTTAATTCTGATTTATTTTGCTCTTCTATGTTTTTATGGCCTCAAGGTCAATCTAACCAACTTTTTGGTCACAAATCACACAAGTGACACGTAAAATAATATCATAACTATTGGGGGGAATTAAAATTAAAAATATAACACATTTGGAGATTTGGTGCTTGAATGTTAGAAATGTAACTCTTTTTGGAATTAACCAAAATGGGAAGTATAACTCTTTGTTTGCGATGGCGGGAGATTTATTTTTCTCATTCTCGACACGATGTTGTTTATTTATTGTTGGATTAATCTGGTTTTTTCTGTTCCTGTTATTGACTTTTGATGCTTTATTATATTCCTCCTTTGTGTATGTTGAAGGTGATCTTGTTGATGCGGTTGACCATTTTATGGGTGAATCAATAAGTGATGGCACTTTGGCAACATTCCTGAAGAGTGTGTTTGCCACTTACTTTTAGTTCATCAAGTATCTATTATGTCTTAATGTCTTAGTTTATGTGTCTGTATCTCTAAATGATATATTTCAAGCAGAACCTGGTGACAGAGTAGAAATTGATGAATCGATTGCTCAAGTTGAAACAGATAAGGTGCGTATTCCTTTTTATGATATAATTAACCTTGCAATTGAAACTTGCTAGCCTTAAAAGATACTTTGGGTTTTAATTCCTGTATTGGTTATCTTCCAGGTGTCAATTGATATTGCTAGTCCTGAAGCAGGTGTAATTCAAGAGGTAAAACATTGTCAATTTAAATTCTGTGTTTGAAGTTAATTGTTCACTTTCTTTGTTTTGAGTACTAAATTTGTACGTACATTCTGGATAGTTTGTAGCCAAGGAAGGTGATACCGTTGAACCATGTACAAAGATTGCCGTGATTTCAAATCTCTTGTCCTACTTCCAAATGGTCAGTCTAGTCTGCTCATATCACTCATAAAGGTACTATCAAACTTACTACCACTCCCACCTTATACAATGTCTTGTACATTCCCAATTTCAAATTCAGTTTCATATATGGGAGTAGGCTAACTTGTGATAGTAACTATGTCTCATTTTCTTTCGTTCCTACTGCATTTTTCAGGCTTTAGTAGGGAAGAAGGTGATGGGGATCGGTCAACTGCAAGGACACTTGTTCAGACTTAGACTGCTTGTTGATCGGATTGTACTTCTCTTACTGTTTCTAGTGCCTCCACCCTTCCTCTTTGGCATATCAGATTGGGGCATTGTTCTATTTTTTTCTCTTAAACACATCTCTGATGTACCTTGTAGCACTAATGATTAGTCTAATTTTCTTTGTGAGACTTGTCACTATGCAAAGCGAACAAGAATTCCATTTTCAGTAAGCAACTAAATAGTTTAGAGCTACATTTATGAACAATGTGTAATTGGTTTGTATGGTTGCATTTGGTTTGTATGGTTTTGTATGGTTTGAATGGTTACAGTGGGTGCTCGGTCGTGCAAGGATCAAGGCTCGACCGAGGAAAGTACAGTTATTTATGGCGGCCCTATATCCGCCGTAAATAGTGACAAGTGCACGGTCGAGCGGGCTAAGGACACGGTCGAGCATGCTTATGCCGTAGCTTCCCAAAAATCCAACGCTTCGCACGGCCGAGTCCTTAGCCCTGCTCGACCGTGCACTTGCCTCTATTTACGGCGGTCTATTTACCCGCCGTATATGTATTCCTTATATATGGCGGCTATACATTCGATGTATTTTTATTTCTTCATATACGGTCGTATATGTATTTCCTTATATACGGCGGCAATACATCCGCCGTATATGATAATATACATATACGGCGGCTGCTATATCCGTCGTATTTGTATTTACGGCGATAAAATCCGCTGTAAATACAAATACGGTGCTAACAAATGAGGCGCCAAAAAAACCGCCGTACATCCGCCGTATATAATATTTACGACGGCCCCGGTCACTATATACAGCGGATTTTAACCACCGTAAATAGTACTGTTTCTTGTAGTTATTTGAATGAGTTTTAATTGAAAATTTTATGAGAATTCAAAAATTGTTATTGATGCACATCAATAATATATTTAATAACTTCTTTAAATTATTAATTTTTGTGAATGAGTAGATCCAAATTTTTATATATTATATTTAGCGTCTTATTAGTCATTAAAAAAACTATTACATCCGTCCTTAAATGAATGTCAAAATTTTATTTAGAAGATATTTTGAAATGTTTACTTTTCATACTATCTAAACCTAGAAATGCATCTTGTAGATGACTTTCTAAATATTTAATTTTATTAGTATAAAATGAATAGCAAAAAAATCGTAAAAAAAACATATGAGAAATTTTTTTTACAAAATTATATTTGTTTCGGGATTAAAAAAAATATATTGAAAATAGACATTTATTTAGGTCTAGAGATGGGGGAGTACTTATTTGGAGAAAGAGCACTTTTATAACTTATTTTTTTAACGATTAACTGGATGAAGGTTTAAATTGCAATAGAATTCCTTGTACAAGGTTTTTTTATGCAATTCTTGTTTGTACAATATTTAAATTCCAATAGATAAATTTGTATTTTTATTTTGCAATTATCTCTTAAATAATTGAAAAGTAAAAACAAGAACACAACAAATATATAGGTTCATATTTCAATGATATATATATATATATATATATATATATATATATATATATATATATATATATATATATATATATATATATATATATATATATATATATATATACTCCCTCCGTCCCATTTCAAGCTTCACCTTTTGCCAAAATGGGTGTCCCGTTAAAAGCTTCACCTTTACTATAATGGCAATGAATCTTTACTGTTCCACCCACTCATTCTCTCTCCTATTTCACTTTTATGCTCACAACACTTTTCAAATTTACTATTCCCTACACTCATTCTCTCTTCTATTTTACTTTTACACTCACAACACTTTCTCCACTTACCTTTTTCCTTAATTTACGTGTTGATGTAAAAACAGAGGTTATGAGATGAATTGAATGAAAAATCAACAAGATTTGTTAACAAAGAAGGCACAGCCGTTCTTGTCCTTTAATTCAATTCATAAATCCAAAAACTGAGTTATTCCAAGCCATAAAGATGATTAAATACTCTCCTAAAACCCTAAAACGAAATAGCAAAGAAAGTACCAAAATACCCCTAAGTTAATTAACAAAAACAACAGCGATTAAAACTTCAGCAAACTTCAGCAATTCTTCCCGACAGTTGAGGCGCCCGCCTGGCTATTTTGAGGCGCCAGCCTCGAGTCCAGAAGTTTGGCCTTGATTTTCTTCAAGTGAGGCGCAGGCCTGGGTGGGAACGGGGCGGCCGCCTGGAGCCCAGCCTATTTCTTCAGCATCAGCGGTTTCCCAGCTTGTTTCTTCAGTATTAGCGGTTTGTTGTTCAGCACGAGACTTGCCCTTTGGCCTTCATCTGCAACTGCATCATTCACCCCCCCCCCTTGAAAAAGACTCGACCACGACTCGATACCAACGAGACGCTTCAACAGAAACCCCATCTTGCTCAAGTGAATCCAAAGTAGTCCTCCCGCCTGAAAAACAATTCTCTTTCGGTGTGTACCAACTTGTTGCTTGGACCTACTATGTTGCTCTGATGTGTCATCCACGCTAGACCAGCTGAGGAGTTAATGATTAATGGGGACAGAAGCCTTATCGAAGTCAAGTTTCTTTCGGTATTGATTAGGGTGCAATGTAACCGTCACTCCATCTTTCGTATAGGTATAAGTATTCTTGTAGCCATCATGCTTAACTCTCCGATCAAACAACCACGGACGACCAAGCAATAAATGACACGCCACCATTGGCACTACATCACACCATACATCATCCAAGTAACGTTTGCCAATGGAAAATTGCACCAAACACCTCTTGTTTACCTTCAATGAACTCCCCTCACTCAGCCAAGATAACTTGTACGGTTGTGGGTGTTCTTCCGTCTTCAAGTTTAATTTCTCAACCATCTCAGTAGAAACGATGTTTTCACAGCTACCACCATCAATGATTACGTTGCACAGTTTCCCCTTGGCAGTGCAATTAGTCCGAAAAATATTATAACGAAGCCACCCCTCGTCATCCACGTCACTCACATGCAACATCCATTGTGTTGTGGGCATTTTTTGACATGACGACATCTTCAGTTGATCCTGCATAACGAGATGTCATTACACTGTAAGTATTGTTTTAAATATTTACTTGTCCAATATTTCCTAATATTATTATTCTTATTTTTCAGTAATTAAGAGAGGAATGCGGAAACAACTTTCAAGCACGTTCAACAGACCTTCAAACGGCTAGGGCGACTTGGTCTCACGGAGGTTGAAAAGATAAACCACAATGCCGAGATTGTAGGAACCATATTTGACTCTTTCTTAGTTACTTGTATTTAAGGGGAAATGGAGACGGAAAATGACACTCATGCTCATACGCACACACTTTACACACAAACTCTTGTAATCCTCTCCATTATCTTCCGAAGTTGTAATTGTGATCATTATAGTGGAACCTTTAAGGTTGGAGACCTAACTCCGGGGTTTTTTCCAAAGAGGTTATCACCTCCAAGGTTTTCCTCGTTAACAAATCGCGTTGTCATTGTCTCGTTTTTCATTTTCTTGTTCCATATAATCGAATTCCATAGTTCCCTCCTTATTATTCAATCCACACACTAAACATAGTTAAGATTCTACTCTATTGTTTTTTCTACCAAAACAATTTGGCGCCCACCGAGGGGCCTCGTGGTTTATCGGTTATTTGAAACATTTCCTAATCGAATTCACTATGTATGCACCCACCAATGTGTCCACCGCCGGCAAAGGTCCCACCGTTGTTCCCACATCGGGAGGTAGAACCGGCTTGTTACCACCGCCTCCTCGCACCGGATCTCGGCCAACTCGGCCTACGAAGACTCCACAAAGGGGCGACCTCTTCCAATGCGAGATGCGACATCCGGAGTATCCTAACCATGTTGAATCAAAGGTTGGACCAGCAAGATAACAATTCGAAGGTGTTGACCAATTCCATGATTAAGATGCGAAAGACCAACAACTCATAGCATCTCGGCTTGAAAACATATCACCCAGCTGCGCGCAAGGGTTCTCAACTTTGACAACTCAGGAGGATCTACATTTCGAATGAATTCATTCCAATGGGCAATCCTCCTCCGTGACATCTTTCATGATGTCAACATCTTTGCAGGGGACACCCCTTTGACACCATCTTCTGCGGGATTCACTCCATTCATCCCATTTATAGACAGCAGCTGCATCACGACTACTACGGACAACTCTGGTTTGCTTAATAATTTTTTCAATAATAATAATTTCAATCGTATTCCTATGGGTGACCCTTTTGCGGGAAACCCACTAGCTAAACGGATGCGGGATCTCGAGAGAATTAGTAATGAGCATTACCGGGTGTGACTCCTCCAATTCAACCAACGCAAAACCGCTACAATCGGAGTCTCGGTTTGTCCCGGCAATTGCAAATGTCGACATACCGAAGCGCTTCGATGTACCATCTATGAAGTTGTACGACGGCACCACGGACCCGAGAGGAGCACGTGGCACACTATCGAAAAGATGGACATAATCCATATTCCACTTCAATTAGGAGGCTTGCTTATGCGGGGATTTGGATCCACCTTATACGGACCGGCTCTCAAATGGTTGATTAGGCAACCCCTAGGTTCAATTGGTTCATACGCCCGGCTCATCAACATGTTCTATAACCAATTCTCATGCGATCGACAATTTGAAAGGTTGACAAGTGACCTTTACAATGTAACTCAGCGGCCTAATGAAACCCTAAAGGATTACGTCCACCGGTTCAATAAAGAGGTCTTGGAAATTCCCAATCTTGACATGTCGACGGCCACGAAGCATTCAAAATGGGGTTGAAGAAAGATTCGCGGTATTACCAAGATTTGGTAATGACTCCTTGTAAGCGGTGGAGGAAGTCGGGAGCGGGGCATTGAGATTCATAAGGCTGGAGGAAGATGAGGCTGCGAAGATCAAAGTCATCATCCAAGACGTCGACATATGACCATCAGATAGAAAGGCTGAGATCGTCCCATCGCAGAAACAACCGTCCCAATCCTTATCCGAGAAATTGACACTAGAAAAATTAATTCAATAGACGGTGAGGATGAAGATAATGATAATGTGCCTAACATTTCGATTATTGTTTTACGGTTGATATTTCGGGTGTACTTTGCGCAATGGGCAGCACAGGAGACAAAGCCGGATGGCCAAAGAAAACGGACAAAACCACGGGATGGCGTGACAAATCAAAATGGTGTGCTTACCATGAAGACTTTGGGCATGTTGCGAAGACCGCATCGCATTAAGAAAGGAGATCGGTTACTTGCTCTCGAAAGGACATCTTAAGGAGGCTGTTGGGATCGAGAAAGAAGAAAGGCTGAAAGTCTGAAGCTCCTCATGAAGTGAAAGACCGGTTTCTCCCCGCATCAACAAAGGTGATCAACTTCATTAGTGGAGGCTCGAAATATGTGGAACATCCTATTACGCCGCAAAACGACATGCTAAGGAGTCAAAAGATGAAAAGCCGAGAGACGGCCCGGGATGTCGATACCTTGCCCGCACTCCAATTGTCTTTGATGAAAGTGATCGTGATAACTTCTTTGGAACCCCATCATGACGGTCTGGTCATTTCCTTGCAGATCGCCAAGCTGTACCATACGACGTATTACGGTAGATGGGGGCGCTCAGTCAATCTTATTATGTTGGGTACCCTTAAAGAAATGAACATCCCGGAATCGGAGATTGTCAAAAAATCTTGATCTTTGGTAGGCTTCGGTGGCGAAGTCAAAGAAACAGTGGGGGAGATAAAGCTTCCAATATACTCGAAAGGGCCTCGGCTTACCGTGGAACGGTTTTGTGTAATTGATTGCGCAACATCTTACAATGTAATTCTTGGAAGACCGTGGATTCATGGAATGAAGGCCGTACCCTACACTTACCATCAATGTGTGAAGTTTCCAACACCTTGGGGTGTCGCTAAGATTTACAGTGATCAACGGGTGGCCAAGGAATGTTACAAAACTTCAATGAAGGCGTCTACATCTCCAAAACAAGCATAGCAATTACCGAAGAAAGTACGTGAAGTCACGGAAGCTAGGGAGGATGATGTGAAAGAAGTATTGTTAGATCCTTCCAACCCGGACATCAAAGTACTTATTGGCACCGACATATCGTCGGATATAGAGGAGAAGCTTGTGAACCTATTAAGAAGCGAGAATAAAAAGTTTCGCTTGGAAACATGATGACATGACCGGCATTAGCAAAGATGTCATCACTCACAAACTTAACATAGATCCCGGCTTCAAACCGGTGCACCGAAACGTAGAAAGTTTGCGAAACCGAAATCGGATCATCAAGGAGGAGGTAGAGCGCTTACTCAAAGCCAACATGATACGAGAGGTCGATTATCCAAGATGGTTGGCAAATGTGGTTGTGGTAGAGAAGAGAAACGGGAAATGGCGAGTTTGCGTCGACTTCACCGACTTAAATAAGGCACGCCCAAAAGATCCTTTCCCTTTGCCGCACATAGATTCATTAGTTGATGCCACCTCGGGTCACGAACTCCTCACATTCATGGACGCGTCCTCGGGATTTCAACAAATTCGGATGGAACCATCGACCAAGAAAACTTTGCCTTCATAACCCCCTCGGGTATTTATTGTTATATTGCCATGCCTTTTGGACTAAAAAATGCGGGTGCAACGTATCAAAGGCTCGTCAACAAGATGTTTAAGGATCGGATTGGGGACACAATGGAGGTATACATCGACGACATGGTTGTTAAGTCTAAGAAGGCCGAGGACCACATTAGCAATCTCTCTCGAAGCCTTTGACATCTTGGATTGTTTCAATATGAAACTTAATCCGGCTAAATGCAACTTCGGAATGAAAGCCGGCAAGTTTTTGGGCTATATGGTCACTAAAAGAGGCATTGAAGCCGCCCCAGGAACAAATACGCGCCATTCTCAACTGTCATCACCTCAATCGTCAAGGACGTCCAAAGACTAACGGGAAAAATTGCCGCACTCACTAGATTCATTTCAAAATCCTCGGACCGATGCAAACCTTTCTACGACATCTTAAGAAAGAACAAAAAGTTTCAATGGGAGGACCAACATGAAAAAGCTTTTCGGGAACTCAAAACTTACTTGTCGACACCTCCTTATTGGCCAAACCTCGGATAGAAGAACATCTTTACATCTACCTAGCGGTATCAGAAGGCGCTGTAAGTGCGGTCTTGATAACGAACGAGATGGCAATCGGCAACCCATCTACTATATAAGTAAGACACTCTTAGATGCTTTGAGACCAGGTATTCTCATTTACAAAAATTAATTTTAGCTTTGATAAGCACATACATTAAATTAAGGCACTATTTTGAAACACATACTATTATTGTACGCACTAACTATCCTATTAAGAATGCCATGAGAAAACCAGAGATGTCGGGTCGAATGGCGAAATGGTCTGTACCGATTAAGCACATACGACATCAAGTACGAGCCTAGAAGCGCAATAAAATCTCAAGCCCTGGCGATTTTGTGGGCGATTTCAGTCAACCCTACAACAAGAGGTGGAATTGGAAGTACAGCAACTTCAAGATGATGACATTCTAAAAATTTGGACTCTCTACACGGACGGTGCTTCCAACATGAGAGGTACGGGTCTTGGAGTTGTACTAAAATCGCCACAAGGGGACATAATACCACAATCTATCGGTTGCGGCTTCAAGGCTACCAACAATGAAGCGAGTACGAGGCACTTATCGCGGGTTTAACGGCGGCCCAAGACTTAGATGTCAAGCATATCCGGGTGTTCATAGATTCATTACTAATTGTTAATCAATACAATGGGTCCTACGTCGCGAAAAATGCTAAAATGACGACATATTTGGAAATTGTAAAAATTATTTCGGCCAAATTCAAAACATTTTCCTTGGAACAAATCCCGCGAGAAGAAAATTCTCAAGGCGATGCTTTGGCAAATTTGGGTTCGGCCTTCAAAAGCTTCTCACAAACCAATATCCCAATCGTGCATGTTGACATCCCAAAGAATTGACAATCTCGAGATGTTCGTCCTAGATGTTGACATACCTTCCTCTCCCCGCATCAACCTCTTGGACGGCCCCTATTATCAAGTATCTCTTAGATGATACGATCCCAGTTGAGGAGAAGAATGCGAGAGCCTTCGGGGTAAGAGTATCTAAATATGTACTTATTGATAATCTCTTGTTTAGAAAATCTGCTTGAGGTCACTACTTAAGGTGTCTAGAAGCGGATAAAGCCCATCAGGTTCTCAAGGAGCTGCATGAAGGAGATTGTGGAAATCATACCGGGCGAAGTTTACATACTAAAGCTCTAAGGTTGGGCTATTTCGGCCCACAATGAGAAAAGACGCCATTGACTACGCAAAGAAATGCGATTCTGTCGGCGACATGGGGACATCTGCACCGGCCAGTGAATTGCTACATCCTATCCTGTCACCTTGGCCGTTTATGGTTTGGGAATGGACATTGTAGGAAAACTTCCCGAGCACCGGGGGGACGAGTATTTCTTTTGGCCATGACGGACTACTTTTCTAAGTGGGTAGAGGTGAGGCATATGTGCAAGTTCGTGATAAAGAAGTAATATCTTTTATCAAAAGGAACATATTTAGCCGATTTGGAATTCCATCGAAATAATTTGTGACAACGGCTCTCGGTTCATCGGCAAGAGGACCCAAGATTTCTTGACGGCTTGGGGTGTTAAGATGGTAACGTCTTCGCTGTTCACCCTCAAGCCAATGGACGGGCGAGTCTAGCAACAAAATAATAATCAGCAACTTAAAAAAGAGACTAAACCGAGAAAAAAAGGACGTTGGGCGGAAGAATTACCAATGGTCCTATGGGGTGACGGGACGACATCTAAGAATGCTCTTTGGTCAAACCCCCTATTCACTTGTATTTGGGCCCGAATCTGTTATTCCAGCGAAGTCCTTGTACCTACGGCAAGATACGGCTTGCGACATCGAAAATAATAAAGACATCTTGATACATTCACTGGATACTGTGGACGAGCTAAGGGATATGGCCAACGTTCGCATGGCAGCATATCAGCAAAGGGTAGCCCGATCATACAATAAAAACGTCGGGGTCGAAGGTTTCAAGTAGGAGACTTAGTCCTACGAAAGGCATTCCAAAATACCAAGGAGTCCAATGCGGGCAAGCTCGCCCCAAAATGGGAGGGACCCTACTTGATAGATGCACAAGCCGGAAAAGGAGCATATCGCCTTGCAACCTTGGATGGCCAAATGATACCCCGAAGTTGGAACGCCATTCATCTCAAAAGGTATTACATTTAAATATGACTTCCCATGAACTCATCTTTCCAGGTATGAATCGTATTTTAATTCTTTTCTCCTATGTATCTTTTTAATTATTTACATGATAAGATGTCTCTAACATGCTTTGTGAGAGACGTCAACCTTAGTTGGCGTCCGTTTTTAACGTGTTTCTATCTTATGAGGTATTGACACATTTACATGGGGACATATCGAAAGCATGCAAAGAACAACGATTCCTCCTCCGTTAGAGGCGGCCATCTCTTCTCAAGTAAAGGTACACAATCCCTTCTAAGGTTTAAAGAGTTAATTACCTCTTTCTAAAGAAGTTAGGTTACCACACCTTCGCCTGGAGCGCAAGTTATCTCACTAATTGAGGTGTGGGGTGGGCCTATATGGGTAAACTCATATAGCTTACCCATTCCCACTCAGTTAGATGATTGATCTTAAGCATTATTCTTATGGTTATGGCATATTCGTGTCATCTAAGTATCTACGGTTTATGGAATATACGTGTCATCTAAGTATCTACGGTTTATGACATCTACATGTCATCCTAAATACCTATTATTCTGACATACTATCATGTCACCATATGTGAAAAACATACGAAAAATTATCCAAAAAAAGAAACAAGCCTTGACGTGCTTGAAAACCATTAGACCATAACTAAACTAAAATAACCATAATGTATCCAAACCACCAAAGTAAAAGTTGTAACGATGTGTTGCCTTTTTCGCGAGAAAAATTTGATTTTTGCGTTTCTTTGAAAAACCAAATAAAACCGGAAAAAACGGAGTCGCCACGCCATTTTAATTTTGAAGGGCCAAAACTTTGAAAAAAGCCCGAGATCAGAGATTTAGGTTCGGAGGTCATGTTACGCGTCGGGAAGGACGTTGGTGTGCACCCGACGCGCCTCGTAAAAACGAGTCTTCCAAGCTGAAAATCATTTGTGTGTGTGTATGTGTGTGTGTTTTGGCCAAAATAAGTTGTAACTGGAAAAAGTAAAAATTGGGATGTCTTTTTAAGACTTTAAACTGATCCCATGATTTTTTGGAGAATTTTTGGTTTGAGATTTGGTACTCAAAAAACCTTTTGAAGTTGAGAAGTCACTTCTGCCAGAAGAAAATGGCAGCAGACACCTGATTTTGAAATGGATTCAAGGGTCCTAAAACTTCATAATCTGGATGAACTCAGAGAATGAAAGTTTCTCTAGACTCCTTGAATAAACTTTGTGTGAAAGAAATTTCCATTTTGGAGAAGATTTGAGGGGTCAAAACCTTCTGGAAACCTCAGATATAAGATCTGGATTCCCAGAAACTGATGAACTAGCCTCTGAAAGAAAAATTGAAAAGAGGAGTTTTACTCACCCAAAAAATAAGGTAAAAATATGTCTGGAAAGCTCTGGATGTTGGCTACAAAAAGTGTTTTGTAGTCAACACCAAATTCCAAGTTCATCTGTGTCCAAAAATTAAGACCATGGACTGAGGTCTGAGAAAATTGCTACTGGACAGCAATTTCTCAAGAAAGAAAATATGATTTTAAGGGGGGTTTTGCATCCATGCTTGTCCCCATTTCCCTAGGTTTTGGTTAGTGATCACTAGACATTTTAGTGGTGAATCAACTATACCAAACCATCCTTGGGGTACATTAGGACTAAGCATTTCATTTGCTTGGGGAGGGGGATTTTACCCTTTGAAATCAAGATTTAGTGCTTGAAAATGGTTTTCTAGGGTTTTGAAAGTGCATTTTTGCAAGTAAACAAGAAAAGCTTTGAAAATAATGTTGATCTTTGTAGAAGATCATCCATGGAGATGGTCTTCCATGGTGATCTTCTTAGATCTAGAGAAAGAAGATGAAAGAACTACATTTTGTAGTTTGAAGATGCATGCATGGATGAGATTTAGGGTTAGGAAGAGGAGGGTTTACCAATCTTCCTTGTGTTCTTGAGTGTTTGGCTTGAGTGTATGAGTGTTTAGGGCTTTAATATGAGAGTGAGTGGATGAGTATGAGTTGGGAAAGATTGGAAAGAAAAAGGTGACAATTCTTGAGAATTCTCCTTGTTTTCTCTCTATATTTCGCGAGAACTTCGTTGCTATTGTGTTCTTCCTTCTTATTTTTGTGGTGGAGGGCTCAATTTATAGCCCTCCTGAAAATGCAAAGGTATCCGCGCGGACAAGGTCGGTGGCGTGCCTTGTTCATTAATTACGGCTCCGGCCTTAGACGGGAAGAATAAAAATTCAAAAAACCAAATTAACGGCCGGTTTTTGTGTTTCCGGCCTTTCTATTTATGGTTTTATTCTTTTGTTTTGCTTTTTAAGATGCTTTTCTTGGTTTAACTTCATTTGGCAATGCCCATTCTACCCTCCCTTTGTTAGAAATGTTAGGATAGTTAGGAATTGTTAGAAATGTTATAACTTTCGTTAATTTTATAACGAAAATTCTAACAAGCTCAAATTGGAGCACTTACAGTAGCCCCTCGGCGACGGCGCTTTCGAAGGAAGCGGGGTCGTCGATAAGAGTAAGGATCCATATTTGGCAGGATGATCGAGTGATCGGGTGGCTGAACCTAGCGATAGGCTACCTACGTATCCCGAATGGGAATCAAGCCGATCGTAGTTCGGGTCTTTGACCACGGAGATGATGGCGTTTTAGGTGCCTCGAACACGATGAGCGAGTTCTACGATCGGTTCTTGGAAAGAAACTTCTGCTGGGGATAAGAGATGACCATTTTTGGTCGATGGCTATCCGCTCTGCTTGGGGATAGGAATGACCATTTTCGGTCTGACGGGTATCCGCCCTGCTGGGGATAAGAATGACCATTTTCGGTCTCTGCTGGGGATGATTGCGATTTATCGCTTTCTAGTGATAGCGTCTTAGGTGCCTCAAACCTTGGAGATGGCGCTTTAGGTGCCTCAAACCTTGAAGATGGCGTTTTAGGTGCCTCGAACCTTGATGATGATGGCCTTTTAGGCGCCTCGGACCTTAATGATGATGGCTTTTTAGGCGCCTCGGACCTTGATGATGATGGCGCCTCGGACCTTAATGATGATGGCTTTTTAGGCGCCTCGGACCTTGATGATGATGGCCTTTTAGGCGCCTTGGACCTTAATTTGAAATGGCCTTTCGGTGGACTTTGTCTGCTGCCGAAGGACAGGGTGACCGTTTTGGTCGAGGGGCTGGACCTAATGATAGGCTACCTACGTATCCCTAGTGGGAATCAAGCCCTTTCGTAGTTCGAGCACTACTCGAGATTCCGTTGGCTTTTGGGATTCCGTTAACTTTCTTTGGGGATTTCGTTAGCCTTTGTTGGGGAAAATCGAGACGTATTCGTGCAGGAAATCGGTCTTACGTTTGGCTAGTGGGCAATTTTTGATGAAAGATACGGGATCTCGTTATCTTTCTCGGGGCACTCGGTCTTACGTTTCTTTGCAGGGGTAATTTTGATGAAAGATACGGGATCTCGTTATCTTTCTCGGGGCACTCGGTCTTACGTTTGGCTAGGGGGTAATTTTGATGAAAGATACGGGATCTCGTTATCTTTCTCGGGGCACTCGGTCTTACGTTTGGCTGCTTAGGGATGATTTTGATGAAAGATACGGGATCTCGTTATCTTTCTCGGGGCACTCGGTCTTACGTTTTGTGCTAGGGGTAATTTTGATGAAAGATACGGGATCTCGTTATCTTTCTCGGGGCACTCGGTCTTACGTTTGGCTAGGGGTAATTTTGATGAAAGATACGGGATCTCGTTATCTTTCTCGGGGCACTCGGTCTTACGTTTGGCTAGGGGAAGATTTTGATGAAAGATACGGGATCTCGTTATCTTTCTCGGGGCACTCGGTCTTACGTTTGGCTTGTCGGGGTAATTTTGATGAAAGATACGGGATCTCGTTATCTTTCTCGGGGCACTCGGTCTTGCGTTTGACTGCGAGGGGTAATTTTGATGAAAGATACGGGATGTCGTTATCTTTCTCGGGGCACTCGGTCTTACGTTTGGCTGCAGGGAAGATTTTGATGAAAGATACGGGATCTCGTTATCTTTCTCGGGGCACTCGGTCTTACGTTTCTTGCTATAGGGGTAATTTTGATGAAAGATACGGGATCTCGTTATCTTTCTCGGGGCACTCGGTCTTACGTTTGGCTAGGGGTAATTTTGATGAAAGATACGGGATCTCGTTATCTTTCTCGGGGCACTCGGTCTTACGTTTGGCTAGGGAAGATTTTGATGAAAGATACGGGATCTCGTTATCTTTCTCGGGGCACTCGGTCTTACGTTTTCTTTGCTATAGGGGTAATTTTGATGAAAGATACGGGATCTCGTTATCTTTCTCGGGGCACTCGGTCTTACGTTTGGCTGCCGGGGTAATTTTGATGAAAGATACGGGATCTCGTTATCTTTCTCGGGGCACTCGGTCTTACGTTTGGCTAGGGAAGATTTTGATGAAAGATACGGGATCTCGTTATCTTTCTCGGGGCACTCGGTCTTACGTTTGGCTTGTCGGGGTAATTTTGATGAAAGATACGGGATCTCGTTATCTTTCTCGGGGCACTCGGTCTTACGTTTGACTGCGGGGGAGATTTTCTTGACAAGGGCTGACTTTGGTTAACTTTGGTTAACTTTGTCAAGTTAGGGGATTGCGAGTCACGAAATTTTAAGGGGCAAAAGGGTCATTTTGACCCTTGCAATCTCATCCGCGCGGATAGGGATGGAAAGTCGGGGTATTAATTAGGGCGACGCCCTTCTCCTTCCCCATTCGGTTTTGAAGCTGTCGAGGGCGAGAGAGAGAAGCGAGGAGAACAGGCCATTTTTGGCCTAGAAGCTTCAAAATTCGTCCGATTTTCTTGATTTTCGAGCAATGGAACACGGGAAGGCGCTTTTCAAGGCCAGGACGTGGTCCCATAGCGGAGAGGCGGTGGAGCTCGTCGGATGAGGAGGCATTACAATCTTTCGCAATCGGTTGCGGAGGAGCATTACCCCGATGCTTGGCAACATTGGGCTTCGGATCCGCATCTCCGAACGGTATATTTCGAATCCTCTTGATCCTCTTGTCGATTTCTTGTTTGAAATTTTTGGATGATTTTTGAAAATTTTTTTTTGAATATTGAATATTGATATTGATGATATGCAATGTTGCAATGAATTTGTGAGTGTCCCAAAAATGTGCATTTTGCTTGGGAAAAAGAATTGGCATTTTTGCCACATTTTTTTTTATTCGAAAATTTCATGTGAAAATTCGAAGAATTGTGATTTTTTTTTTTTTGGAATTGAATATTGCATGTTCTTGATGATGATTTTTTTTTGAAATTGAATTTTGATATTGATGAATGATAATGCAATGCATGCATTTTGTTTGGAAAGAATGGGCATTTTGCCAATATGAGATGTATGTATGTTTAGGATTTTTTTGAAAAGTGGGACGGATTTTTCCTCCGTTGTATGTAAGATGGATGATATGCATGTATGCATTTTTTTGAAAATGGGACGGAGTTTTTACTTCCGTAGGAATGCATCCTCTTTTTTTTTTTGATGAATGCATTGGGACTTGCTTTGAAAATTGTTTTCTTTCATGCGAGAAAAATGGGGCTATGCTCATTGTATCTTTGTTATCTTTGTCGAATTTTTTTTTTTTTTTAATGCAAATGCAAAGGCAATCTTTTGACATTTTCTCTTTCTTTTTTTTTTTTTTACGGGCGGAAACCGTTTTGTGACGGAGCGGTGAACAAGATGAAGACTCGAGGATCGGTGGAGTACGTGATTGACTTGTGGGATCGGCTTAGGATGCGGGCCGAGGAGCTTTGCCGAGTCCGAGACAGTTGTTGTCGAGACGGGGCTGCGGGAGTTCGTCGAGTGCTTGAGGGGACTAGTCAAGTTCCACTAAGTGCAAGGGCTTGATGTTCGCTCTAGCGCGGCATTGGTGGGATGCGACCCGCACATTCCACTTCTTACGGGCGAGCGGCTGTACGCCTTCGACTATCTTTGCGATCACGGGTTTGTCCTTCAATGGACGCGGCATTGAGTGGAGAGATGGCTACGGCGATGCGATCTGCGAGCTCTTCTTGGATTTTCCCTATTCCCAAAAGGGGATGGGGATGGAGTATGCCGTGGTCTTCGGCAAGATCGTGGAGACCATCGCGAGTTACGAGGTGGGGAGGATAGGTTTAGCGCCGAAGCGGTGCTAGGTCCTTCCTCTGGTTTACCTTTTCGAGCACGCTCTTTGGGCATCTTTGAGGACGGCGAGTCTTTGCCTTCTTGAGGTCCTTGGAGGACATGGAGACGGTTGGAGATATTTCTGGGGGAGGCGAGTGGTGGCTGTACTTCGCTCTTGATAGATACGGCGGAAGAGGCTGTGAGCTCCTATCTTGCTTCGAGTTTGCTCTGGAGGTATAAGCTCTCTTTTTGCTTTCCCTCTTTCCTTTGAGCACGCACTTTTATTTGCCTTTGGATTGATTGGATTTTTACCTTTCGCGGTATGGGCGTTGGAGTTTTCACGTCACGGTGTGGAGCGGCTGAGGCGTACGTCGGGCGTATCCGGCCATGCGATCTTGGTCCAAGCATGCCGGGAGAAGATAAGCTCCGGGGCGTACGACTCTCGGTGCGCGGATTGCCTTCCTTTGACGGAGGCCGAGACGGATGAGGGGATGATATTCTTCCCACAGGATCGCTTTGAGGTAGCGCGGTGAAGAGGCGGCGAGATACGGGCGGTGCGGCGGAGGATTTTGAGGGCACGACTTGCGACGCCTACTATGCGGGAGAGAGGGTGACGCGCCGGCATGGCGTGAACTCGCCTTTGAGGACACCGGTGGAGCCTCCCGCCGATATGATGCATCCGGCGATCGGTCAGTGACTGGGATGATTACAGAAGCGAGCCGGCACTTCTCGGACTTCGTGGCGATCGAGCCATATGCGACGTTCGTCTTGAGGAGGCGAGGATGCCTCGGGTTTTGGAGAGGAGGGGCTTGGGATCCCGCGGTACCCTCGGACGGATTTTCCTACATCCCGGGATGGGGTCCGATTGAGGGTGCGAGATCCCTCGGCCGGCGGCTTCCACGAGCTTTCCGGCCTCGTCCGGGTATGAAGGTATGGCTTCACCTTTTCCCCTTCTTTTCTTTCTTTTGTTTCATCATTTTTAGCATCACTTCCTTTTTTTTTTTTTTGACGCTTTTGCTTTTGTGCAGTTTTCGGAGGTGGTCGTCGAGATGCGACGAAGCAAGTGATCGGAGCCAAGAGGTTCATACGGAGGATGGTTGCTTGCGGGGCACCTCGGGCTAGGGCACGGAGACCACGGCGGCACTGTCAGACGGGAGGCTTCTCCTATTCCCTCGGAGACTTCTTGAGACCCCTCTTTCTCCTCTCATTGATCACCGCGCGGCCTTGCCTTCGGATCACGTCATTCTTGGGGATCCGCACGGGCGGGGACACGTGCAGCGGCATGGTGGGTCGTCTCCGTATGTTCGGGAGTCGGACGCCTTCACCTTCGGGTACGATTTCTTCGAGGATGCGGGTTTACCCTATCGAGTGTGCCGGTTGGTCCCGACGAGCCTCTTTACGGAGATGAGGACGATTCGAGCCCGAGACTTTCGGGGCTCCTGACGAGCGGGCCCGAGTCGCAAGAGGGCGGGGAGACATCGGGTCTTTGGAGACTCCGATTGATTTTTTTTTTTTTTTGAGATTTAGATTTGTACGAGATCATGCACATTTTTTTGATGTAATAATTTAGGATTTTATTTATGTTTGTTTGTTGTTTTTTTGTACACTCTCCTTTTTTTTTTTGGAATGTAATAATTTAGGATTTTATTTTATGAATGCAATGCAATATGAATGCGGTGTTGCATGAGCCTTGGTTTTTTTTGCAAGGGTGTTTGGTATATGGGTGGTTTGGGGAGGTTTTTGCACAAGTTTCGAGCAGCGGGACGGAATATTCCCTTTTTGGTGTAGCGGCTTGGGTACATTGCGGAATTTTTTACGGGAAGCAATCCCATCCGCGCGGAGGAATCCTGCATCGACGGTGTCCTTTAATTTTGGTCCGGACCTGGTCTTGCTTTATTTCAAATTCAAATATCCTCTTCAACCTCAGTCAAACAGACCATTTTCGGGGAGGAAGAGAGAAAAAACCATGGAAAGCCTTAGAAAAGCTCCCTCAAAATTGTCCCAAGAGTCCCAAATGTCATTTTTCAACAAGTTCAAGGATTGGTCAGGGAAATTATGCATGAGAGAAGGTCTTTCTTTGAAAAACGGTACAAGGTACGATGCTTGTGGTCTCTCAAAGAATTGGTTCCGGATTATGACCTCTTAAGGGCTTCTTCTTCGTTTTGGGATACTAGAAGGCATGTCTTTTGCCTTTCCTTCAACGAGATTGTTCCGTGTGGAAGAATTTCGGGCCTTGCTTGGAGGTCGGAGGTGGAGGAGATAGCAATTCCTTGGTCGGAGGAGCTTCTTTTGTTGACAAGTTGTGCAACCTTCTTCATCTTTCCGGAGGAAGCACGAGGCATGATCCGCGGTCCCGACCATTTCGATATTTCCGGTCTTCCCGACAGATTTAGGGGCCTAGGCTTGGTGGATGACGCCTATTGGGATGCCTTTGCACTTTGCATGTTCGGCACTTTGTTCATGGTTTATTCCTTTGGGATGCGTCATCGAGCTTTCTTTGGATGTTGTTGTTCATTGCCGCTCGGGCGAGAGATGTCATTCCTTTGATCTTGGGGAGACCTTCCATGCTCTCGACAGATTAGCTACGGGAGACGGTATATGCATGGGGGCAGCCCGTTTCTCTTGACCACTGTGGGCGATGGAGCGTTTGGGGGTTCTTCGGGAAACCTACGATATGATCGAGGCCTTGGACTTTTGCCGGGAGAGGTGTTGATGTAGATTTTGATGATCGGGGCTCGTGGGAGCGTTGGATGGCGGGTCGCCGGCCCAGAAGATATCGAGATGGTCGGTGCCTCATTGGCGGGTGGAGACTCGTAGAGTGCTTCGGGACGGGTCCCATGTGGTTATGCTTAGGGGCTTTCTCGGTCCGGTTTCTACATTCGGCTCACGGTCTGAGGCGGTTTGGCTTGGAAGCGAGGTTCCTTTGGAGGGTTTTGATGATATAGCTACCGGGGTGGTGGCTCTTGTTTCCATGGATGATCCCTCGGTGTTTCCATTTCTTTCCCAGTATGGAGGTACGATGCCTTTCCTCCTCGGGTCATTCTCGAGCGTCAGAGACCGGTGTTCACGACCACTTGGTACTGGATTGAGTACGAGGGGCATGCAGGAGAGACTCGGGTGGCTATTTTGAGACGGCGTGAGGCCATTGTAGGTGCGGAGGACCGGTGTTTTACGAGAGGAGGAGGGCCGAGGCGAGGGCCAATCCTCATGACGGGAGCGGAGACGGCGCGGCCGATTATGAGGCTTACGTCGAGACGAGGAGAGGAGGGCTCCTATGCTACCGGCTAGGCTACGGGAGATGAGGGATGACGCTAGGGCTACTAAGGCCACGACGGAGGCAGGTTTGATAGACCTGTCCCTATACGAGCTTGGTAGGAGGAATACAGACATTTTCCGGTTCGAAGAGAAAGACTCGGAGGGGAAGAAGAAGGGAGAGACCGATGCGAGTGGGTTGGAGTGACTACGAGGTTTCCAAGTATCCCTTTCTTGCCATGACAGACACATTAGTTTGATTATGTATCTTAGTTTTCTTTTAGCGAGGTTGCCGGTTGTAGGAATGAATCGGGCTTAGACTCATCAAAGAGCTTTTAACTTGTAATGAATATTTGAATTGCTTTAGAGTTTTTTTTTTTGAGACGCTTTCATGGTCGATCAATTGTATTGATGCCAAAGTATGGCTTTTATTTGTGCTTTAGACCGAACCGTTTCAGCTGCCTACGTTCCCCTCATTTTGAGGAGCTCGGGTCTTCGTAGTTCAACTGGTGAACTCTTTTTTGTTTTTTTGTTTGTTTTTTTTTGGTGCAACCTGTTTTTACCTAGGCCGCCCTTTTCGGGTTTCTAACCTAGTTGGGTATTACTCTTTTAGCACTCTTTTTTGTTTTTGTTTTTTTTTTTTTGTTTTTTTTTGGTGCAACCTGTTTTTACCTAGGCCGCCCTTTTCGGGTTTCTAACCTAGTTGGGTATTACTCTTTTAGCACTCTTTTTTTTTTTTTTTTTTTTGTTTTTTTTTTTTTTGTTTTTTTTTTTTTTTTTTGTTTTTTTTTTTTTACGCGTAGTATCTGCGCGGCTTGTCACCATTCCTTTGGGTGTACAAAGGGATTCCGTCGAGGTCCGCAAGTTGCATGGCGCCTCAGGAGAAGATCTTACGGACGACATATGGCCCGACCCATACGAGGCTCCCATTTGCGAGAGGGTTGATACGGATGGGGGCTTTTCTTTTAGAACGAGATCACCTTCTCGGATCTCCCGATGCTTTACTTTCTTGTCGAAGGCTCTAGCCATTCTTCCTTGGTAGGCTCGGATGTGTTCCATGGCCTTCGGTCGGCGTTCATCTAGTAGGGCCAATTCGTCATGGCGACTGCGGAGCCATTCGACCTCGTTGATTTGGCTTTCCGGCGGTATACGGAGCGAGGGTATTTCCGGCTCGATTGGGAGTACGGCTTCCATTCCGTATGTGAGGGCAAGGTGTTTCCCCGATTGCCGTTCGGCGATGTTACGTAGCGAGTGCAGTGTAACTTCTCGGGCCAATCTACGCCTTGGGCGGACCATTTTCCGGATGATATTTTCGAGTCTTGTTTCTTTGCCTCGACGGCTCCGTTGGTTTGGGGCACAGTAGGGTGATGACTTGTGACGGGTTATTCGGAATTGCCGGCAACTTGTCACATTCCCCTTGAAGTGGGATCCATTATACGAAATGATTTCGGCCGGCAACCCGTATCGGCACATGATGTTTTCTTTGATGAAGAGGGCGACTTTCTTTGAATTGAGGATTTTGTAGGATTTTGCGAGCATCCTTTCCACTTCCTTCGAAGAAATGACCAATCTGCGTCTCTTTAGGCTCTTCGCGGTTCCCAAATTCACACTCGTCAAAATCTCTTCGGCGGCTTGGGCTCGATTTTCCTCTTCCGGACAACAGCTTAAAGATTTTTTTGTTGTTTGATTTTTTTTTGTTTAATGTGCCTTCTTTATCTAATGAATTATTATTAAGCATTTTTTAGATTATTAGTTAATTCATCATTAGTTAAAGTGGCAATTAAGGGATACTCGAAAGGTTCATCATTTCATTGAAGACGAAGGGGAATACAACGTTGGCTACGGACTCGTAGTCTTCGGGCGTGAGGCCATCGGACGACTCGAGAGACTCGAACTCAACAATGAGAGACTCGGAGGACTTTGAAGGGTTGACACGAAAGGACGGGGGACCAATCCAAGCTTGGTGATCATTTCCTCTTTGGTCGCGGACGGGCACGAGAGAGTTTCCCAATTCTTTAGCGGCATCGGCTGTTGGTGGCTTCACAACTCGGGAAAGGCATGGTCTCTGTGCTCCCTCTTGATCGTTGCTATCATCTCTTTGTACGAACGAGAATCAAGCTGTGTTTGGCATCGAAAGGCGAGCATGTGGATGTAGGGATCTTCCTCAGTGCAGGGACTTCCGTTTCGTCATAATCGATCGCTCAATCCCGGATGTAAGGACGCATTGCGTCTCGGTGAGCGGCTAGAAAAATCTCATGTCCCATACTCGAGCGGAAAGGCTTGGCGGGTAGTTCGGCAAGGAGGACGTCCCACACGACGTTCATAGATTCGGCCGAGTACGTCGGTGTTCTTGACTTTTATCATGAAAACCTCCTCGCCGGCGAGGCCAAGGAATGGGTTTGCGAGAATGCGACAAATGCGTGATTGAGGACCGGGGACTTGTGTGCACTGTATCACGGCGGTGTTCGGCATTTCCTTCCGATGCGCCTCCAAGTGTTGGAAATAGCAATTGAATTTGATGAATCGAACTTCTTCGGAGTCCGCTCGCTTGAGTGTGTCGACATAGTTGGCATTCTTTGGATTCCAAAGGATCTTTGGCGAGACTTGCCTCTTGAAGGATGTAGCCCGGTGTTTGGCTGTGGGCGTTCTTGGCTATTGTTTCGGCTTCGTTCCCTATGAGAAGCTGTCACCACCTTATGACTTCAAGGTCTCCCTGTAGGTTGATGAATTTGACGCATTGGTGGAGAGTGGAGGCTATGGCTTTCATGTGATGCAACCAAGGGCGCCACTAGTAGAGTTTGTGAACTCGGAGGGGATATCCATTACATGGAACTTTGCGGGCACCATTTGGGTTTCGTACCGAGTTCGAGTCACTTGTCCCAGAATGGGACGAGACGAACCGTCGTAGGCTTTGACGGTCAGGGTAGATGGGATCACGCGCCTTTCATTTATGCGGAGGGCCCTCGTCATGCTTTGAGGGAAGGACATTTACCGATGATCCATTGTCCACTAATACCCCGGGGAGTGACATGGTGTTGAGCCGAATAGTGATGTACAAAGCTTCATTGTGTTGGGAGACATCTCTTGGCAAATCTTCATCGCGAAGGTGATCATACTCCCATATAGGTGAGGATCATAGATTTGGTCCTTGTCTCGGGATGGAGAGTCATCAAGCCGGTCACTTCGTGCCTTTTTCTTGCGAGCGAGTCTTTGCCGAAGCCCACAGGTTATGCTTGATGCCTTTTGTGGCGGTTGCCATCTCCGATCAACATGTTGATTGAGTGGGAGCGCCCAGGCCGGCGTCGGTTTTCTTCATCGGTGGATACTCGGGAGGCTGGACAAAGCGAACCTTGGGCGACCAGGGGGTTGGACTTACGTTACACGGTACTCTACAGTATCCGAAGGTCTCAATTCCGTCGTTGGCAAGGCTTTTACGCTCTTTTACCCCTTTTTGCTTTGGGGAAGGCGAGGCGGAGTAGAGTACATAATAATCAAATCCCCCGAGATGGCTCCCCGAGCGTTCCCACCTTGTTATCACCGGCCTCGAATCTCTCCTTCCAATTTTCTTTGGGAGGAAATTTTCTTTTTCTTAGGAGGACGGTCCTCGTGTATCCAATCTGATAGTCCCTTTCAAGGCAATCGGGACGATCACAAATATCCCACCAAATGTGTTCTACGGTGGTGGCGGATTTGGGACCTCGGGTTGGCGGTCTTTGGAATGACTTTGAGTGGGCCGGTCGGGGGATCTGGCTGCTGGGCTCGTCGGTAGCGAGTGATTGGACTCCGCCGGATAATGAGAGATATTGAGGTCGGGGAACGGGCATATGTTTGTCCTTCAAGGTAGCCCGGTCGGTTGGGATATTGTTAAGGTCCCAAAGTGGCGTGTGGCCTCTTGAATCCGGGCTGCTTTGTACGTGCAGCGTTCTTCCGGGGATTTGATGGTGACCATATTTCTTTAAGCTTGTTCTGATTTTCATCACTCGAGTGATATTTGTGGGACCATCACTTTGAGAGGGGACAAGCGACGGTATACCGAACTCTTTCGTCCACATTGCTGTTTGGGGGCCGGTTGCCTGTAAGTCGGCGGGCGGGAGTCCGGCGGTGGAAACATAGGAATCTTGGGGTAGCATCTTGATGTATCAGGGACTATTAAGAAGAGGAGGAGAACCTTCTTGTCTTTGCGGTAAAGGTGCCATCGGAATTGAGGCGATAGTCGAGCCATGACTTGCGACTACCCCCGGTAGGTCATCAATTTGGGCCTCATGTCGAAGTCTCATTTGTTCTACCAAGCTGGATCCAATCTTGGTGCATGCGAGGGATTTTGGAGGACGGAGCAACGTTATCCCTATCATTACCGGGCGATGCGAGACATTACGAAACCCGGAGTTGGAATAAACGGCGAAGGCGATGGCGCGCTTGACTCTTCCCAACTGATCAAACGGTGACCCGGTGCCGAAACCAAGCTTTGTGCGGAGGCTGCGGGGAAAGGACACGAAGGTTCGGATGTGCAGGAATGGAAGGAGGGTAGGTGTTTGGGCTTTTGGCTCATGCGACATGCGGTTATTTGTTCACGTTTACTTAAAACATATTTTATTAACCTAATCGGTTGGAAAAGATTGCTCTTCTTTTTCGCAAACTACTACGATTCTGGATCGGTGGGCCCCGTCACTACGTCTATAAGCCCCTCGTATTCCACTGTATTTCGACCTCCCGGGGTGGACGGCCCGGGCGAGGGTCCTATAGGGCAAGCGGGTCCCACCGGCCCAGAAAGAAAACGATCCTAAAAGTCGGCGGGTAATCGAGTCTTAACGAGCATTCGATGTAAATTACGGACAAAGGCGGCGTCGAAAGTCAAGATCATGTCAGGGCTCGACAAAAAGTCGGCATGATTTGGGCGATAAGCGTCCACGATTGATCTTGACTTGTCGTCGGTTAAGCCGTAATTAGGCATGGAATAGTCATTAATCCTTGATGACTCGGTGTCAATCTTTGGGAGTCGGTGTATAATTTGTGCCGGTCGAGCCGAAGTCGGCGCCGGTCAATATCTTGGTCAAAGTCTGCGGCGGAAAACCGGCGAGAACTTCGGCGATTAGCGGCGATTAGGGACCCGAGAGATATTGAGTCGGTATGCCGACAAAGGCTTGAAAGGAAAGGTCTATACACGGACGGGGCATGACACGAGACCCGGACTAAAAACCAACCGGGTCTCGGACAAAGTGTGTCACGGACAAGTGCATGGTCGACACGAGGCTCCATGGGATGTTTGGGTAGTCCTGTGCTCATCCGAGAGGCGTAATAAGACCAAACGGACCGCGACAAGGATTTCCGGGTTAAGGACGTAGTGTGCGGTGTACGGTCACGTGCGCGTAGTGTGCAAGCGATCTATATTCCTTTTACGAGTAAAATAGAGATTTTTTTTTTATGTGTCTTAAAAATATGATGCATGATTTTTTTGGAAATTTTCTTTTTTTTTGAAAATCTTTTTTTTGAATTTTTTATGAGCACATAAGCACGTAAGCATGAAAATTCCGGCAGGTTAGGGACATTATTCCGACCGGTCAAAATTTTGACTTTCTCCGAGGCGGCCAAAACAACATGAAAACTGTGCAAAAAAATCAACACACACACAAAAATGATTTTCAAAGCCGGGACGGAAGCTTGACCCTCAAAAGCTTTTTTTTTGAAAACGGTGATACCGGTACGTGGGATTATTAGACCACAATTTATCCCGACTCGTGTTAGGAGGCGATAACGGGAAATTTAATGGTTTCCACCAATATACCGAATACCATTTTTTATTAAAAAGCTTAGTCCCAGGCGGAGTCGCCCTTTGTAACGATGTGTTGCCTTTTCGCGGGAAAAATTCGATTTTTGCGTTTCTTTGAAAAACCAAATAAAACCGGAAAAACGGAGTCGCCACGCCATTTTAATTTTGAAGGGCCAAAACTTTGAAAAAAAGCCCGAGATCAGAGATTTAGGTTCGGAGGTCATGTTACGCGTCGGGAAGGACGTTAGTGTGCACCCGACGCGCCTCGTAAAAACGAGTCTTCCAAGCTGAAAATCATTTTTGTGTGTGTGTGTATGTGTGTTTTGGCCAAAATAAGTTGTAACTGGAAAAAGTAAAAATTGGGATGTCTTTTTAAGACTTTAAACTGATCCCATGATTTTTTGGAGAATTTTGGTTTGAGATTTGGTACTCAAAAACCTTTTGAAGTTGAGAAGTCACTTCTGCCAGAAGAAAATGGCAGCAGACACCTGATTTGGAAATGGATTCAAGGGTCCTAAAACTTCATAATCTGGATGAACTCAGAGAATGAAAGTTTCTCTAGACTCCTTGAATAAACTTTGTGTGAAAGAAATTTCCATTTTGGAGAAGATTTGAGGGGTCAAAACCTTCTGGAAACCTCAGATATAAGATCTGGATTCCCAGAAACTGATGAACTAGCCTCTGAAAGAAAAATTGAAAAGAGGAGTTTTACTCACCCAAAAAATAAGGTAAAAATATGTCTGGAAAGCTCTGGATGTTGGCTACAAAAAGTGTTTTGTAGTCAACACCAAATTCCAAGTTCATCTGTGTCCAAAAATTAAGACCATGGACTGAGGTCTGAGAAAATTGCTACTGGACAGCAATTTCTCAAGAAAGAAAATATGATTTTAAGGGGGGTTTTGCATCCATGTTTGTCCCCATTTCCCTAGGTTTTGGTTAGTGATCACTAGACATTTTAGTGGTGAATCAACTATACCAAACCATCCTTGGGGTACATTAGGACTAAGCATTTCATTTGCTTGGGGAGGGGGATTTTACCCTTTGAAATCAAGATTTAGTGCTTGAAAATGGTTTTCCAGGGTTTTGAAAGTGCATTTTTGCAAGTAAACAAGAAAAGCTTTGAAAATAATGTTGATCTTTGTAGAAGATCATCCATGGAGATGGTCTTCCATGGTGATCTTCTTAGATCTAGAGAAAGAAGATGAAAGAACTACATTTTGTAGTTTGAAGATGCATGCATGGATGAGATTTAGGGTTAGGAAGAGGAGGGTTTACCAATCTTCCTTGTGTTCTTGAGTGTTTGGCTTGAGTGTATGAGTGTTTAGGGCTTTAATATGAGAGTGAGTGGATGAGTATGAGTTGGGAAAGATTGGAAAGAAAAAGGTGACAATTCTTGAGAATTCTCACTGTTTTCTCTCTATATTTCGCCAGAACTTCGTTGCTATTGTGTTCTTCCTTCTTATTTTTGTGACTGGAGGGCTCAATTTATAGCCCTCCTGAAAATGCAAAGGTATCCGCGCGGACAAGGTCAGTAGGCGTGCACTGTTCATTAATTACAGCTCCAGCCTTAGACAGGAAGAATAAAAATTCAAAAAAACCAAATTAACAGCCAGTTTTTGTGTTTCCAGCCTTTCTATTTATGGTTTTATTCTTTTGTTTTGCTTTTTAAGATGCTTTTCTTGGTTTAACTTCATTTGGCAATGCCCATTCTACCCTCCCTTTGTTAGAAATGTTAGGATAGTTAGGAATTGTTAGAAATGTTATAACTTTCGTTAATTTTATAACGAAAATTCTAACAAGCTCAAATTGGAGCACTTACAAAAGTGCGAAAGTGTTGAACCAACCCAACACTTAAAAAAGATTGTCTTTGGCCCTTAAGGACCTATTACAAACCAAACCAAAATAAAAATTGTCTTAAGGGACTCCGCCCCAGTAATCATCAACAAAATACCAAAGAACCAAATTGTTTTTACCTTCTTTTTTGTTTAGGTGGCTTCTGCCGCAGGTGTTGTACCGGGTGTCACTTCTCCAACTGTTGGTGCATCCTGGACAATTGTTTCATATGGACTTGATGACACCTCGCCCTCGTCCGCCACCTCACCTGTTAACTTGGATAGATAGGCACATTCCTGTGAATATCCCGGGCACCACCTTTCCTTCTTGGTATTCCTTCATCATTTTCACCTTGCATTGAGAAACAGTCTTCATCTGCAGCCGAGTTTACAAGAATTCCTCACCTCTGCTATCTCCTTGTTGTGATCATCTTCACTTTTCGCCAAACTATTCAACAAGTCCTTAGCTATCTGCTCTTGTTCTCCCAGCGATTTGCTTAGTTGCTCTATTATCTTCTCACATTCCTTCACTTTATTATCAGATATCAACTTCTCCTTCTTGACCAAAGCAATATCCGCTTTGGATTTCTTCTTCACCAATTCAACTTCTTTTGTCAACTCCTCCACGTATCCTACGATCGAAAAATAACATCGATATTACTAAAAGTTATCACAACCTTTGAAACTATTAAATATTCAATTAATAATGTCTCACCCCGGATGCCAGGCTCATAAATCTCTTCTTGAACTCCCCGCCGACAGTCCCATCAAAAGAGTCTCCAACCTCGATCACTTCCTCTTGGCCGGCTTTTCTTTTCCTCACCCTAGAACCAATCCCAGCGCTTTCATCAAGAATAGGACTCTTCTTAGGAGCGGGTGGAGGTTTCTTTTCGAGTCTTGACAATGGGCTCGGAGAAAGCAAGGCCTCGATATCCTCCAGATCAAAGTCGAGACCACAGAAGCTATCGGTTTGGAGACTGCATGGACATAGAGATATTGTCAATAACAAATAACACATCAAATTAATGACAGGTTATCAAAGGTAACAGGATGCCAAGCTTACCAAGAGACATTATTACAGAAGTTGAAGCCTTTATATCCTGCAGGACGATCGACGAAACTTCCAAAGAAACCTTTGGGAGATCTCTTATCAAGAGGGAGATTGAAAAACTCTTCGATTTTTGCTAAAGTATCTTTTGCGGGCGGAAATAACTCTCCGCAATCAATATCTACATGAAAGCAAAAACAATTACAATTCGGTTTGTCTCAAGAACAGGAAATCACAAGAGTAAGAATTTAAGTACCTCCTCGGTTCCATTGCTTCGACATCTCATCCTTCTCACCGATTGACGTCCTATCAACAAAGAAAAACCTATTCTTCCATCCCCTATCACCGGAGGATGTGCTGCTCATCAAAGGATTTCTACGACTTCTTTCTAAATAGGTACCGTTTGGAACCAAAAAGTTGAAGATCATAGGAATGGGCAATTTCAGGGAGCCCTAAGTCTAGTCCGTTTTCTCGGTTTACTTTAAGAACAAAAGCAAATACTCGCCAAGCCATTGGCATAAGTTGAGCATAAGCCGGTTGAGTTTTTAGAAAGAACTCGCAACCAACCGTGGGAAAGGGTAGCTAAACCCTAGCAAGAAGGGATATTCGAAGAAGCGAGATCCATTTGGGAGAAACATGGTCGGACCTAAGTTTTATGGAAAAAGGATGAAAAAATTACACCACTTGGGAAACAACATTGTTGTTTTATGGTCTCTATTTGAGAATCATTAAACAAACAAGTTTCTTCAACAGAGTTTAGTGAGAAGATTTGCGCAAACAAAGTCGTCGAGATTAATCTCTACGGGACCTTGTGGGGATGACGCTTTCTTGGGTTTGGAAGCGAGACATCTGGTTTTACCCATGGTTGACAAAGCAAAAAGAGAAGAATAAACAAAGGAAGAAGGTCGGAGATGGAGTGATTTTACCTTAAAAGCGAACGGCGCCGTGGGCCAAAGGAGGTGAAAAGAAGATTTGAGAAGATAAGTTTTCTCAAGCGGTTAATAAAAAGGAAAAAAAGAATCCCTTTTCAAAATTAACTCTCTCCCCAACCGTTCATTTCATCGCCACGTCTCCCAAGAACGTCCCATCGGGCGAGTAACGGTTGGGTCATTAATTCAAAAGGAAAAACATTTTGCCTCTTCGATTGCCTACATAGTCAAATGTTTTTGGGGACAAATTGTTGTGGGCATTTTTTGACATGACGACATCTTGATTGATCCCGCATAACGAGATGTCATTACACTGTAAGTATTGTTTTAAATATTTACTTGTCCAATATTTCCTAATATTATTATTCTTATTTTTCAGTAATTAAGAGAGGAATGCGGAAACAACCTTCAAGCACGTTCACCAGACCTTCAAACGGCTAGGGCGACTTGGTCTCACGGAGGTTGAAAAGATAAACCACAATGCCGAGATTGTAGGAACCATATTTGACTCTTTCTTAGTTACTTGTATTTAAGGGGAAATGGAGACGGAAAATGACACTCATGCTCATACGCACACACTTTACACACAAACTCTTGTAATCCTCTCCATTATCTTCCGAAGTTGTAATTGTGATCATTATAGTGGAACCTTTAAGGTTGGAGACCTAACTCCCGGGGTTTTTTCCAAAGAGGTTATCACCTCCAAGGTTTTCCTCGTTAACAAATCGCGTTGTCATTGTCTCGTTTTTCATTTTCTTGTTCCATATAATCGAATTCCATAGTTCCCTCCTTATTATTCAATCCACACACTAAACATAGTTAAGATTCTACTCTATTGTTTTTTCTACCAAAACACATTGAACCACCAATACCACTCCTTGATCTGCATACACTTCTTCAGTTTCCCTACTTGAATCATCTGGTGCCTCATCATAAACTAGTGGCCTATCCTCCATTAAAGCAGCAACATGTCGGTTGGGACACTCGGCCCTTAAATGACCAATCCCATGACATTTGAAGCACCGGGATGACTTGTTACCCCTTAAAGCGTCCTGAACTGCGCCAGAGTTTTCTGCCACTGGTGTTATTGTAACTGTAGGTGTAACCCCCTCAACCTTGCTAGGACTTCCACTACTATGATTACCCAAAAAATTCTTGTGTTGCCAATTATTCACGTTCTTCTTTCGCTGCAACTGCTTTTCAACCTTCAAAGCAAGCCTACAAACATCATCATACGTCCAGTATTGCTGCAGGTGTACCACGTCTGAAATATCCGTACGCAATCCCCCAAGAAAACGGGCTACATTTTGCTCGTCTTCTTCTGCAACATCACACTTCATCCACAAACGGTCGAACTCATGGATAAACTCCTCTACAGACATATCCCCTTGCCTCAGACTATGATAAGCAATAAAAGAATCCTGTCTATAGTGTTCCGGAAGAAATTTTTGCCTTAACAATTTCTTCATCTTATCCCAAGATTGAACCTTGGATTTACCCTCTCTCGCCCATTGTTTCTTAACATGTTCCCACCAAATTGAAGCATGCTTTTTCAATTTGATTGCAACAACCTTAACCCTATGAGCATCTTTCATAGGTTTAAATCAAAAATATGTTCAACAGTATTTAACCAATAAATGAACTCGTCAGGATGAGACTTACCTTCGAATTCCGAAATTTCGATCTTGACACCGATATCCTTCAAAGAGTCTTCCTCATACCTATTCTGATGTCCACGATTTCTGGCAAAGGGATTGACTCCCTCGTGATACTCCGTACCCTCAGAAGAATCATCTGAATCAGAACCCATAATCGGCGGTGTCCCCCCACGATTTCTGTGATTCCGAACTTGGAGTTGAAGTACCTGAACCTGTCTTCTCAGATCGTCGATCTCAATATCGCTTACATCACGCTCGCGATGATGATCGTCTTCCGGAGGATCCGCTGCACGGCCCCTTCCACGACCACCTCTTCCTCCATGAACTCCACGCCCTTGTTCGGCCATCAAATCATCCAGACAACTGATACCAAATGATGTAAAAACAGAGGTTATGAGATGAACCGAACGAGAAATCAACAAAATTCGTTAACAAAGAAGGCACAGCCGTTCTTGTCCTTTAATTAAATTCATAAATCCAAAAACTGAGTTATTCCAAGCCATAAAGATGTTTAAATACTCTCCTAAAACCCTAAAACGAAATAGCAAAAAAAATACCAAAATACCCCTAAGTTAATTAACGAAAACAGCAGCGATTAAAACATCAGCAAACTTCAGCAATTCTTCTCCACAGTTGAGGCGCCCGCCTGGCTATTTTGAGGCGCCAGCCTCGAGTCCAGAAGCTTGGCCTTGATGTTCTTCAAGTGAGGCGCACACATGGGTGGGTACGGGGCGGCCGCCTGGAGCCCAGCCTGTTTCTTCAGCATCAGCGGTTTCCCAGCTTGTTTCTTCAGCATTAGCGGTTTGTTGTTCAGCACGAGACTTGCCCTTTGGCCTTCATCTGCAACTGCATCACGTGTCACCTTCACCATCATGAAGCTTGAAATGGGACGGAGGGAGTAATGAATACAAAAACGAACTTTGCTAAAGAACTATCCTTTCCTAGCCTAAGTCATATCAAATAAAGAAGGGTTATGGTAGGCATGTGACTGATAACAGTAAAAATGATAATAAAAATATGGGTCAGGAGAAAGCAATAGAGTTTGTGTTAGGCCGATTTAAATTTGGACGATTGAAATTTGGAGGTGTTTTTGGGAGGGATGGAACAAATGGTTAATAACACTATTTTGGTTAGAAAATTGATTCTTAAAAAAAATCCATTTTGGGTATGTGAAACAGAGAGTACGAGTCATGTGAGAGGCCAATCACGAGCACCGTGGTGGAGATTTTGGTGGATCCATTTTGGGTGGTTCAGAGTGTTTGGAATATTAGATTATGCAATTATTAAACAGATTTAATTATGGGCAATAATACGACAATAGTAACAATATTATTAAGTCAATAGCAAGAACAAGAATGAGGAAAACAAACAGAAACAGAGACGGAGTTAGAACAACATATCAGGATTGATCGAGTCATCTTAGGAAGACTATCCTAAAAAAATATTGCCCCCAATTCGTGCAACTTCAGGTACAGGAAATTCCTCCGAGGATATAACGATCACAGAATACGTACCAAGAAAGTCTGCACATAGACACGGATTCAATTGCGGCTATATCTCACTTCACCTGGATCAAACGCTTGAATCGCAAAATGAAAATATTGAGAACAGTTTTTTAGAGCAAAAATATGATGTGTATTTTTCGTGTGTGTCAAAACTGAAACATAGGGATGTATTTATACTTGTATGTGATGGCTAGTTTGTTTAGGAAAATACTCCTACACCTAGCCCTAATTTTGGCCGAAAACATGACGTGTCTCATGTGAGACAAGCCCATAGATTAGTCGTCAAAACTTGAGACCAAGTCTCGTGCGAGACTAACTAACTCATGCGAGTCATGGCCACAAATTAGTTTCATTCTGTTAGAAAAAAGTAAACCTCAAATAAACTTTGACTAAAAAGAAAAAGTTGTCCCAAATCGAACCAATTTGCCCACGCTATAAAGCCCGAAACCGAGTCGAGCAAGCGAGCTAGCGGGCATGTGGTATTGGGATTCAAGCCACCTAACGTGATACTTGAACAAGGGTCCATGAAGTGCCAAACTATTTAATGCACTTCAACTTCCTTTTCCATTCTCATATGGGATGGCACACCAAAGCCTTTAACATAACTAACAAAAGGGATAGTTGCCTTCTCTTTTCCATATGGGATGGCAACCAAACCCATTACTTTATTCGAATTAAAGAGACTTAAATGTTAAAGTTTGAAGTCTTAGAACTATGTACTTCATTTATAATTTGGTTTTCACCAAAACACCAATTTGCTTCATGGAATAACATACAAAGTATACAAGCATTGACTTTGGTCAAACACAATAGGACCCACAGATGGGGCTCACTCAAAGTTAGCCCAAGAGCCAAATTTCCATCAATCCCCCACAAGTCAATCGTGACAAGACGTGAAAAGTTCATCCATGTCATCCTTTTCAGTAATGGTACCTTTCGGCTTGAACCACTACCTAAGTTAGTCAATGCAAACACCCACGGGATCAGATGAACGGGTGTCTTGAATCTAATGTCTTTGGATGTATGAGTCTTTGTTGGTAACAACCTAAAAAAGGCTATGATAGGTCCTCTATTGCACAATTGACGCATATAGGCCATACGTACTGATCATCTATTATGAGTGCTTTCAAGGAATAGCCCAAATTCCTCTACTTGTGGACAACAATAACACTTACTTAGCTGGGCATCTCCGAAGATATACTGCTACCATCTTGTCTAAAAGACTTGATCATGTTCAGAAGCTAAAACCTTTGATATACTTAAGTAACGAGCACCTTCCAGGTTATTTATTGGACAGGCTCAGACATGTAACATGTCAATCTGTTTTGGTGCTCCAATTCACCCCACAGCTTGTTATTACCACATTGAATCTTTTTTGTGGGATCTCTACTCAGAAAGATTGTGATGCTTCTGCGTATGAATCAGACGGGATTATGTCCCATCCCCAACCTGGATTTTCGAACAAGAGCAAATTCAAGCCCTTTGGTTAACGGATCAGCTATATTATCCTTGGTACCAACATAATCAACATCTATCACTTTTCAAGCTACTAAATCTCTTAAGGATATTAATCTAAGTTGGATGTGTCTACTTTTCTTACAGCTGTACTTGACACTTTTAATTTCTCAATTGTGGCAATATTGTCATAAAGTACAGAGTTTACAAGCATTGGCTTTCTAACCATGGGCAACTCAGACATCAATCTTTGAAGCCATTCAGCTTCCAATTCAGTAGTGTCAATCGCAACTAACTAGGCCTCAAACGTAAACTGTGACAATAAGGTTTATTTTGTAGACCTCCAGGCAACTGCAGCTTCGCCTAAGGTAAAAACATATCTTGTAGAACCATAACTTGCATTATTGAAATCTATCCAGCTTGCATCACTATATCCTTCAAGAACAGCATGATATCTCCCGTAATGCAGCCCAAGTGAAATCGTTCCCTTCAAGTATTTGAGAACTCTATCAAGAGTTTCCCAATATGCTTTACTTGGACATTGAGTGTATCTAGCCAACCTTGTAACTGAATAGGATATATCTGGTCTCATATAGTTAGCAAGATACATCAAACTTCTAATAATTTTGGAATATCTCAATTGAGCTATAGGTACGCCACTCTCATTTTTAGTAAGTGTCGCAGAAGGGTCATATGGCATTCTAGCAATTTTACAATTCTTATAAGGGGGATTTACCATATAATCCCTCAAACTTACCAATTTTATCTCATAAGATAAGAAATATTTCATCTAACCATATAATCCCTAGGTTGATAAGTACACTCCCCTTCTCATTTTACTAAGTTCACCCTCCCATCATTTTCCTATGTCCACCCTCTTTATCGATTTACTTTCTCTCCACCCACCTGTAAGTACCCCAATCTGGATCACTCCCTTTCAAACACTCGGGAAACACCGCAGACTCATCCACGCAGTCTCAGAGACCTCTCTCACTCAAAACCCTCTCAAAACCCTCTCAAACCCCCAACCAAACTAGGGGAGGAGCCTTTCTGGGATAAAAAGGGACAAAAGGACCTTTTGGGAATTTTCAGGAAATCAGAAAAGCAATTAAGGTCCGTACGGACCTCTTTGTTTCAATGATTACTAAATCCCCTTAAAGTCCACAATATTCCCTCAAATCCCGGGAGAAATGATGACTTCCATGCAGAGTTGGTCCGTACGGACCTCTTTGCATGCAAGATGGTCCGTACGGACCTTATTGCTCAGGGAACATCATCATTCCCAAATATTCTCCATCATTGCAGATTCCCTCAAATCGAGGAAATCCAAAATTCTGGATAACCAAGAAGGTCCGTACGGACCTCTTTGCTCCGAAATTTTTACTATAAATAGAGGGCTCCCCCTCCTCATTTTTTCACACCTCCCACTTCTCTCTTCCTCCACTAAGCCTTCGGCTCCCCTTCTAAGACCTTTCGAGGCATTCCCGGCCCCTTCGGATCCTTCCGAGGCCTTCCGAGCCCCCTCGAGGTGCTCCGAAGCCTCTCCGAGCGCTCCCGAGACGCTCCCGCGCTGCCCCGAGGCACTCTCGAGGTACTCTGAGGCCCCTCGTGGTACTCCGAGGCCTTGCCCGGTCTTTCCACGGCGTCCCGCTCTTTCCGAGTCAAACCGACGATCCTAAACCACGCCGAAACTCGCCCGAGTGACTCCCGCCACCACAACGCACGCCGAAACTCCCGCCCGAGTGACTCCTGCCACCACAACGCACGCCGAAACTCTGCCCGAGTGATCCCAACGATCCCCACGCACGCCGAACCTCTGCCCGAACGCAGCCTACAACCTCAACTCACGCCGAAACTCTGTCCGCAGACAACCGGCATCCCTGAAGCAATCCGGAACGCTACTCCGACCTCAAACACTATTCCCCTGCGGAAGACAGACACGAACCAACATTGGTAAGGCTTCCTTCCTACACTATTTCAATACATTTCCATACATAGCATACAATGTAGACATCCGATCTGACATGCATTTTTAAAAGCACACACACACACACACAACATTTAAAGGATATTAGGGGTATCCGAAAGACTCGTTTTTACGAGGCGACTCGGGTGAGCTCTAATATTCTAATATTCTCTTCCCGAGGAGTCATCTGACCTCCGAACTCAAAATCTCATCACACAAAAACAGTTTAAAATTTATCTTTAAACTGATGCCCTTTTTCAATGTTTTGGGCTTAATAAAAACGGCGTGGCGACTCTACAAAATGCGAAAGCAAAACGGCGAGACACCTCCAACACGCAAACGCTAAAACGGAATAAGCCAGATGCCGGGGCGCGATTGTGCTGCCTCTCGGATCCGGGCGACTTTCCCGAACAGCGACGAATTTGCGAGATGCACGGGGCCCTTCCGCGCGCGAGCCGGATCCCGGGTAATTTCAGTTGGCGACTCTGCTGGGGAAATTTTGTTTTAAAAACTTTTAAACAAAACAAAAGATTTTTAAAACGATGATGAGGGTCAAACTTTCATTTTACCCCTTCCTTTAACTGTTGTGTGTGTGTGCACGTGCTTCGTTTTTTATTTTAAAATAAAAAAAAATAAAAATACAAAAAAAAAAAAAATGCATCAATATACATACGTGCATACATTTAAAATTCTTCAAAATTTTCTATTTTACTCGAAAAAGAATTTTAGAGACCGCACACTACGCGCACCTTTGCCTCGGTTACACCGCACTCTACTCACACCGCCGCCTCGGTTACACCGCACACTATGCGCACCGTCGCCTCGGATACACCGCACACTACAACCCTTAACCCGGAGTGGTCTCGAGTCCCGTTTGGTCTTCCTAGGCCTCTTGGGCGCGCACGGGATCATTCCAAACATCCCATCCTAGCCAAGCGTCAACCACACGTTTGAGTCTTGAGTCACACTCTGTCCAGACTCGGTTGGTTTTTACCCGTCCGTGTCATACGCCTGGATACATATACCATGCCGGCCATTTTAGAGTCAAGGCTCGGAACTCAAGATCCCTTGCGCAAGCAAAGCGATGAAAGGTCATGCTAAAATCTTGACTGATCTTGATTTCCCGAAGCTACACCCAGGAACGATGTTCCGTCCCGGATATACATCCATGCTCGCATGACACCATGTCATCACGCCTTTGATACGTCGGCCATGACAATATGACCCAGCCAACGCCTAACGTCACAGATCCCTTGCGCAAGCAAGGTAAAGAGAGGTCATGCTTAGAACTCTTGACTCGATCTTGACTCGGTGCCGGCTCGGTTCACTATTCACATGGCTAACGCATCAAAACGAACATGACAGGCTCGGTCCTTAGGTTCGATTTTTCTTTTAGGCCGGTGGAAACCGCTTGCACTATAGGACCCTCGCACGGGCTGTCCACTGGGATGTCGAAATACAGGTGCAAAACGAGGGGCTTATAGCCGCACAGATGGTCTCCACTGACCCAGGATCTAGCATAGTTGCGAAAAAGAAGAGCAATCTTTTCCAACCTACCTAGGATTCTGAGAAAACATGTTTTAAGTAAATTAAAACAACAAAAAAAAATCAAAAAAAATAAAAGAAACGGAAACCGCATGCCACGTGAGCTTTCCCCCGTTAGGCCATTCCCGTGTCTAAACCTTGCCCGTCACCCCCTCCAGCGAACCGAGAGTGGTTGAGAATCCCTGGAAGCCGCCTTTTCAGTATTGAGGTCACAAGGTCCGATAGCCCTTACAGTTCAACGGTCCGCACCGTCCAATATTCCCCCATGACGGGATCAACAGATAACAGTGAGGGAAACGGAACCCCGCCACTAAGGAATCTCCAGACAATGGAGGAGGTGCTGCGAGCCTTCGAAGCCATCAAGAAGCGCCAAGAAGAACAGCAAGCCTGGATCGTCGACACCTTGCGTCTTCGAGGAACAGTTGCAGTTCCCCAACCCGACGGAACCTTTGTTCTCATAGAGGACGAAGATATACCGGCTCCCCCGGTTTCTCAAAGCTATCGGCGGAGTCCCGCCTCCGCCAAGCTACGAGATCCCAGCAACGCAAAGCAGCTCTCGCTCAAAGCTCCCCTCGGGCGTCGGTCAGCGGCTCCGACATGCCCGCCTCGAGATCAGGTCGGTTTCCGGCTCACGCACATCAAGCTCGGTACCAACGGCACACATACGTGCTGCTCATGAGATCCCAATGCATCTCGGTATCCCCCAGGATTTAATCCTTTGCCTCTATACGAGCCTCGCAACCACAATCAAAAGTCCCCATTCTTACCGGGGACAGGCATCCCGAGCGGATATCCCGACATCTCCGGTTTGCCACACCGGTCTACCAATTGGGGCTAACGAATCGTTTCCCAGTTCCCAAACACAACCCTTAGCGGACCTGGCAATCACGCCCTCAACTTCAACACCCTGTGGTATGGGTTGGTATACACTCAACTACCTCCCCAAGACTCCCGAATGGCGATCCCATCGCCCAATCCACCTCCATCTTCGGTTTCCATCCACGAAAACGGTAACCCACCTCAGATACCGGTGACCCTCACATGGCTGGTTGATCGAACAAATGAAAGACATGCAAGGCAAGCTAGCTAGTTCTCGGAAGGACTCCCTCCCGCCTACCGATCCGAACAAAGTGGTCCCTCTCCCTCCAAAGTTCAGGATGCGGAAATGGAAAAGTTTGACGGAACAGAATGCCCAAAACCCACATCGACACCTACGTCCACGGGTATGAGAGCCAAAGGGGCAACCCTCAACAGATGGCGCAGATCATTTTCGGCATTCCCTCAAATCCACAAAGACTAAGGTGGTTCCTCAATGTGAAGGCGTAAAACCGCTCCACGTGGGATCGTATTAGTGAAATCTTCTGGAGAAGTACCGCGCCAATCTTGAATGGAAACAAACCGCCATGACTCGCAAGCCACCGAACAAAAGGATGACGAACCGGTGGGCGAATTCTACAAAAGATGGAACTGGAAGCTAAAGCGAAATAATGGATCCACTTTCCAAAGAAGAGCGGATGGACATCTTCCATTCCCGCCTCAAACCATCTTTGAGGACTTTGATCGCCCACCATTTCTATCCGGATCTCCGTGCCATGGTCAACGCCGGGACAAAGTTTGAAAAGACTCTGAGTCTTCAAAAGGCAACAGCAACCCCCGCCTCGTCTGACCGCTATCGAACAAACACGGCAACTTCAACTCACGCCCAACCAAAGGAAAGGAAGCGTGAACAGTGCACTACATTCGGAACGGAGCTCAAGTAAACCGCGATCGGGCGGCCCCAAAGAATAGCAAGCCTCCCTCGCTTCCCACAATTCCAGCATTTTGATAACCTGGAAATGCCCTTGGGTCAAGTATTTGAAGCCTTGGTGAAGCGAAATCTTCTCAAACCACTCGAGAATTTCCAACCGAAGACCCTCAAACCCAACATGGATATGAGCAAGCACTGCGCCTTCCATAACTACCCCGGCCACACCACCGACAATTGCTTCGTACTCAGTGTGATTCAGGGGCTCATTGAGGAGGGAAAATTGGAACGCCCCGTGGTCCCAATACCATTGGAAATCCATTCCCCGTAACGACAGGGTGAACTCAATAGCCATTGACGAAATCCCAAGCGAGAGCAGACTCCCTGCAATTTCCGAGACCGTCAGCATGCTGTCTCGCCATGACTGGGAGCGTGAAACAAGAGTCAAAAGGTCTCGTGACCGGGAATTCCGACAAGAACGCCCCAGGGCCACTGTCTCCCTACGATCTTTGCCCCAGCCCAAGGCATACAAATGGTTGGATCGAACGTTCCCAGTGACGAGACTGAGTCCAACGGTAGCACGGGAAGCGGTTTAGCCTTCACAGACGATGACTTGCCAATATGTGAGAATCGGCACAACGAAGCCCTCCTCATCCTCATAAAGATAGAGAGGTTCTTCCTCCCGAACGTCTTGATTGATAACGGCTCCGCAGTCAACATCATCGCTTTAAGCACACTGAAACGACTCCACATCGACCGTTCTCTAATAAGGCCTTCACCTCGGGTAATCCGAGCCTACGACTCCACTGCACGATCAATCGTAGGAGTCATCAACTTGAGGATCCAATTCGACGTACAACTGGAGTCGGTAGAGTTCCAAGTCGTGGAAATCAAACCCACCTTCTGCTTTGTTGGGACGGCCTTGGATACATCGGATGAAAGCAAGATCATCTACTCTTCACCAATGCGTGAAATTCATCAATGCCAACGGAGCGATCGAAGTGATCCGCGGAAGCGCAGTAATGGCAAGTGCTTGGCCAAGCAAGCTATGACCCGTAAGAGGGTCCCGACATGACCGAATACTCTTCCCAGATGATTCTCCTACCCGTCCCGCTACGAAGTGGATCCTTACATCCACGCTCTAAGCCGCGACGAGCCGGAAATTGAAGAACTCATGGGTCGGGATGACAACTACGATATATGCGGCTTTTGTGAAGAATGCTTGAGAGAAGATCAAGAGATGGACGCCTAATGGAGATTGATCGAGGAGTAGACCCTTACTTCGCCGAAAACCCTCTTGCAAACTGGCTCATCACCGATCCTCCGGTACAAGACAACCCTCTGGCCGACACTCTCGGATCTTACGGGGACAGCCATCACAGCTTAGTTCAATTCAACATTCCGGTGTCCGACTTGGACGAACAATGGCGCAACCTCCTCCAAGGCTTAATCAGGGAAGGTGATTTAGCATGTCCGCTCGAATCAGACATTGTAAACGTCATCCAAGCAAAGATCCCAGATAAAGAAGCAGATTCTATGAAGGTGATCAACATCAGCAAGAATCCACTCCGAATCAGCGAATGCTTCGCCCTCCTAGAAGTAGCCCTCAGCGACTTCTATCATCAAAAACCCCCAAGGACTGGTGGCAACACTAATGGAGGGACATCATCAGGGGAGCAGCCAAAAACCTCCGCGATCTGGTTTGAAATCGAACCGCATGCAAGCTACTTTCCGGGACTCATGCCAAGGGAAGATTGGCCACCTAAACCAGCACCACTCCCTCTAGAGCTACAGCCATCCGGGAGTAATGAAGCCTGGTCCAATCCCTCGTCGCCTATAGTCTAGCTTCGAGTCTTGTTGTCTATGTATTCACATCTTTTGTGTCTTTTGACGGCTTTACGCCCGACGATTGTGAATCTTTGATCAACGATGTACAGTCTTCACGCTTTCAATAAAAGGTCCGACCTTCCTAAAAAACCATCTCATTGCATCTTTAACAAATGATGACATTAACTAATCAAAACAGTTAAATTCATCTATACAAAAAGCAAACACATTAATTAAATAAATGCATCAAGCAAACATTTAAGCATGTTGTCAAACGAGAGAAAACCGGGCCCAAGCGCCGAGAAGGTTTTAATCACAACGATTTGCAAGATTGCCGAAGAGCCAAAGAGACGCAAGTCCGACGCCATTTCCAAAGACAAGCCGATCTTCCAATACCTCAAGAACGGGAAACCGCCTTCATGAACAAGGAAGACCCACACACGTAAGGGGTCAAAACCAAGAGCATCATGGCCCTAAAACGCCTTGCCTCTCACTTCGTCATCCTCGGGGACATGTTATACAAGAAACGCTACCATGGGCCACTCCTACGCGTCGCCCAAGAAGAAGCGAGCCGGTTCATGAACGAAGTCCACAATGGGGCTTGCGGTCCCCACATGAATGCCGAGCCCCGATGCAAATCATTCTCGGGATGGGCTACTACCGGATCTCCATGGAGGCGATTGCATCCACTTTGTCCGAAGCCGCGACAAGTGCCAACGGTTCTCCAACCTCAATCATCTGCCGCCCCACGATCTCTACCGCATGACTACACTCGCCCTTTGCCACTGGGAATTGACGTCATCGGGAAAATCGCTCCGCCAGCAAAGAACGGTCACGAGTTCATCTTAGTAGCCATCGACTACTTCACCAAATGGGTCGAAGCCAAGTCCTACAAGGTACTCACCTCCAAGAAGGTCGCACATTTCCTCAAGGAAAACATCATATGCCGATACGGCATCCCAAATGAGGTCATATCGTACAACGGCTCACACTTCGAAGGGAATTCGGCTGCATGCCGGCTGAATTCAAGATCACACGTCACAAATCTTCTCCCTACCGGCCACAAACAAATGGCGCCGTGGAAGCAAAGAAACAAAACCCTCGAACGGATCATCCGAAAAATGACCACCCGAGGACGAGATTGGCCCGAGAAGCCGCACCTTGCACTTTGGGGCTACCGCACATCACCGTAATGCCCACGGGAGAAACCCCATTTGCCCCGACATACGGGATGGAAGCCGGTCCTTCCCATCGAGCTAGAAATTCCCTCACTCCGAGTCTTCTTTGGAAAATGACATCAACGAAGTCGAATGGCTCCGGCCGACATGACGAATTGGCTCTGCTAGATGAGCGACGACTAAAGGCCATGGAACACGTCCGAGCCTATCAAACGTGATGGCTAGAGCTTTCGACAAGAAAGTCAAATCCCGAGACATCGGGGAAGGTGACCTTGTACTCAAAGAAAAGCCTCCTACTCGAACCAACCCACCGGGAAAATGGGAACCCACTTGGATCGGCCCTTTCGTGGTTCAAAAGATCTTCTCCGGAGGCGCCATGAAGCTAACGTACCTAGACGGCAATCCCTTCATGAATCCAATCAACGGAAGCAAACTTCGCAGATACTTCGCTGAAGAAGAACAATCGTGCATCTCTTGGCACTCCATGTAGTGTCGAACTACGCGCACTGAGCCCTCTAGTCCGGGGAACGTAGGCAACCTTAATTGGTCCGGTCTAAAAATACACAAAAAAGTCAAAAGTTTGAATGTCAGCAAGACCTCCATCAAGCTCCGCACTTTTCAAGAACACGCCCAGCTAGCCACCTTGACCAAGTCAAACGACGGCGGCAACATCAAAGGACATCCGAGGGTCACTCAAGATCAAACGATCGACTCATGTGCGCTTCCAAGCCGGGGCTTGTTTTCGCCCTCACGCGCTTCAAAAAAAAAAAAAAGAGCTCGAGCAAGGGCTCACAAAAAAAAAAAAACAAAACAATAAAAAAAAAAAGGGAAGCTCAAGCAGAAGCTGCGAAATTGAGGTCAAGAGCCCGACGCCAACAAGCGGCAAGGAAGCTACAAAAAAAAAAAGACCGTCAAAACGACTTGTCAGGGGAGCATTCAACCTCTCAGCCAAGCACAAAGCCTCAGCAAAAGGGATTGCCGTCAGGGCCCATACGTCTGCCCGGTCAAATGCAGAGAAAAGTCCAAAGATGGACGCCGACAAAGTGCACAACAGAAGCAAAGGCAAAACAAGAGATCTTGCGTCTCGACAAAGCTTTAAAAGTAAATCACAAATCACTAACGGTTACAACATTTCTTGATGAGTTCAAGCACGGTCTACTCTCAAGTTCACAACATGCTAAAAGACAGCTTAATACATTTAACTAATAATGTGTTTGCAATGCAATGAATGGATACTTAGGAGGTCATTCCGCGCCATCTGCGCTTGTCCCCTCGCCATTCTTTCCTTTCTTCCCTCGTCCCCGGCGAGTCTTCTTTCGCTCCACGTGAATCAACTCTGCGTCTCTCGCCCGAGATCCGGGGTCCTCCCAGTAGAGTCAAACAATCCGGTAGCTCTCGTGGCTTCATTCGCCCGTGCTTCGGCTCGGATCTCCTCCCCGCGAGTCCGTAAAGAGGACCTCTCCTGTCGCCGGTCAACTCTGGTCTCGTAGTCAAACAAAGTGTCTCCCGTCACATCCAAAGGGTCGGACCAGGCCTCGGCACTCCTAAGGCAATAGCCGCTACGGCACAGCGGGTCCCAGAACCGGCGCACGCTTTGCTCTCCAAGACCACCTGGGACTGCCCAACACGCCGCTGCTCATACCAAAGCCGTATACCGAGTCGTCAACACGACACTCTCCCGACGTCTAAGGAGTACCACAGAGGGAAAGCGGAATACTTCCATACCTCGGACAATACAAGAAGGCACCTCGGAGCCGCCATACAAAGAGGAGCTATCTCCGCAGTAACAAGGTCATCCCAGCAACAAAGGCTCTGCTTCATCCCAAACCGCCGGAAACAAGCGACGGAATATAGAAGGAGGACCAAGACAAACCCGGAACTCGACAACGTAGGACCCTTCCCGCAAGATCCTCCCGGTCTCAATCCTCCGGTGCGGAACCCACCGGATCCGATGCGTACCAAGCCGTGCCATCCATCTCTCCTGTGACCGATCCATATCCAACACAAGAGGTCGTCCGAGCAAATGACCACGGGCTAAACGACGTCGGAGCCTCGGGCATGGCCTCGGAGTCTCTCTCGCAGCCCACAAGGTGAGCAAAGCGGGGCTTCCCCTCTCATAAAACGATCCCCGGTCGCCGCGACGGTCGATACCATGAAGAGTCTCCCCAAAGACCAACGGGACAATATCCTCTCCCGGCTGCAGGTGCCCTACCACATCTAGCAAAGCGCCATCACAAATGCCAAGGGAGGCGACCGGAAAGAGCGTCGCTATCGTACACAAGGCAAATACATCCCAAGAGACGTCACTCTCATCATCAACCATGAACCGCTCCGGCAGCCGTAAATGTCGATATGACCCGAATCAAGGATCATGCCCCGCACTTCTTCCAACGAAGTACGAAGAAAGTCTCGCAAGCTTCACGCTCACAAAGCAAAGACCACCAACCAAAGGAAGCGAGATGGCCTCCACCTCCGGCCCTCCAATCAAAGCCCGAAAATCTTCAAAAGTGGGCACCATTTCATTGTAGGAGAAACAAGTACACGTGCCTCCTAACATCCTGCAACTTCGCGGCAGCCCGCAACAAATCCCAATCAGAACCAACTCCTTAAAAGACCAAACCAGAGCAAAGACGAAACCTTACCTCGAAAGCCCGTCTACGATGCCTCATACGGCGCCGCATCCACGTTTTCAACTGCTAAAGAAAGTGTGCTTGCCTCTCCTGCGAAAGCCTCGGCAAAATTCTAGGGACATACGAAGAATCCATGGCAAAAATGGAGGTTCCTAGAGAAAATGAGGAAGAAAGCTCGAAAGTGGCTGCAAATGGGGAAATGAGGAAGAACTGTGCACCGGAAAGCATTTATGTCCTTTCCAAAGCAAGGTTGGTCCGTACGGACCTCTTTGCATGCTAAGTATGTCCGTACGGACCTCCTTGCAAATGTAACCCATTTCCCGTAAAAAAGGTACAAAAACCACTGTCCTCAAGAAAACCTTGCTCCAAACAGCCCAAACACCGGCCAAAGCCATTTCCGCAAACCAACACTACCCACAAACGCACTCTCAGCTCACGTGGCATGTACAAAAATAAAAAAATAATAATAGCAACAATTTCTAGGACAATTCCCGGGAATCACAAAAATAAATGACATTACATCTTAAAATAAAATACTGTTTGCCATGCAAATACATGTGTTTTATTACAGATACCCAAAAATGTCTCGTTGCTAAACAAAAAAAAAAAAAAAGAGAGGGATATGAAAAGAGGGAAAGCAAATGAATACTACTCGTAATCCTCATCATCATCCTCCTCGCCAAGATCCTCCAAAGAAAAGTCGGGCATCCCAAATAACTCGCCCGTCACATCCTCCTCGTCGGAATACCGAGCACCCGCCGGAGGCGCCCACGAGAAGTACTCGAAGGATCAAATCCGGCGAAAGGATCAAAGAAAGAAGGCTCGAGGAACCCTCACCCCGTGCGCCGTGCGGAGGCATGAATCGATAAAAGGGCCGCTCCCTCGAAGGCCCCGCAGCTCCCGAAGAAGTCCCGCATCCATGCTATGCCGCCTCAAAGGCCCTCCCCGCTGCGGCTCCGGCTCGGCTCTAGGCGGAGGAACGTCCACGTAATGCCTCGAAGGCATAGGCTCGTACGCCGGCACGCGACGCGAAGACCGACAGGACACCTTCGACGCCATCTTCTTAGCAAAGGAGCGCATCGCCACGTAACGGCGAAGTCGGCATATCGTAGGCTCTCCCGGGACTGCGCACCAACAAGAAGCCGGGAAACGCTCATCAAATGCGGTTATACTCAACAACAAAAAAAAAAAAAAAAAAAAACGCGTAAAAGATGCCAAGATGGAAAAGAGTCGCACACTCACCGATCCGTCTGGGGTCCACTCTGTGCGCAGGAGCTCAAGCCCGAACGGGCATGCACACCCTCCTCCTCGATCCGTCCCCGCGGACGTACGTGAAATCCGGTCCCGGCATCGGAACCTCGGGGGAGCTCGCGGGCGCCTCTCTCTCCCGCGCCACACTGGGCGTCCTCGCCTTCCTCCTCACGAAGGCCCCGTACTCCTCTCCATATAAAATGAACTCCTCGGCCCCGACACCGCCAAGGTACCTCTCGAAATCGAGCACGTCCATGTCCCGGGAATCAAGCATCCCAAAGGGAGGGTCCTCTGAGCCACGGGAAGCACACCGGGGCCATGCGCCGGAAAGACCCGCTCCCGGATACATGACATCACAAGTCAAGCCCCGCAAAGCATCTTCCGCCGCGTCTGTCACCCTGGAGCCCTCAAACTCATCCCCCTCATACCGAGTCCACGGGAACAAGACAAACCCCTCACGGCTATCTCTCTCCGGACGCTCCCGCACATCCCCCGTAGGCGATGGTGAGCTTCCCCCGCCGGGTCCTCCTCTTCCTCGCGAGCCCGGCCTCAAAGATAGCAGGATACGCAAAGAATGCTGGATCTCTATCCCACGGAAAGCACCGGAAGATCTCGTAGAACCACACCTCGTGACAAAAGCGTAAAAGGCTCGGCAAAAAGACAATGGAGAAATGACAGATCGCTAAATCAAAAAACAAAGAATAAACTCATACCTCCAGAGAAAAGTCAAAACAAAGCCAAAGAACCGGCAACACCCGGCTAAACCGGTCCAACGGTGATTGAACCACCGGCCGTCGGCGTAAGACCGGTCCTCGCCACTTCAACGGCAACTCAATCCCGGCCGTCGGCATAAGACCGGACCTCGCCCACTTCAACGGCAATTCAACCACCGGCCATCAGCGTAAGACCGGTCCTCGCCCACTTCAACGGCAATTCAACCACCGGCCATCAGCGTAAGACCGGTCCTCGCCCACTTCAACGGCAACTCAATCCCCGGCCGTCAGCATAAGACCGGTCCTCGCCCACTTCAACGGCAATTCAACCACCGGCCATCAGCGTAAGACCGGTCCTCGCCCACTTCAACGGCAACTCAATCCGGCTCGGCAAGATAAGACCGGTCCTCGCCACTTAACGGCAAATCAACCACCGGCCATCAGCGTAAGACCGGTCCTCGCCCACTTCAACGGCAACTCAATCCCCGGCCGTCAGCATAAGACCGGTCCTCGCCCACTTCAACGGCAATTCAATCCCCGGCCATCAACGTAAGACCGATCCTCGCCCACTTCAACGGCAATTCAACCACCGGCCATCAGCATAAGACCGGTCCTCGCCCACTCCAACGGCAATTCAATCCCCGGCCATCAGCGTAAGACCGGTCCTCGCCCACTTCAACGGCAACTCAACCACCGGCCGTCAGCGTAAGACCGGTCCTATCCCACTTCAACGGCAACTCAATCCCCGGCCGTCAGCATAAGACCGGTCCTCGCCCACTTCAACGGCAATTCAACCACCGGCCATCAGCGTAAGACCGGTCCTCGCCCACTTCAACGGCAACTCAATCCCCGGCCGTCAGCATAAGACCGGTCCTCGCCCACTTCAACGGCAATTCAACCACCGGCCATCAGCGTAAGACCGGTCCTCGCCCACTTCAACGGCAATTCAACCACCGGCCGTCAAGCGTAAGACCGGACCTCGCCCACTTCAACGGCAAATCAACCATCGGCCATCAAACGTAAGACCGATCCTCGCCCACTCCAACGGCAATTCAACCACTGCCCGCTCAACGGCAATTCAAGAAGGAGCCAATACCTCCCAGCACGAATATCAAGGCGCAAGACGCCTCCAAACGCTCAACGACAACTCAACCACTGGAGGTCCGAAGTCATCTTCCCCACAAAAAAGGGCTCCTACAAGGTCATGCATCCCCAGCAATTCAAGCACCGGCAGTCAGATGTAAGTCCGAACTTTGCCCACCTCAACGGCAACGCAAGCACCGGCCATCAAAGTAAGCCCGAGCTCCTTCCCAACTTAGGTCATACTCCTGAACTAGGTCCCAATTTAGGTTCATACTCCTGAAACTAAATCCCAACTTAGGTCATACTCCTGAACTAGGTCCCAACTTAGGTCATACTCCTGAACTAGGTCCCAACTTAGGTCATACTCCTGAACTAGGTCACAACTTAGGTTCATACTCCCGAACTAAGCTTCAACCCAGGACGCCACCACGTCCTTATCACCGACCTATACGGTCACCCCGGACGCCACCACGTCCTTATCACCGACCTATGCGGTCACCCCGGACGCCACCACGTCCTTATCACCGACCTATACGGTCACCCCGGACGCCACCACGTCCTTATCACCGACCTATACGGTCACCCCGGACGCCACCACGTCCTTATCACCGACCTATACGGTCACCCCGGACGCCACCACGTCCTCACATTTGACCTATACGGTCACCCAGGACGCCACCACGTCCTTATCACCGACCTATACGGTCACCCCGGACGCCACCACGTCCTCACATTTGACCTATACGGTCACCCAGGACGCCACCACGTCCTTATCACCGACCTATGCGGTCACCCCGGACGCCACCACGTCCTTATCACCGACCTATACGGTCACCCCGGACGCCACCACGTCCTTATCACCGACCTATACGGTCACCCCGGACGCCACCACGTCCTTATCACCGACCTATGCGGTCACCCAGGACGCCACCACGTCCTCACCACTGACCTCGGCGGTCACACAACACTCCAGGGCACCACCACGCCCGCATTCACAGAACACTCACCCCACACCCGAACTACGACCAGGCTTGATTCCCGCCAGGGATACGTAGGAATCCTATCACAGGGTCCAGCCTATTGACCTAAACGGTCACCCAAAAGGACACCACCACGTCCTCACTTTGACCCTCACGGTCACTTCCTCTCCCAAAGACGCGATCCAGTTAGGACCCTTATCTTATCGGCGACCCCACTTCTTTCATAAGTGACGTCGTCGAGGGGCTTCGTAAGTACCCCAATCTGGATCACTCCCTTTCAAACACTCGGGAAACACCGCGAGACTCATCCACGCAGCCTCGTAGACCTCTCACTCAAAACCCTCTCAAAACCCTCTCAAACCCCCAACCAAACTAGGGGAGGAGCCTTTCTGGGATAAAAAGGGACAAAAGGACCTTTTGGGAATTTTCAGGAAATCAGAAAAGCAATTAAGGTCCGTACGGACCTCTTTGTTTCAATGATTACTAAATCCCCTTAAAGTCCACAATATTCCCTCAAATCCCGGGAGAAATGATGACTTCCATGCAGAGTTGGTCCGTACGGACCTCTTTGCATGCAAGATGGTCCGTACGGACCTTATTGCTCAGGGAACATCATCATTCCCAAATATTCTCCATCATTGCAGATTCCCTCAAATCGAGGAAATCCAAAATTCTGGATAACCAAGAAGGTCCGTACGGACCTCTTTGCTCCGAAATTTTTACTATAAATAGAGGGCTCCCCCTCCTCATTTTTACACACCTCCCACTTCTCTCTTCCTCCCTAAGCCTTCTGGCTCCCCTTCTAAGACCTTTCGAGGCATTCCCGGCCCCTTCGGATCCTTCCGAGGCCTTCCGAGCCCCCTCGAGGTGCTCCGAAGCCTCTCCGAGCGCTCCCGAGACGCTCCCGCGCTGCCCCGAGGCACTCTCGAGGTACTCTGAGGCCCCTCGTGGTACTCCGAGGCCTTGCCTGGTCTTTCCCCGGTGTCCCGGCTCTTTCCGAGTCAAACCGACGATCCTAAACCACGCCGAAACTCTGCCCGAGTGACTCCTGCCACCACAACGCACGCCGAAACTCTGCCCGAGTGACTCCTGCCACCACAACGCACGCCGAAACTCTGCCCGAGTGATCCCAACGATCCCCACGCACGCCGAACCTCTGCCCGAACGCAGCCTACAACCTCAACTCACGCCGAAACTCTGTCCGCAGACAACCGGCATCCCTGAAGCAATCCGGAACGCTACTCCGACCTCAAACACTATTCCCCAGCGGAAGACAGACACGAACCAACATTGGTAAGGCTTCCTTCCTACACTATTTCAATACATTTCCATACATAGCATACAATGTAGACATCCGATACAGCATGCATTTTTAAAAGCACACACACACACACACAACATTTAAAGGATATTAGGGGTATCCGAAAGACTCGTTTTTACGAGGCGACTCGGGTGAGCTCTAATATTCTAATATTCTCTTCCCGAGGAGTCATCTGACCTCCGAACTCAAAATCTCATCACACAAAAACAGTTTAAAATTTATCTTTAAACTGATGCCCTTTTTCAATGTTTTGGGCTTAATAAAAACGGCGTGGCGACTCTACAAAATGCGAAAGCAAAACGGCGAGACACCTCCAACACGCAAACGCTAAAACGGAATAAGCCAGATGCCGGGGCGCGATTGTGCTGCCTCTCGGATCCGGGCGACTTTCCCGAACAGCGACGAATTTGCGAGATGCACGGGGCCCTTCCGCGCGCGAGCCGGATCCCGGGTAATTTCACCACCATCGTCTTAGGTCACTCCTCCCCATCTTCTCTAGTCAACAACTCCGGTAAGCATCAACTCCGGCGACCAACTCCCGCGACTTTTTTTTTTACGTCAGCGACCTCTCCGGCGACCAAAAAACTGAGAACATAACTTATCAGTAAGTTCTCAGTTGTCACCTAAACTACCGGCGACCTCCCCGGCGACCACCAATTTCGGCGACCTCTCCGGCGACCAAACAACTGAGAACTTAACTTATCAGTAAGTTCTCAGTTGTCAACTAAACTACTATGAACACGATTAACTCCAGCGACCACCAACTCCGGCGACCAAACAAATGAAAACTTAACTTATCAATAAGTTCTCAGTTGTCTCCACTAAGAACACAATCAACTCCGGGGACCAAACTACTGAGAACTTAACTTATCAGTAAGTTCTCAGTTGTCAACTATACTTCTAAGAACACGATCAACTCCGGTGACCTCTCTGGCGACCTCTTCGGCGACCAAACAACTGAGAACTTAATTTATTAGTAAGTTCTCAGTTGTCAACTAAACAACTAAGAACACGATCAACTCCGGCGACCACCAACTTTGGCGACCTCCCCGGTGACCAAACAACTGAGAACTTAACTTATCAGTAAGTTCTCAGTTGTCAACTAAACTACTATGAACACGATAAACTCCGGCGACCACAAACTCCGGCGATCAAAAAAATGAAAACATAACTTATCAGTAAGTTCTCAGTTGTCTCCACTAAAAACACGATCAACTCCGGTGACCAAACAACTGAGAACTTTACTTATCAGTAAGTTCTCAGTTATCAACTAAACTATTAAGAACATGATCAACTCCGACGACCTCTCCGGCGACCAAACAACTGAGAACTTAACTTAGCAGTAAGTTCTCATTTGTCAACTAAACTACTAAGAACACAATTAACTCCGATGACCACCAACTCCGACAACCAAACAACTAGGAACTTAACTTTTCAGTAAGTTCTCAGTTGTCAACTAAATTATTAAGAAATCAACTCCGATGACCAAACAACTGAGAACTTAATTTATTGGTAAGTTCTCAGTTGTCAACTAAACTACTAATTAAGAACATGATCAACTCCAGCGATCACCAACTCCGACGATCTCTCTGGTGACCAAACAACTGAGAACTTATCAGTAAGTTCTCTGTTGTCAACTAAACTACTAAGAACATCATCAACTCCGATGACCACCAACTCCGGTGACCAAACAATAGAGAACTTCTCAGTAAGTTCTTAGTTGTCAATTAAACTACTAAGGATAAACTCCGGTGATCACCAACTCTAGCAACCAAACAACTACTAACTTATTAAGAACACGACTAACTCTACCGACCAAGTTGTCAACTAAACTACTAAGAACACGATCAACTCTGGTGTCCTAACGACTGGGAGCTTATCAATAAGTTCTCAATTGTTAACTACTAAGAACACGATCAACTCCAACGACCACCAACTTCGGTGACCAACAATTGAGAACTTCTTCGATAGAAGTTCTCAATTGTTCTTGATTATCAATCATTCTTAATTGTCAATAACTAAGAATATGACCAACTCCGGCAATCAATTACAGCCGACGTCCAACTCTGGCAACCAACAATTGAGAACTTCATAGTTTTTGTTCTCAACAGCGACCAACTCCGACAAGTAACAACCGAAAACTTTTCAGTTGTTCTTTTTTTCCACTGAACAATTGATAACTTCGCAGTTGTTGTCAATGAACATTTTAGAACTTCTCATATTCCATTACACATATTACTTTAATTGAGTTTGAATTTTTAAAAGGTATAATGTATTTTGAGAAGACAAAAATACCAATAATATAAAAGTGATCACAACACTAAAGTTGTACAAGATCCAAAACAGTTGTTGTATGGAACACAAAATAATGACATGTGATTAGTTGATGGTCCCTCACACATTAAAATTTACTCCCTCGGATCAAGATGACCATTTTTATAAAAAAATGTTTTAAAATATTTTTTATAAAAACAAACAACATTCATTATATACTTGCAAAACACAGATTTTGAAAAGTAGATAAAAAATTTCATATATCTTAGTTATTAAATTTTATAAAAAATTAAATTTCTCAACTAAAAAGATTTGTTCAAAATAAAAAGTGATAATTCGTTTCGTGATGGAGGCAATATATTTTTTTTTTCATGCACTCCTAATTCTTCTAGTTAGTTACTCCATCACCACTTTAGGTATACTACTACTACACATCCTCAGTGCCTAATTTTTTTTATTATAGTCATTTCAACCCAAGTCCCAAATTAGTATCACACCAAAGACAAACAAAAGACTAACAATGCAGGTTATCATTACTCCACCATCACTGTTTCTTGTTTTTCGTAGCAAAAAAGATTCTGAGCTTTACCTGTTCAATGGCAGTCAAGAGCAGGATATTGGAGATTTAAATATCTCTTCGAGTATGGTTAATCGAGATTTTATGCGGAGAATTCAAAAGAGTGGAGTGGAAATGGCAATGAAAAAGATGAGATTGAAGAAAGCTGTAGGACCGGATGGTATACCAATTGAGGTTTGGAGATGTTTCGGGGAGAGGGGAATAGATTGGTTAACAAAGCTATTTAACAAGATATGGAGAATTAACACAATGCCATTGGAGTGGCGGAAGAGTACTCTGATCCCTTTGTATAAGAACAAAGGTGATGTCCAAGATTGTGCCAACTATCGGGGGATCAAACTAATGAGCCATACTATGAAACTTTGGGAAAGAGTGATTGCACAAAGGCTGAGAAAAATTGTGGATATTTCGGATAATCAATTTGGGTTTATGCCGGGAAGATCGACTATGGAGGCAATATATCTTATGAGACAAACCATGGAGAAATATCGGGATCAAAAGAAAGATTTGCATATGGTTTTCATTGATTTGGAGAAGGCGTATGATAAAGTGCCAAGAGAGGTACTTTGGTGGGCATTAACAAAGAAGGGTGTTTCAAAGAAATATATTGATATTATCAAGGACATGTATAATGGAGTTAGTACTTGTGTACAGACTAGTGTTGGGAAGACTGAAGAGATCCCTATAAAGATTGGAGTGCATCAAGGTTCCGCACTTAGCCCCTTTCTTTTTGCTTTGATAATGGACGAATTGACGAGGTCAGTCCAAGATGATATACCAAGGTGTATGTTTTTCGCAGATGATATTGTGTTGATTGATGAGACAAGAAAGGGTGTTGAAAGTAAATTGGAGTTGTGGAGACACACTTTGGAATCTCGAGGTTTTCGACTAAGCAGAAGCAAGACTGAATATTTGGAGTGTAAGTTTAGCAGAGTTGGAAGTAGGGAGGCAGGGGCGGTCACATTTGATGGAAAGATTGTCCAAGCTTCTGAGTTTTTTCGCTATCTTGGATCCATTATCCAAAAAGATGGAGAATTAGATGGTGATGTGGCTCATAGAATTAAAGCAGGTTGGTTGAAGTGGAAGAGTGCCATAGGGTTTCTATGTGATCGCAGCATGCCCAATAGATTAAAGGGAAAATTCTACCGCACGGCAATTAGGCCGGCATTGCTTTACGGCACCGAATTTTGGGCCGTGAAACAGTGTCACGTGCATAAGATGAATGTGGCGGAGATGCGTATGCTTCGATGGATGTGCGGTCATACAAGAAAGGATCGATTGGGGAATGAGGTGATCAGAGGTAAAGTAGGAGTTGCGCCCATTGAGGATAAAATGAGGGAAAATCGTCTGAGGTGGTTTGGACATGTGAGAATGAGACGAGTGATGCACCGGTTAGGAGGCCGGAACAGTGGAGAAATGAAAAAATGGCGAGAGGTAGGGGAAGACCCAAACAAACTTGGATTAGAGTGATTGAAAATGATATGAGTTTACTTGGAGTGGATGAAAGTATGGTGTTGAAGAGGCCGGAGTGGAGGGCAAAAATTCATGTGGGGGCTGATGATTTTGATTTTTTTTATTTTTATTTTTATTTTTTTATTTTTATTTTTATTTTTTATTATTTTATTATTATTATTATTATTTTCCAACAACCTTTTCACACGATGACATATGATGATTCATGTTAGCCGACCCCAAATTATTTTGGGACTAAGGCTTTGTTGCTGTTGTTGTTGTTGTGATCATGTGTGAACTTTAAAATCAAGCAGCTCAAGGTTGGCATAAAGATGTTAATTATCATATTAACATTTAAATTAATTAATAAGTATACATGCTCACAACTTTCCTGTTGTGTTTTAACCATGGTCATTTAATTGCACAAGAAAGTTCAAAAGAGGCTTCATAATTCATTGTGACGATGGATAATAATGCTCCCTTTTGAAAACCTCATAGAAAATTGGATTTTGAATAAGTTCATCGTCAAAACCATGTTCTTCATTGTCACACCACGCAGATATAGATGTTTCGAGCCAGATCTGGGTGGTATGAAGGAGGCTGAGGTGATTCAGCCGGAGTTGTTGCAGAATGGAGCCGGTATCTTGGGAAGGAGAGAGAGTATCGCTTTATAGATTGTAGATGAGGTGCGGTGACCGAACGATGGTAACGACATGGTTGAATACAGCGCCGGTGTAGATCTGAGAAGATTGGGCTAGGGTTTTTGCATATATGATCTACATCGGAAATGGATATCGCCAATGTGATGAGAACGCCAGTGTGATGGCCAGAGGGAATGAAGGGGAGAGGACAACCAGGGGTAGGAAGGGAAGAGGGAGGTCGGAGGTGAGGAGGGGAGGGATTGCTGGAGAGGGAGGAGAAGGGGAGAGAGAGAGAGAGTGTGTGTGAGAGAGAGGAGAAGAGGGGGTGGGTTTTGTTTGGGTTATGGGGGTAATCCTGGTATTTTGTAAGTTATACATGGGTCGAGGGACCTTATGGTTGATTTTTTTGGGGTAGGAATAGGTGGTAGAATTGATAATTCCATGTTTTAGGATGTAGTTTTGGTTAGACGAAGGGATTACGCGGTAATAATCTCTTCTTATAATCACATCTCTCAATAATACTTTATGTATAATGAGACTGTGAGATGGTTATTTCACTAGTTGATCGAGTCAACTTAAGGCCAAGAATCACACTAGCAACTCCTATATTCTTCATCTCAAACTTACTTTTCAAGAATGCCTTATTAGTATCAATTATCCTCATATCTGTTCCAAATAATAGAATATCATCAACATATAGGCACAAGACAATACTACTATCACCATCACTTTTACTATAGACACAATTATCAAATCCATTAGTAAAGAAGCCAAACGATGAAATAATTTTGCTAATTTCTCATGCCACTGCTTTGGGGCTTGTTTGAGTCCAGAAAGTGACTTAACAAGTTTACAAACCATTTTCTCAGTACAGAAGCTATAAATTATTCAGGCTGGTCCATATAAATTTCTTCTTCAAGATCGCCACGTAAAAGGGAAGTCTTCACATCCATCTGATGGATAGGGAGATCATACACAGAAATGTTATAAGCATACGGATTGTAGTCATTCTAGCAACAGGGGAATAAGTATTGAAATAGGTTGTTCCCTCTTTGATTGAATCTCTTAGCCACCAATCTAGCCTAAAACTTATCAACAGTTCCATCTGGTTTCAGTTTCCTTTTAAAGACTCACTTGCATCCAATAGTGCTGCAACCAGGAGCAAGATCGAGTAATTCCCATGTCCCATTTGAGACAATAGAATCCATCTAAGTTTTAACAGCATCCTTCCATTGTTTGGCATCCGAATAAGCCATAGCAGCTTTGAAGATATTAGGATCACCCTCGACATTTTAAATTATAAAACCACTTCCATAGTCCTTAGTGGACTTAGTCTGTTTGCTTCTCCTTGGTTCATCCACATTATCAGAATGAAGAACACTAGAACCAAACCCCACATTTGTCATCTCTTCCAATTGAGCAGGTTTAGAAGTAGGGAAGGTATTTGATTCTTTAGAAAATCCGTCTTTCGTAGGAAACATATCTTCAAAGAATGTTGCATCACATAACTCAACAATTGAGTTCACATCTATGCCAGAAATTTCAGATTTAAAAATAAAAAAACTCAATGCATAACTTGTTTCAGAATATCTAATGAAGATAGCATCAACAGTTTTTCGACCAAGCTTTTTCCTCTTGTGTTTGTGTTCAGAGACAAGTACCTTTTCAAGGCACCCCCACACTCTTAAGTATTTCAAGCTTTCCTTTCTACCTTTCCAAAGTTCAAACGGACTTTTCTTTCTACACTTAGGAGGGACTTTATTCTGAATATGGTTAGCCGTATTCAAAGCCTCTCCCCACATGCACTTAGGCAATCCTAAACATAAAAGTAGACTATTAATCATATCTATAAAGGTTTTATTTTTATGTTCAACAACACCATTAGCTTGATGGGTATAGGGAGGAGTCTCTTCATGTACTATTTTGTTTTCTTGGTAATAGTACAAAAAAGGGTTAGACTCATATTCACCCCCTCTGTCAGATCTTAACCATTTGAGTTTTTCTTGCTAGTTTAAGTCTCTGATTCATTCTTAAATATAATAACTTTTTCAAGTGCCTCATCTTTAGAACTCCGCAGATAAACATAACAATATTTACTACAATCATCAATAAAGGTGACAAAGTATTTTTTTTTATCTTTGGTCAATAGGCCATTAAATTCACAAATATCAGTATGAACTAAATCAAGTATTTCAGAATATCTTTGAACATAATGGAACGGGCTTTTAACCGATTTAGCTTCAACACATACATGACGTTTGAAACTTTTATTAATAGCATGCTTAGAAATAATATCCAAATTCATCATTCTCTTCACATAATCATAATTTATATGTCCTAAATGACCATGCCAAATATTTGAAGATTCAATCGAATAAGAAACTGGATAATCAATATAATTAATAATTTTCTGAGATCCAATAAAATTCTCGACTCTAATTTTAAATAAACCATCCGAAGAATATCATTTACCAACAAAACTATCAGAATCCAAAATAATAACCATATTACACTTAAATGGAAACTAAAATCCTTCCCTAACTAAAGATGATCCACTAATAATACTACGACGAATATCAGTAACGTGATGCACTTGATGCAACATGAGAATGCGCACATTAGGAAATTTCAGGTCCACGCGTCTAGTCCTAAGCACTTTAGCAGCAATGTCATTCCTCATCGTCATTGATCTACCACGTTTAGGCTGGTAAGACACAAATAAAAATTTATCAACAAAAACATGCACATTTGCCCAAGTGTCAACTAGCCACTCGTTGGGTTCATAAACAGTAAGGATTTCAGGAGAAGAGATTATATAATTTGGAATGTCGCTGGTCAAATCATCAACTGCAAGTGCACCTGCATCAGGATCATCATCCTTAGGTCGTAGCACCATGTTCACATGAGCTTGATCAGCAGATCCTTGTGGCACCTTTCCTTTCTTAGAAGGACAGTCCCTAGAAAAGTGTCCACCTGTTTCATAATTCCAGCAGGTCTGTTTTGCTTTTTGGCTATTTCTAGATATATTTCTTAAGCTAAATATTGTCATGGTTATCCTTATTCGTAGAGTCAGATTCTACATATTTTTCTTTATTCTTAGCAGTCATCATATTGGCAATAGCCTCTACAGGCACACTAGGTCTGTTATTGTGGTGCACTTCCTGTATCGCTATTGCATTCATCAGACCATTGAGTGACAAGCTTCTTGTTCGGTGCTTGAGAGACATACCAAAGTTTTCCCAAGAACGAGGAAACTTCTCAATGATGGACATGACTGTGATCTTCTCAGGAAGTTCCATAGCCGCATCATTAAGAAATTGCAATATGATTTGAAATTCATGCACTTGGTCAGTAACTGACTTTCCCTTAGCCATACGATATTTTAGGAACTTACCCACGCAGTATTTTTCAACACCAATATCATCAGTGCTATACTTACAATATACATCGAATAGCACATTCGACATAGCCGAAAAATGTATCCACGAACAACATCATCCATTTCCTTCCACTATTTAACATTAGTCACAAAAGCAGGGTCCTTATCGTTCAGGTTAGGGCACTTTAATTTTCAAACGCCATACCAGTCATTCCCTTGCTTGACAACCAGATCTTCATGCGTTCCTGCCAACGCTTGAAGTTCTTACCAATGACCTTCTATGGCAGATCTGAAGTGTTAACAAGGGACTTGAATGGAGAGGCAGCGGCAGGGTTACTAGAAGATGAAGACATAATTACTATTTTCTTTAAGACTGTTGGAATATTAGATTTAGCAACGACATATTAAATAGATTTAATCAAGGGGTAATCATGCAACAACAGTAACAATTTTACTAAGCCAATAGCGAAACAGAACAGCAAGAACCAGACTCCAGATAACAAATAAAAACAGAAATAGAGTTAGAACAACTTATTAGAGTTGATCGAGTCGCCTTAGGAAGACTGTCATAAGATAAAATATTGGCTCCAATTTGTACAACTTCAGGTACAGGCAATTTTCTGTGAGGATGAAACGATCACAAAATATGTACCAAGAACATTTGCACACAGGTACCGATTTAATTGTGGCTCTATCTCACTTCGCCTGGTTCAAACGCTTGAATCACACATTGGAACAATTGAGAACAGTTTTTTAGAGCAAAAATACGATGTGTAATTTTTGTGTGTGTCAAAATCGCATCAGAAAATTGTATTTATACTTGTATATGACGGCTAGTTTGTTTAGGAAATGACTCCTAAACCTAGCCCTAATTCTGGCCGAAAACTGCTGACGTGTCTCGTGTGAGACAAGCCTGTCTCGTACGAGACAAACTTGTCCCGTACGAGACAAACCCACATATTAGTTTCGTCAAAACTTGAGACAAAGTCTCGTGCGAGTCATGGCCACAGATTAGTTTCATTTCGTTAGAAAAAAGTAAACCTCAAATAAACTTTGACTAAAAAGAAAAGTTTGCCTTGAACAGAACCAATAAGCTCAAATGCCCAACGCCCACGCCCATGCCCGAAATCCCGAAGTCGAGTCGAGTGAGCGCAAGTGTAGTATTGGGGTTCAAGCCACCTAACATGATACTTGAACAAGAGCACATGAAGTGCCCAGCTATTTAAGGCACTTCAATTTCCTTTTCTTTTTTTTTCTTTTTTTCTTTTTAAAAGGTTCAACTTCCTTTTCTATTCCCATATGGAATGGCACACCAAAGCCTTTTACATAATCAACAAAAGGAATAGTTGCCTTCTCTTTCCCATGTGTAAGAGCGATTAAACCATTACATTATTGGAATTAAAGAGATTTAAATCTCAAAGTTTGAAGTCTTAGAACTATGGACTTCATCCATAATTTAGCTTTCACCAAAACACTAATTTGTTTCATGGAATAACATATAAATAAAGTATACAATCATTGACTTTAGTCAAACTTAAAGGGACCCACAAATGTGGCTCACTCAAAGTTAGCCAAGAGCCAAATTTCCAACACAGAGTTTGAGGTTGGCGCCGCTTGGGGAAAGAGTAGGGGGCATGGGAGGACGAGACTGGCATATGATATTGTTTTGAGAAACTGGGTTTTGTTCTTGAGAAATCTAGGTTGTTTTTTTATTCTTCTACCACCGCACTTCAAATAATACATCCATTTAATAACTTCGTTGTTTATTCTTGAAAAATCTTGGTTGTTTTGTGTTATATTCGTTAACTTATGCGTTAGATTCGTCAATTATATGACGAATGTTAGATTTTAATTTTTCGTGAAATGAAGTTATTTAAATGGATGTATTATTTGAAGTGTCGTGGTAGAATGAAACAAAAAAATTGATTGTGAAAGTGATAGTCGCTCCAAAGTATCAAGGACAAAAACGAAGTTTTGCCTTTTGTAATTGGAAATCAAAATAGAGTTGAAAATTGTGTTGTGTTAATTCTTTTAAACAAAATTGTTTTTTTGGGGTTTATTTTTTATGTTGATTGGCTGATGATGGTGAGTGGAGAGTGGCCGAAGATGGGGGATGAACATTCTGGCATGAGTTAGATGGGTTTGTGTTGAACTAGTCAACTTATGTATTATATTCGTCGAATACTCCCTCCGTCCCGGAACAATCTTCACAAACATTGTTTGTACTGGTTTTAAGGAGGGAGTATTATATTGAAAGTGTTGTGAGTGTGAAAATAAAATAGGAGAGAGAATGAGTGGAGAGAATAGTAAATTATAATGGTGTTGTGAGTATTAAAATAATGTAGGAGAGAGAATGAGTGGAGGGAATAGTAAAGATTCCTTTCCATTTTAGGTAAGTTTTAAATGTGTGAAGTAAGTTTTGGGACGTTCAAAAGGGAAAGTGTGAAGATTGTTTCGGGACGGAGGGAGTATATAATAGGGGTTAGTTATTATAATTTTGGTTAAATAAATATAATGTTGTTAACTTTTGGCAGGGAAATTGTATTATTTGAAGTACAACTATAAAAATATAAAACATAAAATTTGATGATGAATATGAAAGTCGCTTCAAAATAGAGTAACCGAAACGAAATTTTACTTTTTTATTTTCATATTCTCGTACTATTTATAATATTTATATCACTTTTAACTCACTTTTTCTTAAAAATTGAATTGTTGCTCTACGAGTTTTGTTGCGGCGATCAATGACTTAGATACTATCACACATCTTACTGTGTGACATAGATGGCCAAGAAAAAAAAGAATGATAGGTGAGTCCTGCACATGCACATTAATTTACAATATTATCTTGTTCGCACATCTAGAAAATGAAAAATTTGGCTGCATCTTGAACCCTAAGTTGCGGTCTTAGAACTAAACTTGTGGAGCAACAGTTCCACTTTCATGTTTCTTTTTATGTCTTTTTTTTTTTTTTTTAAAAAAACAGTGCACCGCCTCGCATGCGACGGAGGTAAATCGCGGTATATGTCCGAGCACTGGCGTGGCAAAGACTTATACTCCTGGCCCCCAAGGGAGCCCTCCAACAACGCGGCAGTTGAACTCCCCACACTGAGGTTGCAAGCCCAGCAATGCTGCTTCCTTAACTGCACGGATGTGCACCGGGGGACTCCAAGGCTCCTGAAACCCAATGAAAGAATTAAATCCACAAGATACCCCCAGGAGGGGATCGAACCCCCGACCTCCCCGTAGGAAAGCCGACCATGATACCACTTGGCCAGGAGACCGTTGGTCTTTTTATGTCTTCTTTAAACAAACAACAAATGCAATAGGAGGAATAAGATTTAGAGAATTGTGAATTACTTACGAACTTACATATTATATTTGGATTTTTTTCTCAAATAATTATTTTTTATTTTTTTATTTACCAAAATGACTTACTGATCAAACTATTGCCCAGAATATCAATTTTTTTGAAACTCGCTACACCGGGTAGCGAGTTCGACTTGGGTCTGGTCAAAACTCGCTACACCGTGTAGCGAGTTTAGGGTAATTAATTTTGACCGTTGGGAAATTAATTAGGGCATTTAATTAACCTAAACTCGCTACACCGTGTAGCGAGTTTGGTCAAACCTAATCAAACTCGCTACACGGTGTAGCGAGTTTAAGTTTAATAAATACCACCCCTCAGCTTTCCAGATTCATTTATCTTCTTCCTCTCCTTCCTCGTTCATTCATTCTCTCTCTCTCATATCCTCCTAGCAACCCTCACTCAATCTTCTCAATCAAAATTCTATTAAACAAATAAAAAATGGATCCTAACGAGCAGCGTTTTTTTTTTCGCGGTGAAGGCTCCTCTTCATCGCGTGTTATTCCTGGTCCCGCAGGTGCCGTACAGTCCGCCATGCGTCAGAGAAATTACGACCGTGAGAACTTCTCTTCACAACAAACATCGATCGCAGTCCAGGAATATATACGGAGAGCGATTGAAGATCCAGTAAAGGATGAAGCTTTTCAAGACAGTCCTTGGCTCTCTGCAATGGAATTTTTTACTGAAGAGGGTACATAGTATCCGTTAAACTCTATCAAGAAGAAATGTCATACTATTGACAGAGTGGATCAGGTATAATATCAAGATTAATTATATTTAAATGTGTGTAAATTAACATTGATTTTTTCGATTTACATATGTTCTGTTGGGTTGTTGTTGTTATCAAGTCCTGCAAACGAAATGAGTTTGGTGATATCTGGGTGACTTTAAAGGTTAGGATATGAGCTTAGTATGCTTTCTATCATGGGTAAAATGTGTTTTGAGTTACTAACTGAGATAAAATTATTAGGATCCTACGGATATTATTGAAGCTTTCATTCATCGCAAAGTGACTGAGAGTGAATTTGAGAAAGATATATCTGTTGGTTCTGTTCTGATACTTCAGAAGGTATGATATATTAATTAGTGAATTTGCAATGAACATTAATACTTTCATCTAATTGTTTGTTTTGAAATATTTAGGTTGTTGTTTGGCACCCCATCCCATCATCAACAGTCGTTATCTTAACATCGCACTCCCTAATGTGTTCAAGGTACATATTTACTTATTTTTGCTGAATTGTTGGAATCATATAATAAATAATGTTAAACTCATTAGAGTGTCTATTGAAAAATTATCCATGCAATTTTTATGTTCGTGTGAGTAGTAAGAAGTTTGGCTATTGGAAAGTGACCAAGTGTAAGGCTCCTCACTACTGCTTATATTCTGGAGAAAGTCAAGATCACCCCAATTTAGATGCCAAGTTTATCGGTCGGGAAGTCGTTGGTGTTATTAAGGCCGATTCAGATGTCAATGTTGGAGTCATTATTGCACACATCTCTAGTAGGTTCAACAAGATAATTACTTACAAGAAGGCATGGTGTGGAAAGCAGAAGGGCATTGCAGAGGTTTTTGGAGATTGGGAGGAATCTTATAAGAGGTTACCCCGCGTCCTAGCAGCCATTCAAAAATACAACCCAAGGACAATTGTTGAGTACTCTATACCTCCTCCACCTATCGGTGAGTTCTCCATGTTTCGACAGGTATTCTGGTCATTTGGTCCTTGCATTGAAGCTTTCTCTCATTGTCGGCCAGTCATTTCTGTGGATGGAACATTTATGCATGGTAGATATAAAGGGGTAATACTGATTGCCATGGGTGTTGACGCCCATGACAGTATACTTCCGCTTGCATTTGCCGTTGTTGAAAAGGAGGACTGGCCGAACTGGCGTTGATTCTTATACCTGGTTTGCAAGCATATTATCAAGAGTCGTGAAGTATGCTTGATATCTGACCGTCATTGGGGCATTCTGAAGACTGTAGCTGAAGATACGTGGTGGCCAAACGTGCATCATCGATATTGCTTGAGACATATGCGAGCAAATTTCTTGGAAAAGCATAGAGGGGAAGGGTTGAAGTATCTATTTTGGAGAGCGGGTAGAGCAACTCAAGATAGAAAATTGAAATCTATCTTAGAGAGTATCCGTGGAGAAATCCTCCGCACTGTCTCGTCTGAGGGTCAATCGCACTACACAACTCTCGATATAGGAAAGCGAGCGCAGCACTCCCCCAATTGTACTGGCTGACCCTAGAAACATCCCTAAGCAGAGGGAGATAACATAGCTTAACCTTGTTGTTCGTACGATCAGGCATGATCGTAGAACCCAAGGCAAGCAAGATATACGCCCGTACGTACTGATCCACAATCTCTGGAGCAGTATCCTCAGCGAGGTCACTAAAGTGTGGGAAACGAAAGGTAATCCACCTAAGCTTCAGACTGATCCCATCTATATCTCCGTCACCAAGGACAGCCCCTAAATACTCCTGACAGGCAGCCCACCAATCTATATTTGCTGGAAACCCAGCATCAGTAACATCATCCCCATCAATCGGCAACCCGCAAATCATGCCGATATTCTCTAGGGTGATCATCATCTCATCAATCGGAAGATGGAATGTATGGGTCTCCGGACGCCATCTCTCGATCAGAGCCTCCAGCAACGCAAAATCATATTGTACCCTCCCTATATAGTGTACTCCGCTAAATCCGCACTCCGCCAGTCTCAACAATATCACAGGAGCTAATTTGCCTGGCAAGGCGGCACCATGACGAAAATGGAGGGGACTAGAAACCTCCCACCCGATCCAAATATACCTAGCCCTATGGTCCGCATGCCGGATCAGAACAGAGGCATCGATAGGCCCGGGATCAATGAAAGCTTCCATCTATTTATTTCAATATCAAGGTTGGTTATTGTTCTATGAGGCAAGGAAATAAATAAGAGAATACAAAAGTGTAATTACTAGTACGTGGCATTGTAATCCAAAGTTATCCCACACTTCCAAGAAGTGCCTGTGGGAAAGTTCTTGATTTCCAGCCTATATACTAAGTAATACTTCAAGAGTAATCCTCATGCGGTTTTGAAAAATAGGATGCAGTTTTTTTTAAAAAAAAAAGTTTGAACAATAAATCATATTTTAAGGGTTTGGGGTAGATCTATCTGATTTAGGATTTAGGGTTTGGGGTATAAGTATATGAGATTTGGGATGTTGTTATAGGTATATTAATATTTCTTAGAAGTTTAATTTATTTTGTTGTTTTTAGTATTCACACTAATTATACAATTGTTAATATTATAACTGTGTATTATTTTAAGAAGTATTATTAATTAAGTCTTTTTTCAGTAATTAATAATCATTATTATTACTTTTTTATTACTTAAAAGTCATTTTATATAAGGACGAACAAAAAAAAATCATTCTACATAAGAAAATTAATTAATAAATTTCTATAAAAAATATGTTAATTAGTGAATCATTTTTGAGACGGAGGAAGATATATAAATCCTAAATTGCAAGTAAACTAATAATTAGTTCTACCATTTTTTAGACGGAGGAAGGTATATAAACTATAAAACTAAGCATATAAACATGTAATTAAATTAAACCTAGTCACTATATTTAAATACTACAACAAATTGTTAATTAGTGAATCATTTTTCTAAAAAAAAAATTGTTAATTAGTGAATCATTTTTGAGACGGAGGAAGGTATATAAAACTTTTTACTTTTTACGCTACTGATTTAAATGAATTAATCTCAATTAAAGCACTTCATAATCAATGTGATGCCTAACATAAAGTTAATCAAAATTCCCTGTTCCTAAATTCACTGAAAACACCACTAAAAAATTCAGGAAACAATGTGATGCCTAACAGAAAGTTCATCAAAATTCCCACAATTCTAAATATTTCAATAATCATCTCTTGATTCATAAGCAAAACAATTGACCACATAAAAAGATTAAAAAAAAAACTGAACCATTTCAAGAAATAATGCGACAAAATTCAAGGGTTTCTCTCTACACACATAAAATCCATTACACACCCAGTAAAATTCAACATATTCCCACCTTTCCAACATTTTAATAGTTATAATTCATCAAAATGTAAGTAAATAAATAATATTAACAGTCATAATTCAACATATTCAAGGGTTTAGAATGTCATCAAAATGCAATTAGAACATCATAGAAAAATAAAAAAAAAAATCCTAAATTGTAAGTAAATAAATAATAAAATCAAAGTTAAAATTTAATACAATACAGAAATTTAAAGAATTTAAACTTACAATTTAAAAAAAGATTGAATTTACTTGGCAAAATCCTTGGTTGGTTGGGTGTTCTTCTCTTCTCCTCCCTTTCTCCTCGGCGGCTGACTGATGAAGATGAATGGCGTAATTTTTTTTTTTTGTTTCCTTTGAATTTGAAGACGTAAACCAGTAGGGAAAGGAAAAGGGTTTTAAATAACTCGCTACACCGTGTAGCGAGTTTGATTAGGTATGACCAAACTCGCTACACGGTGTAGCGAGTTTAGGTTAATTAAATGCCCTAATTAATTTCCCAACGGTCAAACTTAATTACCCTAAACTCGCTACACGGTGTGGCGAGTTTTGACCAGACCCAAGTCAAACTCGCTAGACGGTGTAACGAGTTTAAAAAAAAAATGGACATTCTGGGCAATAGTTTGAACAGTAAGTCATTTTGGTAAATAAAAAAGTAAAAAGTGATTATTTGAGAAAAAATTCTTATATTTGTTCACCCAATTCATCACACAAGCGAACTACATCTATGGGCACTATTAAACCAGAATATTCATTAATATCACAATATTTCATGTTAAAATAAATCTAATGCACTCACCCACAGAGTCATTACATTTTATGTGTAAGCACACGCTTACGTACACAGACCCTAGGTATACATGCTTCCAGAGCGTGAAGGCACCCGAATGGCCTGCATTGTTTTTGATTCTCTTGTGTATTTCACATAAGAAACTCTGAAATACTCCCCTTTGTGGTCGAATTATGCAGCCGTATAACCTCGCTTATAAGACATCCGATTATTGAAAATTCGGGGGACGGACCCCACACATCTAAATGTAAAATGGCCAAAGGCTCAACAGAATGAAAATTACAATAATGAAACGAAAGATTACATGATTTTCCAAGAGGAAAAACATGACAAATATTATTACTTTTCGAAGAACCTAAAATAGGAATAGAAACACGATTGAGAAGAGACTTGAAAACTTGAGACGACGGATGGCCAAGACGAGCATGCCAAGTTAAAGTGGATGCACGCTCACCAATAAGTGCCAGAGGGTTGATCCGAGAAGAAGAGTCAAACCGGAGAGTGTATAGGCCATCGGTACTACTGCCAGTAAGTATATGGTCTGCTTCGTGATATTGTCCTTCACACGAAACCCACAACCATTAAATTCAAAAAAGCAGTTATTATCATTAGAAAATCGACGAATAGATAATAATGATTTATGCATGTTAGGAACACATAAACATTACGAAGAAAGAAAGTACGATTTTTATGAGAAAATTTTGATTGACCAATACGAGAGATAGGGATTCGAGTACCATTAGCAACTGTAACGGAATCGCTACCTGAATATGGAGTGACATGGGTGAGGCCCTCGGGAGACGAGGTCATGTGGTTTGTGGCCCCAGAATCCAGAACATAGGACGGATTCATGGCTTGAGCACCCGAGAAGGACGGGTATTCTGGGTTATAAGGTGGATGGGCCATTTGAGATGGGTAATGAGGGTTATAGCTGTAGAGTGCATAATTGCCACGGTCTGGGCAATGTTGGGCAGTGTGGTCTGGTTTGGAACATAGTTGGCAAGCAGTGTGAGACACATGGGTAAAGGGATTGGGAGGGTTATAAGTGAAATTTGGTTTAGGAGATGAGTGTGGTACTTTACCGAATTGGGGAGGAAATTGAAAACCTGTTGTAGGCAAGGGCAAAATTCCACGCCCTCTTCCCTTCTGACTATTCCCATGATTCTGCGATGCTTGTTTTCCTCCATGATTCTTCTGGTTTCCTCGACCCTTACCCGGAGAAGGACTTCCGCCGGTGTTATTGAAAGAGGTTTTATGGTGCCGACTATTGGTGCCGGCTGCGAGCGCACCGGTGGGGTGTAAGGCTGTTGTGGAAAACCTAGATTGAAGTTCCTCCTCTTGTAAGAGCAGATCTTGAAGATCATCAAGGGAGGTTGCTGGGCGATTATTTTGAGAAGTGATGAACTCCTTGAAAGAATGTCCCAATCCGGCTACAATTCTTTGCTGTAAATCATCGTCAGAAACAATTTCGCCAGCTTTGGCCAAGGCATCGGAGAGGGAGGTAGCTTCGAGGAAATAATCATCAATGGTGGTGTTGGGCTGCTTGGATATTAGAGCGTTCAACTCTGTTTTGAGTTTTTGAATGTGTACCCTTGACCGCCCACCAAACCGTTTTTCAAGGAGTGACCAGGCTGCCGGAGCTGAGTCACACGGATTGACCCGTGACTGAATCTTGGTCGAGACAGTAGCCTTAATCCAGCCAAGGACCAGACTCGAGGCTTGAAGAAAATGATCTCGACTGGGATTGAGCGAGGGGTGGTAGAGTGGTATCTGTCACAGCCGAGGTTAATCTATAGGTAGTAAGTACCGTATAGAATAGAGATCTCCAGTTCAAGTAATTGTCATTTGTGAGATGACAATGTCCTAGGTATGACTGTATATTAAGGTTGAGAGGGAGATTTTTAGTAGCATCGGAAGAAGGTGACGAAGAGGTAGAATCAGTGTCGTTTGCCATGGCTCCGTTCACCAGGATCGTGATACCATGATAGAGTCTGAGGTTCCACTTTAAAACCAATTGGTGTTATGGGGAGTATCCCAGGATCCTTATATGTTAGAAACAAGTCTTGTTTATTCCCGATGTGGGATAATGTTCTCTTACACGCCCCCTCACGTGTAGCCGGGCTTTGCCAAAGGCTTACAACGTGGACTGGATGGTGGGTGGCGCGGAGGGTTTATCGTGGGCCGTTGGGTCTGCACGTATAATGGACCAGCTCTGATACCATATAAGACAAAGAATTTTGGGGAGAAATCTCAACGTGAGTTTCTCTTTTACATGAATTTCATATATATACATCTTTACATAGAGTCCTACCTTTCTATACAATTGATTTGATATGCACAAAATAAGGAGAGATATATACATTCCTAACTAAATGATATACATTTCTACTGAATGATATTCATTCCTAGACGAAAAGGGAAATTCTATCACTAGAATTAAGGAGTGATTTGTTGTTCAATGGAGGGAGAGACACAGGCTGTTCAATGGAGGGATAGACACACGGTTTCACACCGCTATCATTTTCTTGTATAGCCCTGAGATACACGACCTTTGATATCATGCGACTGCATGAAGTTCAGAATGCTCCCAATTTATGCTTCCTTTCTTTGGCGTCGAAACTTCTTTCCTGGTTTGAATTTGCTCTCAATAGTGATCACAATATATTTTCATTATCTAAGAATCACTAAAAGTCATCCGACAACGAGAGACTTAGAGTTCGTGCAGTGGCATTCAAAATGCATTACCAGTCTAAATTTAACTAGTTTTACTGGGACTTCGAACTGCTCCAGTGCTAAATTTGCTCTTATGATGCAATCAAAATCGCACAACCAAATGTGAAAATTGTCTGTAAATACTTTTTACATTTAATTGTGCAATTTTCATTGGGATCTCGCATCATCCTGTGATGTGTTGTTGCTGCTCTCCTATCCTTCTTCTCGATTGTGACACATACTCCCATTTTTCTATCAAAAGGCTAATATCAATTTGATTTTGTATGAGTCTCATTTTATTAAATTAATGACTCTCGCCGCGGTAGAAATAGGTCGGTGCGGATTGGTAAAGAACAAAATAAGAGAATTGTTATTCACCCCATACAATTACTTAATACCCCCGCATTACTGAGTTTACCTATAAAAATTAAGGCTACACCACCATTATTACTATTCTACCCTTTTAAACCCATCAATAAACACTCACCTAAACTATCAAAATACACCCACACCCACCCACTCACACGTACACAAGGCAGGTTTTTTACAATTTGTTCGGCAGATACCTGCCAAATATGTTGTCCATGTTCGGCAAATAGCTTCTAAACAATTTGCATATGTTCAGCATATAACTGCCAAACATCTTTCCAGGTTCGGCAGATACTAGCCAAACATGTTGCACAAGTTCGGTCGATTCCTGCCGAACATTTTGTCCATGTTCGACCATCATTGACCAAACATGTTAGTCATGTTCGGCCATATGTGGCCAAACAGTACTTAATATAGTAGTCACTGTTGAACGAACATAATTACGAGCAGCTAGTTCACACAAACACAAACGTTCAAATAACAATAAAACCAAATAAACCAAAATATCAAATTAATCAAATACATAAATCTAAAAATAACATTCAAATAACATATTACCAACAAAATAGTATCAAAATAATATACTATTTTGTTGGCTATCCTGCACATATATAACGACTTGAATGTTATTTGTAGGCTACAGGTGGTAATGAAAATCCTTTTTTCAAATGAACTTACATGATATCAATGCTCCAATAATGAATCCGAATAAACATATAAATATACAACCAATCCTGAAACATAATATTAAGAGTTGATGGTACCTGAATGTAGCGATTTCCGTTGACGTACTCGATACAAATAAGCTTTGGGTTATTGGGTATTGTTGTTCGCAGAGGAAGAAATATGTATGATGTGTTGTTTCTTGAACATACAAGAACAACGTTGAATGTAAATGCAACCAAGAAACCCATATATGGCATGTCAAACCAACGACCTTCTAGTGCAGGAGTTTCATAACAATTCAGAATTTGTTTCACTTACTCGAAATGACCATGTTCTATAAATATGAGACGTATAATTCGGCATAAGCTTATAACTCTTGCCATAATAGAGATCGAACTATAGGCCATTCATATCCATGTCCAAGTAACCCCACTATAGAACAAAAATCGCAATGAACATCACCTATCGCGTCTATCGTTTTCTCAATATGACAACGCATGTAATGCTGAAATTGATCAATGATAATCGATGACTTCTCAAGTCTCGTTTTTCGACGGACAGACTATAAAAAAATTTAGAACAGGACAATATATAATCAGTTTAAATGAATAGACGTTGAGATATTACGATGATTAAATTGAACAATAAATATAAGCAAGATAATTATCAATAACTTAGCCTTTGATGTGGATATCGGAGAGCTATGATTAGCATCATGTTGAAAGTCACTATTACAGCATGTAATCGGTAAGGCGTCTAACTTACGCCAAAAATCATGAAAATCATTAAGTGGGATGGGATCCCCTAATCTGATATAATTCGTAAGCTCAAGTGGAAAAGGAATTTTGTATACCGATCTCAAATAGCACCTACATAACAAAGCATCCACCCCATTATCACCTAAAAACTTGATTTGTTCGTGTATCAAAAAAAAAAAAGTTACCTACATGCGTACTGTTCGGAAAAAAGTTGGGAAACAATTTCAAAAGAGACCACATCTGGTTGAACAATTTCAAAATGTTCAACCACCGATATTTAATACGGTTTAAAATGTTCGTCCAATACTGTCCGAACATTATTCAAATGTTCGATCAAAACTGTCTGAACATCGTTCAAATGTTCGGTCAATATTGGTTAAACATTATTTCAATGTTCGTTAGGCACTGACCGTATTATGTAAGATTGTTCGGTCAATAGTTAACAAACAATTTAAATATGTTCGGAAACTAATGAACGAACCTTATGCACGATGATTTTTTTTAAGACAAAGCAAAAACCATTGTAGTGTTCAAAATACTTACATTTACGCCTTAATCATCAGGTGTTGTTCCATCCATACTTAATTTTTAATGCAATATAGTAAACTTGAATAGAAAATTTTATAAAGGAAAGTGAGGGAGTTTTTTTTTTCCGACGATGGAGTAGAAGGGGATGTAAATAAAGGTAAGTTTTTATGGTTTAGTAGTGGTGAAAAATTAATAAATTTTGTGAGTTTATTTAATAGATAGGTAAGTGATGTCGCAGGAAATGTGCTTATCAATCTTCCTCCACGTGGCAGGACTGATCACCTGACTCCTTGACCTGAAAACCAGAACCCACGACTAGCCGGATGTGTCTCCGGCTTAGACCCTCGGGCGTGAGAGTAAGTATATGAATTGGAGAGCAAATAATGTATTGAACAAGAGTATTCAAATGACAAAATTGCAGTTACCTCATAACCGTTGTAGTGGAAATGTATTTATAGTTGTTGGAGGTGGTTTATTTGGTAGGGCTACATGAGCTCCGTGATTTGTGGGACAGTTATGAATCATGTGAACGTGTCCCGAAACGGTCCCTGATTTGTAGGAAAGCAGTTATGGCAAGAATAGAAGCATGTGCGCCTGTAACTGTTAGGTCGACACTTGCTTGGCATGTCGAGGTCGACGTTTGGGGTTTGGTCGACCTGACTGACGGGTAGAGTTGGATCGTACCCGGAGTATGACTCGAATCATAAGGTCGGACTAAGTTAGGTCGGGACCTGGTAGGTCGGACAATGAACTTAAGTCGACTGATCAATGAGATGGGCCTTGGGCCATGAGATGATTGGGCCTAGCCCACTGAGAATATGCTAGCAATAATTGATGATGGACTGGGCTTTACTTGCTTGGCCCAGCTCGACACTTTTGGTATGTTCAGTGGCCCCCAACTTTCTGAGTTGACTTTGTCGACCAGGAAGTTAAAGAAAACCTGATGAAGATTGCAACAACTCGCAGGTCGCTGCTTGGGTTGTGATTTACTCGCCTGGTGATGACGTGGCTCAATCCTGAACGTGGAATGTTGAACGGTAGGATTATATGAAGCGCCGTATTTCTCAATCATTACTGTTTTTGACGTTTGAGAGTCTGTCTTGGAAACCGTTCTTCACAATTAATTAGGAAAATAAGACTTTTGAATTTTTCCTTTTCCTTTCTGATTACTGAGAATATAAAAGCTAGAATCCTTCTCCATTTGGAACTTTTGCCATCTTTGATTCCTTGAACTCCGGCGAAAACAGCAAAGAAAAGGCAATTGATTAAATTCCAGCTTTCGTCTCCATTAGTAGCTCTTCTTCGTCCAAGTTAATCAAGGTATTCTTCTCTCTCTTCAGCATTGGGGCTTTAATTTCTGCAATTTCTTCTCTTTTGCCATGGCTAGGACTTTTAGTTGTGAGCCTGGAGCTTGGTATGGCTATTGTAGGGCAAATAGAAGGGTTTACAAGCATTTGAATGGAGAGTGGAGAGAGATAACAATGGAGGAGTGTACTTCAATTTTGACCCGTTGGGGCTTGCGTTTCACCGAGCTAGCTTTGCCTGCAGGGGAGGATTTGTGTCTTAGAGACGAGTGACCCAAGAGTAGTATCTTTCAATCTTTTTCATGAACTTCTTGATCACATTGCGTTGTTCTATGTCCAAGATTCCAATAAACCCTCCTTCATTAGGAATAGGTCGGGATTTTCGGGGGAATCTAGGTCGCCTCTTAGTGTGTCCAATAGGTTCCTTGAGACTGCGTATAGAACTGATTCCCCTGTTTCCCCTTCTTCTTGTACAGATATGGCGACTCAAGGAGAAGCTAATGCCTCAACCTCATCAAGCCCTCGTATAGTCGATGCTTTTGAAACCTCTGTGGTGCCGGGCAGGAATGAAAGGGGATATGTGCCTCCAAGGCCATTCAGAGGAAAACAGAACATTCCATCTCGGATAAATATGGTGTACAATTTTTGTGAAGTGGATAAGAAAGAGTTTGACATTACTCTGTACAGCAAGAAGGACTTCTTTGCTCAGTTCGGAGATACTTATGAGGAAGATCCTACTAGGGTGGCCTTTTACTACGGCCAATTTGAAGCTGGCTTGAGGCTACCTTTGGATCCATTTATAAACGAGTTTTTAGAGTACTCGAATGCACTGCCACTTCAACTAGGGGCCAACACCTGCAGGGTATTGGTTTGGTTTGTTTTGTTATGGTTTGCAGGTTCTTAGGGTATGAGCCTTGTATGAGAGTGTTCAAGGAGTTCTTTAGCGTCAAGTTTGATAAAGACGATGGGATAAGCACCCCTTCCAAGCCAAAATCTCCCAAGTTGTTTATCAACCTTCCTAGTAAGGCCAGTGGTTGGAATTCCTACGTGGTCGTAGTAGAGATTAGGAGAGGATGGGAGTTTCCTTTACCTGATGCTGATTCTGATGTTGTGAGGGAGCAGGATTACTGGGAGCCAGAGTGGCATGTTGATTTGTATAAGAAGTTGGTGGAGCTCGCCAAGAGGGGACCCATCAGTTGGGATCCCTTGGGGACCAACAAGAACAATTACATCCGAGCTGGGATGATGATTAGCGAGGGAGATGTCGTGCCCTTGGTCAGAAGTATCCAGATTGGGTTACCCATGAGGGGGCTCGATTCAGATTTGAGAGAGAGTGCCATTTCTGTAAGAAGACTGCCAATCATTGTAAGGATCACGGAGAACACTTTCGGGGTAAGAACTCAACCATTCACTGTCCCTTGACCCCTCCAATACTTGTTGGCATGTAGAATATTAGCTCGTACATGTTTTGTCCATACATAGAACTGATTGCTCGTATGTAGGCTTGTTAACTCGCATATATTCAATTCGTACATAGAACTTGTTGCTCGTATGTAGAAATCTCATATGTCGATCTAATCCTTTGTCATTCCTTTTTTGATGCAGTTATAACCCCTGAGCAGGAAGCGAATATGGGTCATGCAATTGATGTGAGGAAGAGCAAGAGAAGCTGCAGGGCAGCCAACGCTAGGGTACATCGAGAGAAAGAAGGCGTTCAACGCCAAGAGCTCTTGAAGTTGGTGGACGTGGATGCCAACTCTATTCCTGTGGAGGACAATCTTGAAGAGCTGGATGAAGGGCGAGTTGAAGGTGAAGTTCAAGGTTCTGAAGAAGCCGATGTTGCTGGAGTGGATGGGGCTGAGCTGAATGTGGAGCCAGTCAGGGAGGTTGTCAGGGCTAGAACCCGAGCCCAAGCTAAATCCAAATCCAAAGCTGCCTCCAAGGCAAAATCTCCTGTCATTGATGTGGATGAGGAGGAGGAAGAGGATGATGATGCTCCCTTGAGCAAGAAAATAAAGATTGGGAAGTCCAAGGCCAGCTCGGCAGCTGATCAGGTCGACGCCAGTGAACCCATGGAGGCTGAGATTAGGGGCCCCGAGCCTTCTCCCATCCAAGTTTCATATGCTGATTTGATTCAGGCTCGTGTTGACGAGCTGAGTGAGGTGACTCCTCTGACTAGGATCAACTGTTTGGCTAGGGAGTACCCTGAGTTGGAATATGGCCAAGTAATCGTTAGGAGGGGAGCTGATCAGGATCTAATTAAGGAATTCACAAACAAGCCTTTGACTCCAGAAGCCTGCCGTGCCAGGGTTGGGCTAGCTCACTCTGAGGTAACCCTTGTAGTTTTTGTAATACTGATTTGATTCTCCTCGTTTGTCCTAAGTCTCCATCTCACTTCTGATCGACCTGACTCCTTTTCTTTACTTGTCTTCTCAGTCTCTTGCCATGATAGACCTGGCCACCACTTATTGGAAGGCTGCAGAGGAGCAAGAGAAACTGGCCAAGGCTATGCTGGCAAGGAAAAATGAGGAGATGTCGAAGATGGAGGAAGAGCGAGCCAAGCTGAAGAAGGAGCTCGAGAAGTTGAAGGAGGAACATTCTGACCTGGATGCTTCCTATGATGCGTTAAAGCTTCTGAAAGATAATGAGGTAAAGGCCAAGGAGGAGGCCTGGGGCAAGTTGGGCGAGGCCAACAAGGAGCTTGGTGAGCTCAAGCCGAGTAAAGAGAAAGCTGTGAAAGACCTCGAACTGGCGACCCAACTGTTGGAGGAAAGCCATGTCATTTTGGCTAAAAGGCAAGAGGAACTTGAAGCTGCTCGGCTTCGATGGGAAGGGGAGCTAGCAGATGCTGTGAAGGCTGCCAAGGAAGAGGCTGTGAAGGCCTACAAGGAGAGTGATGAGCTCCATACTTATGTGACCAAGCAGGCCAGCTCATTCTGGGATGTAGGTCGGAGCCATATGGCTCGACGCATCGTGGTGGATCCTGCCTTCGACATCTCCATCGAGCAATTGGCCAAATGGGCTTCGGAGGATCCCTACAATACGGCAGCTCGCCCGGGCCATAGTTTAGTGCCTTACAACGACAACGATTTGGAAAATATTGCCAATGATGATGCGGCCGCAGAGGCAGAAATTTGGAACCCTCCTCCAATTGAACCAGTTAACTTCAACACTATTTTAGCTGAGCTCGAGGAGCCTGATGAGCCGGCTTTTGAAGGTGAGACTCCCCAATATACCATATCAGATTCAAGGAAGGTGGTGTATCCAGAACAGCAAGGGAATGTCTTGGGCGAGCCAGCTGCTGCTAGCGATCATGTTGGTGCCGACCCAGCTTCTACCAGTGGTCAAGTTGAAAGTGATCCCACAGATTGAACATTATATTTAATGGTTGTGTAACGAACAAGCACCAAACACTTTAGTTTTTTGATTTTGTGAATGTTGATGTCTTGGCCCAGCTTTTGGGAGACATCTTACTTATACATTTTTGTTTACTTTAAGTCTTGGCCCGCTTTGGGAGACTTAATTTAATCGTAGCTGACTTTCCATCATTGTATGTTGCATGCTTTTGATTTCAGCATGTGTGTGTCGAGCTAGATGTAATAGGATAAATAAACCATCCTAAGTTTAAGGTCGGGCTGGTTTATCAGAACGAAGTCGACCTAAGGTCGGACTTGTTAATAGTATACAGCTGATTAAGAATCGGGCTGATTAGAATGAAGCTGACTAAGAGTCGAGCTCGTTAGAACGAAGTCGACTAAGAGTCGGACTTGTTGAAGGAACAAAGCTGATTAAGAATCAAGTTTGTTAAAACGGAGCTGACTAAGAGTCGAGCTCGTTGAACGAAGTCGACTAAGAGTCGGACTTGTTAAAGGAACAAAGCTGACTAAGAATCGAGCTTGTTAAGACAAAGCTGACTAAGAGTCGAGCTTGTTGAGATTAGTGTAGCACAATGTTTGGTCAAATAGAACTGCTATTTTTTATTGAAGTAGGAACATGCTTACAAATGGAAAAAGCTAGAACTATGACAAATTCAAACTTGGAAACTGTCTTAACTTGGAACTGAACTAGGGACTTGAACTAGAAGTAATACTTGATGAGGTGAGTGGCGTGCCATGGATGCTTCAACTCCTCCCCATCTGGGCAAGCTATCATGTAAGTCCCCTCCTTGATGACTCGAGTAACAATATAAGGACCTTCCCAGTTAGGAGATAGCTTATTCTGTTGGGTTCTCCTTCCTGTTGCTTCAATCTTTCTCAACACATGATCTCCTACTTGGAATGATCTTGATCTCACTTTCTTGTCGTGGTAACTTTTGGTCCGCTGTTTGTAGTTGACCATTCGAAGGTAAGCAGTATCTCGCTTCTCGTCGATCAGATCTAAGTCGATCAGTCTGTTGATATCATTCTGCTCTTGATCAAAGAATGCCACTCTAGCTGTAGGAAACCTCAACTCAGCTGGAGTCATGGCCTCTGACCCGTATGCTAGAGCGAATGGGGTTTCCCCTGTAGGCCCCCGAGTGGTTGTGCGAACTGTCCAAAGAGCAAGGGGGAGTTCGTCCAGCCAGTTGCTGCGTCGACCTACCAGGCCTGTCTTTAGTGAAGATAGGACGAGCTTATTCGCTGCTTCAGCTTGCCCATTTCCTTAAGGATATGCCACAGATGACTGCCAATGTTTGACTCCTACTCTATTCATTTCCTCCTCGAAAGCTCGGGAAAATTGTAAGCCATTATCTGATACTATAGCTCTAGGAATCCCAAATCGACACCAGATGAAGTCATGTATGAAGTTGATAGCATTTTCCTCTGTGATGCGAGCTAGTGGCTTTGCTTCGACCCACTTGGTGAAATAGTCAATGGCGACGATTGTATACTTGCAATTTCCCCGGGCGGGAGGGAAGGGTCCAATTAAGTCGACTCCCCACATATCGAACGGCCAAGCAGCGATCACTGGAGTTTGTTCCTTTGTGGGCATATGAGGTAGGTTGGCAAACCTTTGACATTGGTCACATTGCTGAACAAAGTCATGAGTGTCAGCTCTCATGTGTGGCCAATAATACCCCAAAGTGATCAATTTGTCGGCTAGAGTCCTGGCCCCCGGGTGTCCACCACAAATTCCACTGTGCACCTCATGCATTAACTGGGTGATCTCCTGAGGGTGAATACACTTCAACAGTGGTCTAGTGTATGATCTCCTAAACAGCATGCCTCCTTGGATAACGTATCTCGGAGCCTTCTTCTTGATAGCTCGATCTTCCTTCTCGTCCTCAGGGAGTTCGCCACTTTCCAGGTATGCTTTCATTTCCTCGATCCAACACTTGTTATAAACCCAATTCCTTGAAGTGTCTTCCACACACTGAATTTGAACTCTTTCATATGCTGGACTTTCAAGGTAAGAGATGGGCTCTCCATGCGGCTCGTCTGAAGTAGCTAGTTTCGAGAGTAAGTCGGCCAACTCATTGTCATCTCGACCAATCCTTTGGATTACCCAAAATTCTAAGTCTTTTATCAATTCCTTCACCAGGTCGTGGTATTTGACTAAGGTGGAGTTTAGTACCTCATACTCGCCTCTAACCTGGTTGACTATAAGTTGGGAATCACAATATGCCATGATTTTAGTCGCTCCAAAGCACTTGGCGTATTCGATGGCTGCTACTAAGGCTTCATACTCCGCCTGGTTATTGGACGCATCAAATTTGAACCTCAACGACTCCTCATATATTGTCCCAGACTCTGGCTCGATCAGAACGATCCCAGCTCCACTGACATTCTTTGTAGCTGACCCATCTGAATAAACCTTCCAGCAATCGTCGGGCAGAGGAGTGACGAGCTGAGACTCTGGCTCCTTCCTTTTAACTTTCTCTTTCTGAGCTCTTACCTTGCTCTCTTCCTTGGTGAACGTAAGCTTGACCAAGAAATCTGCCAAGGCTTGAGCTTTCAACGCCTTTCGAGGTCGATACTCAATGTCGAATTCCGTGAGGGCAATTGACCAATTGAGTAAGCGACCTGAACTTTCAGGCTTGTGCAGAATCTTTCTCAAGGGTGCATTTGTGAGCACCACAATAGGATGAGCTAAGAAATAAGCTCGCAGCTTCCTTGAAGCTACGACTAGGGCATACACAACCTTCTCCGCATTGTAATACCTGCCTTCAAGATAGGGCTTTGCTAACATAGTATACAGGCTTTTGAAGACCTTCCTCTTCTCGAACTAGAACTGCTGCAACCGCTTTGTCCCCCACAGATAGATACACGAACAAAGTCTCTCCAGTGGTCGGGCTACTCAATAGAGATGGAGTAGCGAGGTAATCCTTAAGCTGTTGGAACGACGAATGACATTCGGCCGTCCATTCAAAAAATTTCGTCCCCCTCAAAGCTTTGAAGAAAGGGAGAGACCTTTCCGCCTACTTGGATATGAAGCGACCTAGGGCTGCCACTCTTCCATTAAGTCGCTGCATCTCTTTGAAACTGGTGGGCTCTTGCATGTCGACTAGAGCCTAGATCTTTTCTGGGTTTGCCTCTATTCCTTGTTGTGACACCATAAATCCAAGAAACTTTCCTGCTGCTACTCCAAATACGCACTTGCTTGGGTTAAGTTTCATGTCGTTTGCTCATAGATTGGCGAACGTTTCCTTTAGGTCTACCACGTGACGTTCGGTCTTTGTTTTGATGACCATGTCATCGACGTAGGCTTCCATGTTTCGGCCAATCTGTGAAGCAAAGACTTTGTTGACCATACGCTGATAGGTCGCTCCTGCATTCTTTAACCCAAATGGCATCATAGTGTAGCAATAGATGCCTCCAGCTGCTTGGAAAGTCGTCTTCACAATGTCATCCTCATGCATCTTGATTTGATGGTAGCCTGAATAGGCATCTAGAAAACTAAGGGTAATGGAATCAACAAGCTTTTCGATTCTAGGGAGGGGATAGCTGTCTTTTGGGCAGGCAAGGTTGAGGTTGGTGAAGTCGATGCACATTCTCCACTTACCATTTGACTTTTTCACCATAACCACATTGGCTAACCAGGTTGTATGTGTAGCCTCCTTTATGATACCTGCACCCAAAAGTTTTTGTACCTCGAGTTTAATGGCCTCCTCCTTGTCGCGAGCAAAGCTTCTCAGCCTCTGAGGTTTGGGCTTTATGGTCGGGTTGACTTCCAGCCTATGAACGGCGACTTCTTCCTTTATCCCCCTCATGTCCTCTACTCGCCATGCAAAGACATCGTTGCTTTCCTTGAGTAGCTCGACAATCTCCAACCTTTCTTCGGGTGACAATTGCTTTCCAATCTGAATTTTCTGCTCGGGGTAGGAAGGATTTGTAATTACTGATTCCAGCTCGTCTACAGCCTCCAGCTCCGGACCATCCCTGAACTGTAGGGTCTCAATGATGATTTCTCTGACCCTCTGTCTCTCTTCGGCCCCCAGGTGTGGAGCTTCCTCGGCTATCATCTCATTCAGCTCATCTGCAGTCTCACTGGTGGTGGCCCCCGAGTTATTGTCGATCTGGAGGCATAGCTTGCCTATGGAGACTTGGTCGACCATAACTGTATCTGGATCGACCATGGTGGCTTCAGAGTGATGTGTCGACTCGGTCATGATCTCGTCATGTGAGTGATAGGTCGACTCTTCCACGATGGTGATTGTAGATAGTCGAGTAGTTTTGGTGACCAACTGAGATAACTTTAAGTACCATTCCGCAGTTTCAATCTCCAGTTCCCTCTTCTTTCTCTCTTGAAGGACATGATCAAGATATGCTCGAGTTGTGCCTTGCACACAGCCGACTCCAGCTGGTGTGGGGAATTTAACTCGTTGATGGGGAATTGAGGCCACCATTCCAAGTGCGACCTGGCCAGGAATCCTAAGAATAGCAGTATAATCACTATTGACATCTATGACAATAAATTTTACCTTAGCAACGACCCTGTAGGGATGTTGTCCTAGGTCAACATCTAGCTCGATCTGTCCTTTGACATCGACCCGGTGGTTGGTGAAGCCTTCCAATCTACCATCATACCTTTCGAGCTGTTCATTCGAGAGATCCATTTCCTGGAATGTTTTATAGAACAGAATATCCTTGCAGGCCCCCGTGTCAACTAAGAGTCTGCTCGTCGTACATCCGTCAATGAGTCCTGGGATGACGAGAACTTGCTCCCTAGCCGCCATATTAGTTGCTAGCTCGTAAGGATAAAAGCTGATCACCTCATCCCTAACGTAGCTCCTTGGTGGCAGATGTGGGGCTTTGTTGAGTTGAAAAATCTTATGTTTGATGGTTGTGTTGCTGGCTTGTTCAGTAATGACGCCCAGATTCAATCTAGGCTGCCTTGGCTCTTGATGTCCACCTGCGGGTCGCTCACCACCTCCTGTCTGGGGTCTTTTCACATAAGCATCGAGCCTTCCCTGATCGACCATTCTCTGAATTATGCGCTTCAAACTCATGCAATCCTCTGTGGTATGGCCTGTATCCTTGTGGTAATCACAATACTTGTTGTTGTCCCTTCTGAACTTATTGGTCGGGTTCATAGGGGCAGGTGGGGTTAGCTCGACTGCATTCATTATATCCGTTCGACTCACCATTAGGGGAGTGAAAGCTTCGGGCACCTTCTCAGTCGCCCTGGTTCTGTTCTTACCGTTCTTATTGTTTCCCCCGTTCTTGGCTGAATCCTTCTTATCATCAGCGACCTCAGTTTTGGGGCCTTTCCCATTCTTCTTTTCTTTTCTCTCCTCGGCCAACGCTACATTGTAGGCTTTCTCGAACAACTCTTGTCGAGTTGTAAATGTTCGAACTGTCAGCTCGTAGTCCATGTCTGTAGAAGTAATTCCACTCCTGAAACAATTTATAACCTCCCTGTCTGTGAGGTCCTCCTCGATCTTGTCGACCATCTCCTTAAACTTGGTGTAGTAGCTCATTGAGCTTTCATTTTTCCCTTGCACCAAGTTGTTGAGATCGGTGACTATCATATTTCTAGCTCCAGCGGTCGAGAAGCGTTCCAGGAATTTTGTCCTCATATAAGACCAAGTTGAGATGCTTCCTGGTGCCAAGCCGTTGAACCATGTAAGGGCTGCCCCAGTGAGTGTGCTTGTAAGTGTCTTGCACATCATGTCGTCCTCATGGGAGACAAAGCACATGGTGGCCTCCAGATGCTGTATATGGCTCTTGGCGTTGGTTGGGCCTGAATACTTTTCTAGGACTGACAATCTGAAACCTGGAGGAGGTCGACAGTCGAGCAACTCCTTTGCTAAGGGTCGAAGAGCAAAATCTTTGTGTTCGCTCTTTCCAGCACCTTCCTTCTTATCAGCTTCCCACTGTTCAAATTTCTTCTTACATAGGAGCCACTCCCTAGCGTCGGGCCTGTCGTCCCTAGCATGGGAGATATCATTCGACCTCTGCCTCTCATCATGGCGATTCTCTCTCCCAGAATTGGCTATATGTCTTTCGCTTCTAGGAGGGGTTATCTCTCTGCCCCTTCTGTCCCTATGGGAAGGTGACCTCACTGACTGAGTTGGCGACCTGTGCCTATCGTCTCTCAATGGCGACCTGCGCCTATCATTCCTGGGTGGCGACCTAGGCCTTGCTTCTCTTATAGGCGACCTGCGCCCATTCCTTTCCCTGCGGGATTGCGACCTTTGTGTTCTGGCCGGGGATCTTCGTAAGCTTCGATTAGCCTCCAGTTGTGTTCTCAGATCTGACTGAGCTTCCTGCTCTCTATTCCTGTTGAGACTAGCCCTCAGATCATCACTTGGAACATGAATAGGTGATTGAGGCAGCAGTATCATCCTTTGCTCGACATTCTGTCCCACAGTTTCATTTGGTCTAGTACTCCTAGCATGTTCCCTGTTGGAAACTTTAGAGGGAGCCACCCTCTCTGACCTTTTATCTGCCTGCTCTGCCTCCTCCATTGCTAATAACTCGGCTAGGATCTGAGCTCGCTCCAGCAGCATTTCTTTTCTGCTCAGTGGGTTGGATGAGGGACCTGCTCTGTTTCCAGCGTTCATTTGTCCAGTTAGACGCTTTGGAGGAGGTGGAGCTCCTTGCCCCTCCATGGGTCATTTATCTCTCCTCCCGTCTGGTAATCCCCTGCCGTCAGCCACACTATTAGATCGAGTGGCCCTTGCATGATGACGCGGAGGAGGAGGAGGAGGAGGAGGCAAGCTAGCATTCCCAGTGTTTGCATTGGCGTTGGTGTTGGCATTCACTTCATTGAATACATCGGAAGCGTCAGCAACATGTCCGTCCGGGGTTACCATGGTTGTGGATTGAAAAAGAACTTCGAGGTCAAGCTATGCACGAGTTCCCGACAATGGAACCAAACTGATGCCGCAGGAAATGTGCTTATCAATCTTCCTCCACGTGGCAGGACTGATCACCTGACTCCTTGACCTGAAAACCAGAACCCACGACTAGCCGGATGTGTCTCCGGCTTAGACCCTCGGGCGTGAGAGTAAGTATATGAATTGGAGAGCAAATAATGTATTGAACAAGAGTATTCAAATGACAAAATTGCAGTTACCTCATAACCGTTGTAGTGGAAATGTATTTATAGTTGTTGGAGGTGGTTTATTTGGTAGGGCTACATGAGCTCCGTGATTTGTGGGACAGTTATGAATCATGTGAACGTGTCCCGGAACGGTCCCTGATTTGTAGGGAAGCAGTTATGGCAAGAATAGAAGCATGTGCGCCTGTAACTGTTAGGTCGACGCTTGCTTGGCAGGTCGAGGTCGACGTTTGGGGTTTGGTCGACCTGACTGACGGGTAGAGTTGGATCGTACCCGGAGTATGACTCGAATCATAAGGTCGGACTAAGTTAGGTCGGGACCTGGTAGGTTGGACAATGAACTTAAGTCGACTGATCAATGAGATGGGTCTTGGGCCATGAGATGATTGGGCCTAGCCCACTGAGAATACGCTAGCAATAATTGATGATGGAGTGGTCTTTGCTTGCTTGGCCCAGCTCGACACTTTTGGCATGTTCAGTAAGTAATATTGAAAATATAATTGCAGTCATACAACATTGTAATAAATGATAATAGAGTTATTTCAAATAATGAATTTTTTTTGAAAATTGCATTTCGAGGTTATTAAGTAATTATGAAATGGTGAATAACAATTCTCACAAAATATTTATCTTTAATGAGCCGTTAGAGCAGTTATTCGAAAAATACTCTCTCTCTCCGTCCCCCCTTTAAGGTTCTGAGTTTGACTTTGCACGAAGATTAAGAAATGAATAAATTTTCAATAATAAAGAAAAATTATTAAAGTGGGTAGAAATTAGAGGAGAGAGAATGTAAAAGTTAAATGTGTGGTAGGGAATAGGAGAGAGAATGTAAAAGTTAAATGTGTGGTAAGGAATATGAGAGAGAATGTAAAATATTTAATAGGAGAGAGAATGAGTGAGAGGAATAGTAAGTTAATGAGGGTATATTTGTCCAAAATACTTGCCATTTATGAAAAGAAGTAAAGTAAGAACCTTAATTTAATTAAAAAGGAAAGAAGAACTTTAAATGAGGAGTACTATACTCCTCCGTCCACATTAGCACAAACACTGTTTGAATTAAGGAATAGGATATTTTAATAAAATGTTGTGAGTGTAAAAGAATGAGTGGAGAGGGAATGAGTGGAGGGTGTAATAAATTATAATGGTGTTGTGAGTATTAAAATAATGTAGGAGAGAGAATGAGTGGGGTTGGGTGAATATTTTATTAATATAAAGTTTCCTTTTTGGGAGTGTGCGGATATTAGCGGGACGCCCAAAAAGGAAAGTGTGCTAATATTAGCGGGAAGGAGGGAGTACTTCTCAATATAACAAAATAGCAAAATATCTGAAGATAAGATATGAATGCGGTGAGATAAGGCCCTTAAAATTTTCCTTCTTTCTTTCTTCGTCGTCCCCAAAACTCCATTTCCATTTACACTGATACTCTCATAGCCATAATCATGTTCTCCCTAACTACAACCACCACCACCTCCAAATTCCCTTCCTCCGCCACCCACCACCACCACCGCCACCTACTTCCCCTCACCCGCAACTTCAAACAACAACCACCATCCAAATTCCGCATCTCCGCCATCGTAATTCCCTCCCCACCACCCCCACCTAATCCAAACCAGCGTCTCTACCAACCTTTCCGGCCACCCCCTTCTCCTATCCCTCCCCAATTCCGCAACCTGGACACCAACGCCCGCCTCGACATCCTCACCAACCGCCTAGCCCTCTGGTATGAGTACGCCACATTAATTCCTTCCTTGGTCCAAGACGGATTCGTTGCTTCCACAATCGAGGAAATTACTGGAATCTCCGGCGTCGAACAGAACCAGCTCGTCGTCGCAGCTCAGGTACGCCAGTCTCTAATTCAGTCCAACGCGGATGCTAAAACCATCGAGTTTTTCGACCATAGTGGGTCGGAAATTCTGTATGAGATTCGATTATTGAGCGCTGAGGAGCGAGTGGCGGCGGCGAATTACTTGGTTGAGAAAAATATTGACGGGAAAGGGGCTAATGAGCTTGCGAGAGCTATGAAGGATTTTCCACGGCGGCGTGGGGATAGAGGGTGGGATAGATTTAATTATACTCTTCCCGCGGATAATCTCGCATTTATGCATTACCGGCAAGCGCTTGAATATGCGGAGGGGACTGAGCAGAGGACGGCGACCCTGGAAGAGGCTTTGGGTTACGCTGAATCAGAGGCAGCAAAGGATTGGATTACCAAGGAATTGGAGGCTAAGGAAGCTGGAGAAGGAGAAAACGGAATTATGGGTGCGGTTAAGGTTCCGGTGGTGAGGATGACACTAGGGGAGGTGGCGGAATCAACGGTGGTGACAGTTCTGCCGGTGTGTAAGGCGGTGGAGAAGGAGGCGGCAATAGTGGATGCACCTTGGGAGTGTGGGAGTAAAGGAGATTTCGGTGTGGTGGTGGCGGAGAAGCCGTGGAGCAGTTGGGTGGTATTGCCGGGGTGGACTCCAGTGGCGGGGCTGAAGAGAGGGGGAGTTGCGGTTGCGTTTGATGATGCTAGGGCGTTGCCTTGGACGGTGAATAGGTGGTATAAGGAGGAGGCCATTTTAGTGGTGGCGGATAGGGGGCGGAATGAAGTCGGTGATAATAATGGGTTTCATTTAGTGACGGCGGAAGATGGTGGTTTGAAGGTGGAGAGAGGGTCGACGTTGCGGCAGAACGGGGTGGAGAAGAGCTTAGGGACGGTGGTTATGGTCGTCAGACCGCCTCGAGAAGATACTGAGAATCAGTTGGCTGATGAAGATTGGGAATGATATTAAGATGCTGCAGTTGGTTATTTGTTCTGAAGAATGGCTAATAATATTACTCCAACTTCATAGATAAGGGGGATGATTTTTGTTGGGATTGTCAGATTGTTAACCTCCCAATTTTGAGCGATGTACTTGGAATAAGATTGTACTGTCTTGTATAATTTCAGTTTTTAGAGATAAACAAATTGCAATAAGGCTCCGTTTGTTAAGCGTAAAACATTTTTCGAAAAATGATTTCTTGCAAAATGTTTTCGGGAAAATGAAAATGTTTTCCCAAAAATGAGATAAACAGGTTTAGCGTAAAACATTTTCTCCATTTTCCGGTGCGAAACAAACACCAAAAAATGGGGAAAATGTCCGAAAAACATTTTCCCCCAAACAAACGGAGCCTAAAACACATTTACTATTCGTTACATTATTGCTAACTAGTATAACACCCGTGCGTTGAACGCACGGCCAAAAAGCTTTGACAAAAAAGAAATATAAAATTAAAAAAGTCACTTAAAATGTCATTATAAATATTTATAATGAAATTAAAGTAACAGTTACAAATTTTGAAAAATTTCCTTGTAAACAACATTTGTTGTTTGATCCACAGTCTTTCCCTCTTCGTCGCACACTAATATCTTCAACCCAGCGCGAGTAGTCACCCTAGACAAAGCAACATACAATTGACCATGGCTAAACACGGGCCTTTTAAGAAACAAACCGACATATGACAGTGATTGACCTTGACTTTTGTTGATTGTCATTGCATATGATACAATCAACGGAACCTGCCTTCTCTGAAACTTGAATGGCAAACTGAGATTGGATGGAGTTAATGACATCCTCGGAACAAAAACTTTATCACCAACATTACTGTCGTTTAAATTTTTTGCTTCTAAAACATGTTCACCGAGCCTTGTAATGATTAGCCTCGTTCCATTGCATAACCCTGCACTATGGTCAATGTTCCTCAATAACATAACTGGAACACCAACTTTAAGATTTAACTGATGATTTGGCAAACCGGAAGACTTTATTGTATTCAAAAACTCATTCGAATGGATGTCGGCAAAAATGGAATTATTCTCAGACCTACAAATAGAGTCTGAACTCAAATAAGTTTTACCATCCAATTGATTGTGAGAGACCATGTACTCATTTATTTTCTCAACAACATCAAGAGTTGGTGCAAGTATGGCTCTTCCCTGTAAAAATGCGATGTCATCAAAATGATCGGCGAACGAAGGATATATAGTATCAACAATAGCCTTGATCAAATCGCCAGATGATTGCACAAGAAGGTCATTGGGAATGTTTATAGTTGCAACACCATCATTATCTTCCCCATAAGTTCCATCTCCGATACTTAAAATCCATTCAGAGAAATTTTTAAGCTCCAATCCACTCGGATCATTCTCCAAAGCTTTAAGTCGCATATTTTTAGTAAGCCTCAAAACTTTGCAATGCGACCATAAATGCGATGAATTGATCGTTGCCATCACAATATCTTGTCTTGTACCTTTGGGAATCACCGGAAGAATCTGACGAAAATCTCCGCCAAGGACTATAGTTTTTCCCCCAAATGGTTGATTAAAACTATCAAGATTTTTGAACCGCATTATATCTCGTAAAGTTCTGTCAAGTGCTTCAAAACAATGTCTGTGAACCATTGGTGCCTCGTCCCAAATGATAAGCTTTGTTCTTACCATTAGCTCAGCAAGAGGGCTGCCTTGCTTTATATTGCATGTTGAATCCTCATCCAAAACTAAGGGTATTGCGAATCTAGAATGACCGGTTCGACCCTTGGGTAACAAAAGAGATGCTATTCCACTGGATGCCACATTCAAAACTATTTCACCCTTTGATCTTAAACCAGCCGAAAGAATCCTCCATAAAAATGTTTTACCTGTACCACCAGAACCATATAGGAAAAACATCCCTCCATTACCAGCATCAACACTATTCATGATCGTATCAAAAGCATATTTCTGATCATCTGTACACAACCCTAATAACTTATTGCATTCATCCGATAATGAATCTCGATCATAGTCCAATTCATCCAGTATTAGACTATTGCTGGATATTGACGGATCATAATCCTCAGGATAAGGCATGGTTGGGAATTCTTTAAGGCTTTTGCCCCTGTTGCGCAATATCTTTTCAATTTCCATCAAAGTGAAGTTTTTTATTTCTTCCGCACTAAGTTGCAAACCTGGTATATTTACAACAAAAATATATGAAGAGATTAATTGTAAAATCTCAAAAAAAAAATGAATTAAAACTTATAAAATAAATAGTAATAAGTTATTTTACCTTGATGCCCTAAAACACGTCTACGTATATAGAGAATGTCGTCCGACAAATAATCCACGCAACTTTTCCATACATACTCAGGTCGAGAAATTGACCCAGACATCAGCAATGTGACAAATAGGCTCCTCACTTGATGGCCAGATCCCCAATGGCTTGCTTCAATAATACCCTCTACGTATTCCTTATCATCATCAAGCAACCCCAGAGCATAGCAAGCATCTCTAAATGATTCATATTGGACACCATTAACGCGTCTTATATCAGCATAAGATGTTGGCCCCCGAACAAAATTCAACAAAGTTCGTAGGTAATACAGCTCTCCCTGACCAGGTGCAACATAAAAAATGCGGCCTATTTTAAAACCACGTGCCCTTGGCTGCCACTTTCTTTCTTTCTTATTCCAAACAAATTTAGTTGGAAACTCTGCGTAATTCAACTGTTCGGCCACATCCTTATATATAATGTTTGCATCCATCCATGATGTGAACATACTTTCTCTTGACGTTGGACGTTCGACAACTTCTTCAATTTCATCATCATCATCGAATACTATATTTTGTTCACCTTCCAAATGGAAAGACAATCTTTCAACCGAAGGGTTTCTATAATGGATATCGTTACCTGATAACCTCCAAGCAGCCTCACAAGGTGATATGTATCGACAATCCAAGTAATTTTGTATCTCATCAATAGTTTTTTTCCCTCCACCATCATCAACACTCTGACAAAACTTTGCAGTAACTCTGTCTTGACCTTTACTTACGTACTTGCATAGATATTTAATAGATTTAGCTTGATTACACCATTCAACATTAATGTGAGCCCCATGTTTCAACAATAATTCACGATTGTGAGGGACCACATACCTGTTGTCAAGAGATGTTCCCTTCATGACTATTGTTCGACCATTATCAGGACGCTTATACACAGCATACCCATCTTCATCAATGACCGTTTTCTCACAAAACTTTTTGGGAAAATATTTATTGCATCGTCTTTCAACCATACAGGGGGAGTTAGGACGATCTTTGCCACAGGGTCCATGCAACATTAACTCCTTCACAGCGGCATAGTAATGTGGATCAGCATCCTCATTTGGAATCTCAGCAGAAATGATATTGTCTATTCTTTCTACTGTAGGATGAGTTCCATCATTTTCCAACCAAAGAATTATGTGAACATGTGGTAAACCACGCTTTTGCCACTCAATTGTGCAAATTGTAAATTGTTTTCAAAATTTACAAGTATGCATATATATGTATGTATATATATATATATATATATATATATATATATATATATATATATATATATATATATATATATATAATTAAATGTATTTTTTAAATAACTAAATATAAATAAGATTAAAAAGTACCCTTTGATTGGACCAAAAATATTCTTCCTCGGCATAGGTCATCCATGAGAACATCCAACTTAGCTTTAAACATTCTGCACATGATATCCGGTCTATCTTCTGGTCGCAATCCTTTCGAATGCATAAATCGAACGATCTCGGGCCATTTAGGATTACATGTGAATGTAATTAAAAGATTAGGATATCCTATCCATCTGCATATGGCCGTTGCATCTTGGTAATTCTGGATCATATATCTAGCACCTCCAATATAGTTAGACGGCAAACAAATTCGTTTGCCACGAGAAGCAGGATCCCTATCACCTTTCAATAGAGCATCCGTCAAACCTTTATACATTTCACATCTCAACTTTTTCTGATTCGTTCTTATGTAAGTTAAACGTCCAGTCTCAACCATTGTGAATGAATCCACCAGATATTGTTGAAATAGCCTTCTAGAGAAAAAAATATTTGGTGATTCATCTTCCCTTTCATGCATTCTGTAGGCAAAAAATTCTCTCATACTCAACTTGAATCGACAATTACGCAATGTTGTGTTTGCATCAACATTGCGTAGTAAAATATCTTCTCTGTAACCATCTTGACCAAACAGAAAAAGCAAAGGGTATTGCAAACCTAAATACGATGGATGCAATTCTGTAATCCTTTTCAACAATCCAGATTGAGTTTCAACAACAATATCCCTATCGCCTGTCAATGTATCAAAATCACCAACTACCAATAATGCAACATCGTCCTTTTGTGGAAGGTCATAACATCTACCATCAGATTTTCGCCTTCCAATAAGTCTTAGCTTGACATTACTTTCAACATTCTGATGCATGGAATCTTTAATCATTCTAAACGACTTTACGAGAATATTATGCTCATCAAGAATACTCTTCAAGTCACTGAAAATTTCTTCGTGCAAATTGCTTGTATTTGGCTCTTGCCTAAAAAGTGAGGGAAAAAAATTAGCATAACATTTTTAATTTTTCCACACAGTTGAAAATATAGTGATATATATATATATATATATATATATATATATATATATATATATATATATATATATATATATATATATATATATATATATATATATATATATATATATATATATATATATTCTAATTTACTTACTTTATAGACCGCATTCTGTTTTGAATTTCATGATCAGTATCATAAATGTAGAGCTGCGCAAATCTAGGTTGCTTTCCTTCTGGTGGTATCAAACTGCCCATGAAATGATAGTTTTGACCATATAACTTGAACACCGGAGGACTATTTCCTTTATTAATGCCATAATCAATTTTACCTCCCATAGAAGTGAATGAAAACATCATGTTATACGATCTAATATTTGACGTAAATAACCTACTCTTCTCATTGTTCCCATATAACAAATCCTTAAATAAAGATGGAGGTTCAGGCATCGGGGGCAACTGTACTTTTCCTTTCATGCAACATCCTGAGAACTGGGGATTTGATCTTGTTTTATATCGTTTATTCAACCTCTCCTCAAACCAAAAAATGGCATTGCAATACTGACACTTGCTATTAGGATCTCCCAAGTCTTTATATTTTGTATTAACAAATTAAAAAAGAAAATTAATTTATACTAAACATATGAAAATTTATTTTTTTACTGTAATAATGAATGACATATTCAATTCATAAAAAAAATGAGTACACTAAAAATTACCATTCGTGAAATATGAATTCTTATCAACATTGATGTCCATGTTTCTAATAGGAGAAATATTTGTGCCTACAAAATGTTAAGGAAAAAACAGATAATATAACAAATAAAAAAACAATAAAACCACTAAAATTATAACTTAATAAATTATAAGAAATATAAATACCTTTTCGCTTTCTTCTGCCTATTCCAATTAATTTAACTCCTGAACTTGACCCAATCTCTAGAATTCTTGTAGGCAAATCACTTTCAGGAGAAACAATGCCTAAAATTGATTTCAATCATTTAAATATATGAATGAATCATTTGTAGAGTTAAAATTTTTAGTAGACAATTAGCTTCCTTATGATGGAAAAGTATTTAGTAATAATTTTTTAAATAAAAAATTTATATATAAATCGTATCATACCATAGGACATATCTAATAATGGCCGAACTAAATGAAAGGATCAACCATTTCCCTTTTCTGCTCCAATCATATTATTTTGTGAAAAAAAACATTTTATGCATTTAATGCATCTTGCCTATTAGATAAATCAACTGCCATTGTAGTAGTTGTACCTCAAAAAATATTTCTATAATATTATTTGATTTTTTTTGTGAAACTAAAAAATTAATATTGATAAAAATCAAAATAAGTACTTACAATTAACCCCAGAAGCGTTTGAAGTATCTTTTTCATTAGTTATATGAATTACCGTTGGTGTAGTCGGACCTATAAGTCAATGTTGTATGTACAGTCATTGATATTAACATCAAAACTTCAATATATAGAAATGGATTAATAAAAAAAACAATAGAAAGTGGATTGAGTCAAAGACAACATACCGTCTCCTCGTAATTTAATATTAGTAACATTTCGAAGACCGGAATTAGAATAAGATTGACCATTTGAAAGATTGATAACTTGTGAAGTTATTGGGCCTGTGTAAGATAGAAATTGATAATATTCATTTTAGTATTTCTCTAGATAATATTTCCAAAAAAAATGGCATTTAAAATTAATATCTGTTAATGAAATTTATAAAATATTATATTGCAAAAAATTATGACGTTCAATGCATAAAAAATATAATTAGAGTAAATTATTATTCGTAAAAGATGAATGCCCTGCTTCATTAATGATGTTTTTTATCATAGGAGAAATCATTGTCCCTTTGGTACTGGAGAAAGACAACTAATATATCAAATTAAAAAATAACAATTAACACTAAAATAAAAAATTTATAAATCCTAAAAAATAGAATTATCATTTCGCTTTTTAGGTCTTTTCTAAATAGGATAATGCCTGAAATTGATTTCAATAATTTAAATAATTAAATGAATCATTTGTAGAGTTGAAATTTTGAATACGTAATTAACTTCCTTATAATGGAAAAGTATATACTAATGATTTCTTGAATAAAATATTTATATATATAATTAGAATCATACCATTAGTTATATCTGATAATGGGGGAACCGAATGAATTGATCGATCAATTTCCTTTCCTGCTTCAATCATATTATTTTCTGTAATTGATATCAACATCAAAACATTAATCTATAGAAATAGATTAATAAAAAAAAACACAATAGAAAGTGGATTGAATCAAAGACAAAATACCGTCTCCTCGTAATTTATCTCGAGTAACATTTCGAAGTTCGAAATTAGAGTCAAATTGCCCATTGGTAGGATTGAAAACTTGTGAAGCTAATGGGCTTGTGCAAGATGAGAATTGATAGACATTCCTTTTAGAATTTCTCTCAAGAATATTGCCTGAAAAATAATATTTACAATTAATATTTATTACTTAAATATATATAAATTTATTTTTAAAAAATATGAGTTTAATCATACCATTGGTCATATCCGATAATGCTTGACGGGAAGGAATGCAGAAATCACTTTCACTTCCACCTCTCTTAACATTTGATTTCGGAGATACATTTTCTGCGATTTAGTCAATAAATTAGATGTTTGGATAAATAATTTCAACTTATGCAATTTAGAAAAAAAGATACTTTAAAATATAATAAGAAATCTCTTTTTTTCGATATGCACTACAAAACATTTTCAACATTTTACTTTATGAATTAAATATTATGATCTATAATTTCACATATAAATACTATATAAAATTTATATAATACAAATTTAAATGTACCAACATAATGCAATTTTAATGTCTTTACATTTTGGCCCAATATATTTGGCCCAATATATGCCCATTACTAAATCTAATTGAAGCCCAACATAACTCTAACCTAATCATTAGATAATTTTTAAAAAAAAAGACATAGAAAAAGAAAGACATCCTAACCCTAAACCTATTTCTTCTCTTTCTCAGTCATTAAGCCAGCCGCTGCCTACTTTCTCTCTCTACGCCGCAGCCTACTTCCTTTCTCTCCGCCGCTTTAGCATCATTTTCTTCGCTTGAACTCTCATCTCTACACCGCTGCCTACTTTCTCTCCCTAAAATCTATGGCGCCTTTAGGGAAATTATAATCGAGCTTCTTGATTTCGGTAATTTCTAAGCTCTATATATTTTGTTCTTTTTTTTTTTATGTAAAATTCAATTATTCCTGTCATATATTTTCAGATCCGTTTTAAATTGTGTTACAATAAAAATTTTAAAACCATTTTACAATTGATTACTGGATCTAAACAGATTTTACTCATCATGCTTGAATTATTGAATATTTATTGATTATGATATGTCTGTAAGTAGATTTTTTGACTTTTTTTGTATAGATCTAAAGAAAAAATGATAGTTTTTATTTTCAATAAATATTTTATTGCTTATTATAAGAGTACTCGTTTCGATTATTTAATAATGATGTTACCAGTACATAACTTTCGAATATGAAGTCAATATTTAGATATTTTGACAATTTAGATCTACAGAAAAATGTATTTTTTTTGATATTTTCAATATTATTTTTAGACATATTATGTATAGATCTAAAGTAAAATGATAGTTTTTATTTAGAAAAAATTATTTTATTGCTTATACAAGTGTACTCGTTTTGATTCTTTAATATTGGTGTTCCAAGATTATAAGTGTCGAATATGAACTCATTAAAAAATTCTTGGTATACATTGTTTTTTAAGAAAAAATGTAAAACACTTTAAGCATAATAGATTCGTGCTCCAGTTTAACTCCTGTATTTGTTTAATTGCAGATGGGGATGGACGCATTACGGGCGGCGATGCTACGAAGTTTTTCGCCATGTCCAAATTGTCTTGACAAGATCTCAAGCAGGTGTCTTTCATATTTGCTCAATCAAATTGCTTATATCATCCCCTATTTATATCTGCTTGTGTTTTTCTATGTTTGGATCCTCCCCAAAAGGAGAATATCTAAATGCTTATTCTGACATTGGCTCATTGAATTTCAATGTTTTTGTTTCAAGAGTAGGCAATATTTTGCTAGATATGGTTGGTAATTTGATTATTAATGGCCTCTTTGGTTCTCTGTTTAATTATTACATGTGTCCATGGCACCTCTCATGGCAGATTTTTTTTTTAAATATAGCTTTTTAAAAATTTATATATCAAAATAACATTTTCAAAAACTTAAGTACCAAACTAGCAATTTTGACTTGAAATCCGGAATTGGTAATTCCGGATTATGAAATCCGGAATTACCAATTCCGGATTTGATTTTTTTTTTTTTTGTTTTCCAAAATTGAATTTCCGAAAATAATAATTCCGTAAATAGGGGGCGTTCGCGCCCTAAAATAGAGCGATCGCTCATGTGTACTCCGGCGGTACCAATTCCGGATTCTATTTTTTTTTTTTCCAAAAAAGATTAAATGAGGAAATAATATTTTCTGGAATAAATAGAGAGCGATCGCACGTATGTGGGGGCGATCGCTCTTAGTGTAATTCGGAACTGATAACTCCGGATTTTAATTTTTTTTTTTTTTAAATACTAAATATATCTGAATTGAATTAAGTAATGTTTTTTTTTTGAAAAATTCAAATCCGGAAATGCTAATTCCAGATTTGCTTTACAAAACCCATCTTCCTCGGCAAATCTGTAAAGAAATCTGGCATAATAAAAATCCAGTGAAGAAGAAGGAGAAAAGAAGAAAGAAGAAGAAAGTAGGTGAATTTTTTCCAAAAAATATTGAAAATTCAAGAAGTTGATTAAGAAGTTCAAGAAGAAGAGGTGATTAAGAAGGTACATTTAATCCTCTTATTTTTTGTTCGAAATTTAAATTTAGTATTTATTTAAATTTTTTTTTTGAATGTAGTGATATTGTTAAATTAGATTATTTATAATTTATTTTTCAATTTCTAGGAATAAATATGGCTGGAGTTCCACTTATTTTCATGTGTTATTGGGGAGGAAATGATGAACACCCGTTTGAAGGTGAACATTTTGAAAGGGGACCAAAATGTGCACTTAGGGCTAAAACTCGGTGGAGTTACAAGAAGTTGATTAAAAAGTTAGCTAAGAAAATTGGGGTAGATCGAGTTTGTTGTTCGGTTGCAAGTTATATGTAGATATCCTCATCTTGTTGCTCCGGGATTGCAAACTACATTCCATTTGTAATCGACAATGATATGGGTATGGAAGTCATGTTTGATGTTTACGCTTTCGGTTTGGTGGGTTGAGTAGCTTACAATTGTATGTTAAGATAAATTTAGTTGATAATGTGAATGTTGAGGAGTTTGAAACCTATGAGGAGCCATTACAAAATGAGTATGTTAATGACATGGATACCTTCCAGATGGGTTCTTTAAGCTGCTATAGTCAGAGGGATGCTGGAACAAGTACACAAACATATGTGGAAGAGGAAGAGGGAGAGGAAGAGGAAGAGGAAGAGGAAGAGGAAGAGGGGGAGGAAGAGAGCGAGGAAGAGGGAGGGGGTGAGGGTGAGGAATTGTATAATGATGATGATAATGATTCAGATTATGAAGAAAATATTGGGTTGCTTCTAAATGAAGATTGTGACGATGGATATGAAGATTGCAGTAGTCCTACTGATGTTAGCGAGAATGAGGGAGAAGATTTGGCGTTACATTTGGTTGCTTACGAAGAACCACAACATCATGTGCATGACAGAGTCGGGTATCAATTTTATCGTGATATTGGAGAAGGATCGGAGATATATGATGATAACCAATATGACTTTGCTGAATGGAATGTAGAACATCATGACATTGCCAAAGGTATTCGCTTTTCAAAGAAGACAGATGTGCAGTATAAAATGAAGTTGTTTCATATTAAGAAAAATCTGCGCTTCAAGGTAAAACGAAGCACAACCCGAAAGTGGACTATTGAGTGTTTGATGAAAGATTTTCCGTTCAATTTTTATGTGAATGTGAGTTTGAAGAATTCCGGGTATTGGGAAATTACCAAATACAAGGGTCCTCATTCTTGTTTGGCAACTGAAATTAGCCAAAATCATCGAAACATGGATGCTAAGTTCATAGGGCAGGAAGTTTTGGGCTGGTTAAGGCTGATCCCGAGTTAAAGATTGTACTAGTGAAGGCGGAAATAAAAAAAGCCTATGGAAAGGAAGTTTCATATAGAAAGGCATGGTGTGGCAAACAAAAAGCTATTGCAAAGGCATATGGAGACTGGGAGGAATCTTACATAAGACTGCCACGTTTGTTAGCTGCCATCCAAAAGTGGAACCCTGGAACCATTGTGGAGCATTCTGATCCTCCTCCTCCCGGTGCTTTAGGTATGTTTGATCGTGTGTTACGGGCATTTGGCACTTGTGTGGAAGCATTCACTCATTGTCGTCCTGTTATTTACATTGATGGCACATTCTGCATGGAAGATATAGAGGGTTATTCTTATTGCCATGGGTGTCGACGCAAATGATAGTCTACTTCCTCTCGCATTCGCTATTGTTGAAAAAGAGGACTATCGAAACTGGTGTTGGTTTCTGCATCTTCTATGCAAACATATTGTTAAGGGTCGTGAAGTTTGCTTGATATCTGATCGGCATAATGGCATCCTTTGCACGGTTGGAGACATTGCCACGGTGGCCACGAAATGTTATCCACGAGATGGTGCATGTTGCACTTGCGAGCTAATTTTCTTAAAGCTCAAGGGCGTTGGATTGAAAGATCTTTTTTGGCGTCTTTGTTAGCACCACCCAAGATAGAAAGCTTAAATGCTATCTGAGGCAAATTCGTATCATCAACCCTGAGGCATATAAATGGTTTGAGAACTTGGATGCTAGAAAGTGGACAATGGCTCACGATGGTGGATATAGGTACGGCATTAAGACTACTAATTTGTCGGAAGTTTTTAATGGCGTTATGAAAGGAGCTCGGGGAATGCCAATTTCAGCAGTTGTTGAGACCTCATTCTATAGGTGTGTGGCATACTTTCAAGATAGACTCACTAAAGCAATTAGTGCTTTAGGGAAAGATCCTAATGGCATCCCACCACCAAATGCCACGCTACAATTCAGTGAGAGAATCGATCGAAGATACCGATACAACTTGGATAAGGCTGGGTTTCATCACGTCACAAGGTTTAACACTACGTCTGTGGGTGTTTATAGTGTGACGACCAGGGTACGTGTGTAAGTACCCAAATCCGGATCGTCCAAATCCGTCAGAAAGTTAACCGAAATCCGTTAACTGGCCCGCTCCAGGTTAACCGGAACTCGTTAAACTCCCCGTTGCTGTGCCAACGAGACATCCCGGGACTGCCCCGTGCATCCCAACATCGAACCGTACTTAACACGTGTCATCACACGTAAAAGCACGGCTTTCCCTGAAAAACGCATTTTCCGGCACTTTCCGGGGGCGTTTCGGACATTTCCCGGACTGTTATTTTAAAAAACGGACAAAACCGGGACCGGGGAACAAATTCCCATGAAGCTGGTGACTCAGAGGGGCACGTGGCAGCCATGCCACCTCCCTCTAGTCACCCTTCAATCAAATTCAAAGGGAAAAGACCAAAATGCCCCTGGTTTGCAAGCCAAGTCCGGTCGGACTCACTGTGCACATTTTCTGAAATTGCCAGCAAGTCCTTCAAATTCTCAAAATACCACAAAACCCCACTGGATTCGGGCCAAGTCCGTGGGACTCCTACTGCAAATTTCACCTATAAATAGAAATGGCTGTCAAAGCCAAATGGACAGAATTTTTACCCCAAAATTTCACCACCCCCACGGTCCAAACTGGTTTTCACCCCTCCCGAGCTCCCGTTCTGTCTCGATTCGCGTGAAACCTTCGTATTTCGGTCAACCTTTCGAATCACTTTCCGTGTCCCGTACACACCTCCCGAGCCAAAGGAGTCGACCCTAGCCATAGGTATAACTCCCTCTCTCTAAATCTCCCGTTCCGTCTCGGTTTACGCGCCAGTCGATATAACCGTTTCGAACGTCGTTATTGAAATGTAGACGCCTCCGTCTAACGGGGTCCGATACGTTTTAGCCCCTCGATCCTCTTCTATTTCCGTAAGAGAAGTAATCACGGGTTAAAACGGCGTTCCGACCCCGTTCCGTTTACTTTTATGTCATTTACCATTCCGGATCGATCGATCCGTTGATCGTCATTTACAATTCCGAGCCGTTTGGCCTCGTTGATCGTCATTTACAATTCCGAGCCGTTTGGCCTCGTTGATCGTCATTTACGAATCCGGATCGTTTGATTCCGTTGATACCGCACTTTAAATACTGTCATTTACAAAGTCCGATCCGTTTGGATTGTGATAGTATTTACTTTTCAAAGTCCGAGTCGCAACCCGATTCGTTGATCGCATGTCATTTAATACGCATTTTTCCCGTAAAAATCGTTAACAATGTAATGCCCGGTTCAAAACCGGAGTTCGTCCGTCGAACTCTCTTTCAAAACGCGCGAAATGACGTTCGGCCTCCGAACGCTCATCTTCAAACTCAAAGCCGCCATTTGACACTTAAAATCATTTAATACGCATTTTTCCCGTAAAAATCGTTAACAATGACTCGCACGGTTCAAAATCGACGTTTGCCATGCAAACGCTCATTTCAAACTCAAAATCGACGTTTGCCACGCAAACGCTCATTTCAAACTCAAAATCGACGTTTGCCACGCAAACGCTCATTTCAAACTCAAAGTCGACGTTTGCCACGCAAACGCTCTTTTCAACTCAAACCGACGTTTGTCATTCAAACGCTCGTCTTTTCAAAAGTCACCTAATCAACGTTTGTCATTCAAACCAAGATTAAGCTTGTCATTCAAGCCCCCATTTCAAAACACACACACACACACACACACACACGATTTCGAGAAAGGTAGAAAGACTCGTCATGCGAGGCGTTTCGGGCGATCTCGTAATACTCTACCCGATACGTAACTTGACCTCCGAACCTAACAATCTCTGGTACAAAAAAGCTTTTTACTCGTTTTTGCTGCCAATAAAAATGATCCCCGTTTTCAAAAGTCTTTTCCTAAGTTTTTGCTACCAATAAAAACGACACCTTTTCACAAAAGCCGTTTCTCAACGTTTGGGCTCAAAATACAAAAATCGCGTGGCGACTCCTCATTTTGTTCCTTCCCATGAAGCGAGGTCTCAGACACCAACCCCTCCGCGAAAGACAACCGCCTTTTCCGCGCCCCCCGCCCGCGCGCGGAAAAGATCGGGTAATTTCAGTTGGCGACTCCGCTGGGGAAAAGATACTTTTTTCAAAACTGCCGATGTTTTCAAAAAAGCCTTCCGTGGGTCAAACTTTCGTTTACCCTTCCTCGTTTTCGTGTGTGTGTGTTCCTTTAAACCTCGAACGGTTTTTGTTTCAAAGGCATTACATTGTCAACTTTTCAAAATCTTACCATGTTTGTGCATCCCCATTCATGTTTGATTTTCATCTTTGTCTTTTGAGCTGTGCATCATAAATTCTTTAAGACACATTACGAAAAATCTCTGTTTTTACTCGGAAAAGAATTTTAGTGACCGCACACTACGCGCACTTCGCCTCGGAACACCGCACTTCACGTGCACTTGCTGCCTCGGTACCTTTGCACACTCTGACCCCTAACACGGGATGGCCTTATCGGTTGCACTCCGATTGGTGCGCCGAGACACCATTCGGGCGCGCGGGGTCGTCCCAAACATCCCATCCTAGCCCGTGTAAGCCATGCACTCTTTGTGTCACACTTTGTCCAAGACCCGGTTGGTTTTGGCTTAGCTCGTGTCATAAAGCCTAAGTGTATGTTTTTCACGCCGGGCCCGCTCCGAGTCAAGCTCGAGAGTTTGAGACCAAAGGTCGTTCCCGACCCGAAGTCTTGAGCTTTTCGGCCTTGACTTTGACGCGAGCTCTGCCGAAAAATATACCCGAAGGTTCAATGTGACGCCGTGTCACCAAACCTCGTCGTATGTATCGTACCAGCCACAACTCGGCCAACGCTAAAAAGCTAAGGTCTCTCGCACAAGCGAGTCAGGAGAGGTCATGCCCAAATTTTGGCACGATCCCCGCCTTAACTTAAGGACGTTGACTTCGACTGTGGCCCGTACGTCACACACGTTGAAAGTTTGCGTGATCAGCTAGCCTTAAGTTCACTTTTCCTTTGTCGGTGGAACTCGCTTGCCTTATCAGACCTCGCTCGGGATAGTCCGTCCTGAGAAAGATGATCTACAATGGAAACGAGGGGCTTATAAGCGTAGTGACGAGATCATTTGATTAGAGCTCTAGGATTAGTTGCGAAAAAGAAGACACGCTCTTTTCCAACCAATTAGGACTACGAGAAAACGTGCTTTAAGTAAACATTAATCGGTAGCGCACATTGCACAAGCCCGAAAACCTTGAGCCAAATCCCCTTTTCCGAAGCCTAAACCCTTCCTTTCGTTCCACTGCGGCGAGCGAGAAAGTGGTTCAGATTTCCGGGTCGGCGCCTTGCCGGGATCACGATAGCAGCGGCGTCGAGACGGTTCTTCGGTTCCCTCGGTTCCCTCGGCGGAATTTCCGACATGTCTAGCTCACCGAGAAATCGTGACGGGGAAGGACCCCCGCCACCGGCAACAGATATGACATTGGAAGAAGCCATCCGGGCTTGTGAGGTTCACAAGAGGCGAGAAGAAGATCGGCGGAATTTTGTGGTACGGCTTCGAATGAGCGTGGTATAGCGGCTATCCCCCAGTCGGACGGTACTTTTGTCACAGTCGAGGATGACGATTCCCGAAACAGTTCACCAAACCTTCAATCGGGTTCCTCCCCCGCCAACTTACGGGATGCCTTCCAACCAAGGAAACGGCCGACCTAGGCTCCATGTTGCCACCTCTCGGGGCAACCTGTCAATTTTGGTCGGCCCGGTGCTACGCCTATCACTCAATACCACCGGCGCACATGGACCATCTCGAGATGCCAATATCCCTCCATACCCTCCGGGTTCGTCCCGTTGCCTATACACGAATCCCTAAACACCGGGGACAAACCCGATACGGTTCGAAAAAGGCTCCCATATATTCTCATATACCAAGCCTTCTACCTCCAATCACTACCGCTCACGTGGTAGCACCGGCGCCGAGCCTCACGAGTCCACCACTTTGGACCCAACCTTAGCTGGATGGTCGAGCGGATGAAAGACACAGAAAGCCACCATGAGCGGCTCAAAGTAGGAAACGCTCAAATCCACGAGATCAGGGAATGGTCACGCCTCTCCTACCAAGTTCGAGAATGCCGGAGATGGACCGATTCGATGGAACCGAATGTCCTCAAACGCACGTCGACACCTACGTTCTCGGCATGAGAGCAAAGGAGCAACCCTCCGGCAAATGGCCGACCACTTCCGGCATACGCTCAAAAGTTCGGCGTTACGATGGTTTCGAGGTCAAGCACTGCGGATCGCCACACACAGGAACAGATCGGTAACATCTTCTGGAGCAGTACGAGATCCAACTTAGAGTGGGAAACAAGTCGCGAGGACTTAATCACCGGCGAGCGAAAGCGGATGAAAGTGTTGGAGAATTCTACAAGAGATGGGTGGAAACTCTCCGAGATCATGGAGCCACTCTCCAAAGACGAACAGATGCGGATCTTCAAGTCTTGCTTAAGACCGTCCATCGAGAACTCTCATCGGTCACAATTTCTTCCCGGATCTCGGGCCATGGTCAATGCCGGCTCACGGTTCGAGAAGGATCTCAAGGAAAAGTTGGCTCTGCCACGGCCATACGAATACCGCTCAGCGGTTGCATTCAATCCCGCACCGGCCCCGGCAAAGGGAAAGATACGTCCGTCAACTACGTCCATCGGGGACAACGGTCGGGTAACGAAACCCGAGTCCCAAAGCAACAATTCTACTCGAAGCGACTGCCGTACACTTCGACAAGTTGGACATGCCCTTTGAGCAAGAATCTTTGGAAGGGTTAATCAAGGAGGGTCTCCTTAAGCCCGTTGCCAATTACAAACCCAAAGTTCCCGTAGCCAATGCGGACAAGAGCAAATCTGCGCCTTCCATCGGTATCACGGCCATACCACGACAATTGTTTGGGGTTACGATACGAAATCCAGAACTTGATAGAAGAAGGCAAGTTAGAGCGCCCCCGTGGGCCCAATCTGATCGGGAATCCCTTTCCGAACAATAACGGCGTGAATTCCATTGAGTGGGTGCCCAAGAAGAGTGCCGCGAGAACCGGTTTCTCCGCCTCTTTCATTTGAATCCTCCTCTAATGTCCACATCGGCTACGATGTTTGCGGCGCTCACTTTGCACAGAGTACGAGTCCCGAGAAACTGTCCGGAGCAATCCTCCAAGAAAACAAAAGAAGAAATCCTCTCAGCGGCAAGCGAGAGAAAGATACGAAGTTGGAGATACCGGTGTAGGTACACTTGGAGAACCCTCAGGGAGGTTCGACTACTACGTCTTGTACTCCGGCCAGTCCTCTTTGCCTCCAGGCCATGCGGCTTTAGAGCAAACGGGGGTGGGAAAGCCGAAAAGTCCCGCGAAACCGAGTCGAGGCCACAGGACACCGGAATACCTCGGATCTTGGTAATCTTCTTGCCCGGTCAGAAGCTTTAACCCTCCGCGGGATCGGCCAAGATTCAATTTGTCCGGCTTAGAGCTCGGACCGGTAAAGGAAGATCAAGGTCGGCTTGGCAATCGCACTCGATCAATGTGCTAACCAAGGGCGGCAACCGCCACGGGCGGCCTCAACACACTCCTGAGGTTCCACCAAAGGCTTTACCTCGCAAGAGGAAGACGGGAAACGGATGGTGGATGACTCTCCTTCTACGGATAGAGACGAGATCTACGACTCCCTTTGTATGGCGGCATGATCACGTTACGCGACGAAGACTTACCGAGAGACGCCTCGGGGCACAACGAAGCTCGTGTACATCACTCTCAAACTCAACACCATATCACTCCCGGAGTATTGGTAGATAACGGGTCAGCCGTTAATGTCCTCCCTCTCGGCATGATGCGAGCTCTCCGCATCCATGAAAGCCATCGATTCCGTCGGCTCGGACTATCAAGGCCTACGACAACTCGTCTCGTCCCATCACGGGGACGGTGACTCTGGAACTACGGTTCGAAACCCAAATGGTGCCGGCAAAATTCCACGTGATGGACATTCCATCCGAGTTCACGGCTCTTTTGGGACGCCCTTGGCTACACCACATGAAAGCCATAGCTTCCACTCTCCATCGGTGTGTTAAGTTCATTAACCGGCGGGGAGATCTTGAAGTCATCCGAGGGGATAGTTTCCTCATAGGAAACGAGGCCGAGACAGTGGCAGCGTGTCCGCACTCGGGCTCGGGGTTACCTCCTTCGAATCAACGAGGGACTACGGGGCAAATCTCATCGAGAATCCCTCGAGTCAGGAGATGCCAACTATGTAAACGTACTCGGCGGGCGGACCACAGGCAGTCCGATACATCAAGTTCAGCTGTCGTTTCCAACATTTGGAGCGGGTTGGAAGGAAACGGCGAACATCGCCATGATGAGGGCACATAAACCCCTGTCTCCAATCGGAGATTCGTCGGCATTCTTCAAACTCATTCTCTGGCCCCGCAGTGAGGAGATCTTTGTAATAAAGGTCGACAAGTATCGTCATTCTCGTGATGAATGCATGGAAGTCGTATGGGATGTCCTCTACGAGGGATTCCCCCTAAGCCTTTCCTCTCAAGCGAAGAGCATGAGATTTTCCTATTTTGCTCCAACAACGCAGCCGGACGCAATACGTCCCTACACACAGATTGAGCGATCGGATGACGATGAATCTGGACTCTCACGGAGTCGAAGACGCAGCGGACCCGCAAGCGAGACCTCTGCATTCACATGCTCGGTTTTGAGGACGGAACTCCTTCCGATCGGGTCACCTACGACCAAGGTTCCAATACCATGGAAATTGTCAAGCTCAATGTCGATGCAGGCGGCTATCCGATAATTGGAAGCACGTGATTCACGCAGCGAGGAATCCCTCGATCAAGTAAGGGACGACGACTTCGTCAATATCATCTATTCGAGATATCTGATGAAGCGAGGATCCGGTCCTCGTTATCGAGATTACGCAACACCAAGGTCACCCTCGATTGCTTTGCTTCATGGTAAACGAGGCATTGGCCAAGCGAGCTCGAGCTCATCCCTACTTCCAGTACCGGCCCGGTGGCAACCGGCCCGTGCCGTCGGTCAAGCTTATACCCTCAGCGCCGCGAGGCCAAGGGCAACGGCGAAGGAGACCAAGCTCCTCGCCTGCTACAAGTCGAGATCGACCTCGGGAATGCTTGGCGGCCACCCCGAAAACATGTGAAAGTTTTCCCCGCAAGGCGAGTCGGCTTCCGGCATGGAAATGACCACCTCGGCATCAACATGCTCCGGTTCGATTCTGCTCCCGGCCGTCACGGCCGGATTGAGACATCACGCCGATCATTGCTAGCTTTGATAGACTTGGCGATCGAGCGAGATCACGAGACCGTCAACATTGCGAATTCAATACCCCGTGGGGTCAATCAAGCGAGATATGGGAAAACTTCTTGGTGATCGAGATTAAGGAAGGCCGCATGGAATGTCCCGGTCCGACTTCCTTCGTCAATGTAATCCAAGTGTTCCCGCCATTCGGCGATTTGAATGTAATCACGGTTACGGACACTAGCCGGACGATGCGCACCTACGGAGGCTGCCTAGGTCTCGCAAGGAAAGCCCTCATGGAACTAGCCGCTCCAAGAAAGTCGTCTTTGGGACGAAGACCAAGCTCGAAAGACCTACGGGGACCAAGCCCTTAAAGTGTCACGGGCGGCTTGGACGAGAAAGCTAGAGGCCACTCTGGACCCGGTTCGACCTCAAGAGTTTTGCTCATGGCAACTTCACGACTACCGTCTGTTCTTATCCAACCCCTCTGCCGAGGCGAGGGTGGTCAACGGTCCCGATGACCTAGGAGATGGAACGACACAGCGGAACGAATCCCGGCGCTTACCTTCCCGAGGAAAGCAAGTTCTCTGTGAAAGTGACGATGAAGACGATGAAACCATTCTCTTCCAAGCGGGCATGAAGCCAACAAAGCCGGACTCCCAAGGGTCACGGGAGGATGGGAACGGATCATTCCGCACTCAAATTGAAAGGCCAACTCGGGGAGGAAGGTCTATTTAAAAACGGGAGGAGGATGGAAATTCGTCTCGGCTTGACTACTCGGGGAAATTCCACGATCTACGGCCTTCGTTTACGAGAAATGATCAGCTGGGACGGCAACCGATCACATGGGCCGATGTTCGGGAAGCCGTGTACTCACCTTCCGACATACCCGCCACTCGAGATAAAGCGAGAGGAGAAAACTCTCCCCGATGGAGGTTTACCTAGGCGCCGCACGCGGTTCAAAGAAGCAACGGCTATTCTCACATGGGAAGAAACGCGAGGCACTCACTCTCGACGCGAGGTTCATGCAAGAAGGTTGATCTGGCTCGGAGCGGAGGAAAACTAGCAAACCACGAGTATCGCCGGACCCGACTCCGAGAATGCTGCGAGTATGCTCAGCAAAAAGGAAAGGAACGCGATATACCGTGAAGAGATCAAGGAGACCGTTCGCTTAAGCCGAGAACTCTCCAACCTCCCCAGGAGGGTCAGCCTGCACGATTCGGTTCGAGGCAATCCATTGTTGTGCGGCGACATTCGAACAAGCTGCGTCAAGCTGTAGGCTACCTCCCCTTGAGGCATCGAAGCCGGTATCACGGGACGAGAATCCGTCAAGTTGCCCGAAGCTCCAGGAATTCATCCACAATCAATGAGTTGAGGAAGACATATGGCCCTATGCTACGAGGAATCCTCCTCTAACTATGGCTCAACTCGGAGCGGCTGTTCGAAGGGACCAACACGATGTCGGCGTTCTAACCCGATCGGGTCAAATCCATGCATTACCACCTAAGGCCACCAAAAGCCGACGGAGCAGAGTGCAATCCGGCCGGCCCGAAGACGCAAATTCCTTGAAAGAGGACCCGATCCTCACTCGGCTCAGAAGACTCGGGCGAACATTTCCCTTTGGTCTCTGCTCGCACCTCCTCTTATCCTCACAAGCTCAAGCTAGAGGAAAGCCTGGCCCGTACCATGGTCCCAGTGGGCCGCCACCCCGAGATGAAGTCATTCAAATGATCGGCAACATCCACTATGGCAACATTATCACCTTGATTTGGACCTTCCAAAATTTGGGGCGATCACAATGAGCCGCTCTACATCACGATCCCGAGTGGACGAGCGTCGCCTTCCGCGTGTTGGTAGACGGAGGTTCGGAATGAATGTCTTGCCCGCCAAGATGATGGACTGCTTGACATCAAGCCGCGAGATCTTAAGCCTTGATCCACCTTTGTCGAGGCCTATGACTCTACTTCTGTACGGTTATCGGGGTTGCTACTCTCGACATACGGTTCGTGACGGGTGATCCTTTGAATTCCAAGTGTTGGACATTCCAATCACTTTCCACGGCCATCTGGGCGTCCTGGCTGCATCAAATCAATGGCGTGGCATCCACCCTTCACCGGTGCCTCAAGTTCATGCAAGGCAACGAGCTAACCACGGTCTACGGCGACGGTGTCACCAGCAGGGGACCGGCACCAACGACATTCCGGTATTGGAAATCAAGCATAATGACGACATGCCATTAAGCTTGGATTCACTCTGGAAACCTCCAAGATCCAAATATGCAACGTGGACCTTCCCTTTGTCTCACGATCGAGATTCCTCCCGCCATGAGGATGATGAAACTCATGAACTTCATCCCGGGGCGGGGCTCGGCAAAGGCTGCAAGGCCAACACCAAGTTATTGAAGTCAAGGACCACACCACGGTCCGGGGGCTTGGCTACGTGCCAACACCGGATGACATCAAGAAAGGCAAAGGCTCGCCCGCACCAAGGCGGCAGCCCGAAAAGGGGAACCTTCGACGGCACACCCAATCTCAGGCCTTACGGCTTTGACCTCGCTCATGTTACTTCACTGAGGAACCGACGGCGAAGCGGGGGACCGTGAGGGAACCAGGCAGCGGGGGCCGGCGGGGAAGACAATGACGAGGGCCAAACGCGGAAGGCCGGGGCGAGGGCCGGCGGTGGAAGCTGATGAAGATGAGAAAGAAGCGAGGAATAGTCGGCACCAAGACTACGGGAAGAATGGAACGGCTAGCACGGGACCTCAAGCGTTTGAGAGGACTCAAAGCTAATCCGATAAGGAGCGTTCCTCGACATCACGGCTCTACTGGACCAGCGCCACCACGAGTCCGGCATGAGTACACATTCAAAGGAATCCCGAGACTTGGAGGAGCAACTCAAGGTACTCTCCATGGGAAACGGATTGTTCGGATCGGCCGCGAGGCCACATTCGAGACGGTAAGTCAGCGAAGGAACCGGGAATTCATAGAAGACGCTCTCGGTGGACCGGCTCTGAGTCTGTTTGAAGAAGTCGTGGAGTTGCCCAACTTGATCGGCGGGGCTCAGACAACGGCATGATCGCCATGATAGGGACGGCGGGAGCCAAGCCTCTCGATCCCCGCACCCTCATCAAGCATCCGGCAATGCCACTGAAGAATTGGGTAACTTTCACGGACGAGGGCAAGCCGGGCGAGGTGGAAGACAAGGCGGGCCCGCGCCCACATCTCCCTAAACCCGGTCTCAAACCCTCTGAGTCGGTCCTTGTCGAGTCCAGTCCTGCGAGTCATCCAACGGCCTTACGCCGGAGGACTATAATGTTGTAGCCAATCATGTATTCCCGTTCTTGTTTAATGAAAAGTACGACCTTTAGGAGTATCCTCTCATTGCCACTTTAACAAGCGATAAGTTAACAAACAACTTAAAAGACGTTAATAATTCAATTGATAAAGAAGCGAGACACATTAAACGAACAATACATTAAAGAAGTTCTCGAGCGTGTAGTTGACCAAGAGGACAACGAGACCCAAGAGGCCTAGAAGAGGTTATGACGAAAGTGAACTTGGGGTCGGTCACGAGAGCCTAAAGAGAGACACTGAAGTGGGCGGTTTCTTCGCCGATGCGAGAAAAAGAAGCCACGATAAGCCTCCTCAGGGAGTATGTTGACGTGTTCGCTGGTCATACCGGGATATGCCGGGGACTCGATCCCTCAATCGTGGAGCACGGAATTCCCTGGATCCCGAATCGAGCTTTGTCAAAGCAGAAGGCTGCGCAAGATCAAGCGAGTGGTCCTTGCAAGTTAAAGAAGAAATTGAGAAAATGCTCAGAGTTGGTTTCATCGAGTGATTGAGTACCCGACTTGGCTCTCCAACATCGTGACGGTCACCAAGGCCAACGGAAAGGTCGGATCTTTGTTTAGATTTCAGGGATCTCAACAAGGCCAGCCCTAAAGATGATTTCCCCTTTGCCTAACATCGACATCTTGAGTCGACACCACGGCAAATTTCGAAGTAAAGTCCTTCGTGGACGGGTTCATTGGATACAACCGAGATCAAGATGTCAGGAGGATCGAGGCCAAGGCGCCTTCACCGCTCCATGGGGGACATGCGTTACACGGTGCATGCCGTTCGGTCTGAAGAACTGGCTGGGGCTACTTACCGGCGGGCTTGCGGCCCTCTTCCATGACATGATTCACAAAGAAATCGAAGTATATGTCGACGACATGATCATCCACTCCAAGGGATCGGATATGCGGCACATGACGGATACGAGGAAGTTCTTCAACGAGACTCGAGAAAACACTCCATGAGGCTAAACCCGGCAAAGTGCACCTTCGGCGTCAAGCGCGGCAAGGTCTTGGGGTACATGGTTACGAGAAAGAGGTATCGAAGCCGATCCCGGGAAAATCAAGGCCATCATCGACATGAAGCCGCCTCAAACCACTGACAGTAAAAGAGCTTCATGGGAAGACTTCGATACATCGGTCGCTTCATCAACAGTTGACATCTCTCTGCGAGCCCATTTTCAAGCGATGAAAAAGAATGCCGACATCAAATGGGACTCAGGAGTGCCAAACAACTTTCGAGAAAATCAAGATCTACTTGGTTAATCCCCCAGTGCTGTGCCCGCCACATGAAGACAAGACACTACTCACTGTATCGACGATGAGACACGTCAATCGGAGCAATGCGGCACAAGAGAAAGATTCCAAGGTTGAGCATGCAATCTACTTCGTGGGAAGCTTCAAGGAAGTGAACTCGGCTACTCGGCATCGGAGAAAACTTGTACCGCCTTGGTATGGGTAGTCGAAAGCGAAACACTACATGCGGTCGCATTCGGTACTCTGGTCTCCAAAGTGGACCCGTCAGATATCTCTTTGACAAGCCATCTCTGTCGATGCGACTAGCAAGTGGTCATTCTTCTGGTGAGTTCGACATCAAGTACATGGTCGAGAAAATCAACAAAGGGCGAGTAATGGCGGATCGGCTTGCCGACTTCCCGAGCTTGAGTGAACCTAAGGGTCTGATCCGCAATTTCCGGACGACGGAATCTTTTCACTTGACGAGCGCAAACCGCGCAGCTCTTCTTCGATGGGGCAGCCAACAAGAAGGGTAATGGCATTGGAATGCTCCTTGTCGATCCCAGGGCGAGCATACTCCCATAGCCGTCAAGGTGAATTTTGAAGCAACCAACAATGCGGCGAGAATATGAAGCTGTGCGGCGGGATTGGAAGCCGCCCTCGGCGCAACATCTCGAGTGGATGTATATGGAGACTCGGCGTGATCATCAATCAAGTATCCAACAAATGGAAGACGGTAGATTCGGCCTTGAAGTACCACGCGTACATGGAGGAGCTCATTGCTCGGTTCAAGGACATCTCTTTTCACTATTTGCTAAGAGACGGGAACCGCTTTGCGGGACGCCACAGCAGCCCTCGCCTCTCTTGTCGAAATTCCCGATGGGAAAGCGGTAAAACCCCTCGAGAATAGGCGGACGGGAAACACCCGCCTATTCTTTGTGAGATCGAAAAAGAAAAAGAAACGATCGACGAACCCTGGTACAATCAAATTTACCGGTACCTCCAAAGCGGAGAAGCTTCCTTCACAAGTGAAGATGGAAAATACAAAGAAGGGATCAAAGCCAAAAACATGATGGCATTAAAACGCTTTGGCATCCCATTTCGTCATTACGGGGGTATGTTGTACAAGAAGCGCCACGAGGCCACTCCTTCGGTGTGTAAATAAAGAAAAAGCCGGCGAGCTAATGAACGAAGTTCACAACGGAACTGCGGTCCGCACATGAACGCCGAGCATTGACACGAGATCATTCTCCGTATGGGATACTATTGGATATCAATGGAAAGCAGGCGCATCCGGTTCGTCAGAAGGCTGCGACAAATGTCAACGGTTCTCCAACCTCAATCACATCCCACCTCACGAACTCTATTGCATGACTACGCCATGGCCTTTCGCCACATGGGGAATCGACGTCATCGGCAAGATCACTCCTCCGGGGAGCAATAGTCACGAGTTCATCTTAGTCGCGATCGACTACTTCACCAAATGGGTAGAAGCCGGATCGTACAAGATGCGAATTCTAAGAAGGTGGCCGAGTTCATCGAGAGAACATCATGTGCCGATACGGAGTGCCCAGCGAGATCATCTCCGACAATGGGACTCACTTCGAAGGAGATTGTGACCAACTATTAACCGAATTCGAGTCACACGTCACGGAGTCTTCTCCTTACGAGACCACAAACCAATGGTGCGGTAGAGGCGGCTAACAAGACTCTCGCCATGATAATCGGAAAGATGACCACCGAGAGGTCGGGAGGCGCGAAAAGCTACATCTAGCCCTGCAGGGATCTGAACATCGATCGGAACCGCCACGGGGAGACTCAGTTCGCACTTACCTACGGAATGGAAGCGATGTTGCAGTGGAATTGGAAATTCCATCCTCAGGAATCCTCTTGGAAAACGGGATCAATGAAGTCGAATGGCTACTGAGCCGTCACGATGAACTTGCTTTACTCGACGGCGCGGATTGAAAGCCATGGAACACGCTCGAGCCTACCGGAGCGAGAATGGCACGGGAATTCGACAAGAAAGTCAAGATCCGAGACATCGAGAGAAGGCGACTTGGTGCTAAAGGAAAAGCCTCCTACGCGAGACCAATCCCCTCGGAAAGTGGGAGCCTACTGGATAGGACCGTTCGTGGTACAAAGAATCTTCTCGGAGGAGCCATGAAGCTAGCGAGACTTGGACGGAAACCCTTTCGTTAACCCAGTGAACGGAAGCAAGCTCATGAATACTTCGTTTGAGGAAGAGCACGAGTCAACTCTCCTTCCCATACACCGTCCCCCTCGGTAAATTAGAGTGCTAAAAGAGTAATACCCATTTGGATACATTCAGCTAATGATCCGGGTAAAAAGCAGTCGCACTTCTTTTGTCTTTGTTTTCTCAAATTCACCTAAAAGTGTCGAACTACGGTGACTGAGCCCCTTAGTCCAATTGTAAAAGGGGAACGTAGGCGGCCAATCTTTGGTTCGGTCTAAAAAACAAAAAAATACAATAAGCATCAATTGCTTGTGTTTCGAAAAACTCTTTTCATTTAACCTACAAATTCATAACGGTTAAAACATTCTTTGATGAGTTCGAAGCACGGTCAACTCTTGACTCGCTACACGCTAGCAAAACTACAATAAAACATTAATCAATTAATGTGTACGCAATGACAATGGGTGGATACTCACGGACAGCAAGGTCAACCTAGTTTCCCGTACTAGGTCCTTCATCCTTCTTCCCCTTCCCTTTTCCCCGTGAGTGTTCTTCACCTTCGGGAAAAATTCGGTAGGCCTTCTACTGGCTCGGGGACTCTTCTGACGCCTCCGTCAAGCTTGTGGCATCAACGCGATCCTTTCTCTATCTCTGTCTCGAGCCGCCTCGCTTCGAGCCATCATAGTGCTTTGATTGGCCTCCCCGTCGGCACTTGCCATATAATCGGCCGTGGCATCGCCCGATACGATTCCGGGGTTAGCCACTCGCTTGTCCTCCTCAAGGTCGAGGCTGTCCGGGTGATCGGCACAACGGCTCACTCCGTCTCCACAAGATAGCCATATGTGTCTCCCCCATACACTCTTCGTACCGGTTCGGATCTTGCGTCGACGAACAGTGCCCTCTCTCGGTGAAAGAGAACCACAGCGGGAAAGGACGTGTATTGCCACCAGGGTGATCAACAATAGCGTCGAAGGATCTTCCATCCGAGAGATCCCACCTCAAAGGTAGCGGCATAACTCGAGATCGGTCGGTGGCATCTGCTCCATCCCGTCTTGCCGCGGAGAACCAATGATGGAATATAGAAAGACGTGCGAGACGGCCCGGCACTCGACAATCAACGAGACCCTCCTGAGCGGTCCTACAAGTCTGTAACTTCCAATGGGGAACCCACCATCGCAAGTGATGCGTGCAAATTCGGCCATCGAGCTCGGCTCGGCTGATTGCCCCTATCACCGGAGGACGTCGCGAGAAAGACAGCGTCACGGGACATTGGCACCTCGGGCATCATCTGCGGCCTCTCCCTCGACCACATGAGTCGGCGCATAGCGGGACTCCCTCCCCACATGTATCGGCTACCGGTCGCCATCCGGCCTATGCCCGAGAACGTCTCGCCAAGACCCGATGGCACGATGTCTCCCCCGCTCGGCCTTGCCTCACCGGAGTCGATTACAACGTGATGGCACACACGAAGACGTGAATGTGAGCAAAGTAGCAATCGCGCCTGAAGCAAACGCGTCCCACGAAAAGACGCTCCCCTCGGCTCAGGCAAATCTCTCGGGCGATCCCGAAATGTCAACGTAATCGGTATCTGTATCGGCATCCCGTATGCTTCTCCAGCCGAGATACCTAACAAAGACACTAGCTTCTCAACGGTGGCCATGCCACGGCTATACGGAAGAACTAGTTTGTTCCGTCTCGGGTCCTCCCGAATGGCCGGAAATCTTCAAACGTAGGAGTGATTTCGTTGTACGAAAATTTGTACACATTCCTCCGTACGTCCCGAGAACCGAGACGCGGCTCTCAAAAGATCCCAATCGGCATGAGCTCCTTCAAAGCCCACACAGATTTAATCCCATGCTGACCTTCGAAAAACCTCTTGTTACGCCTCATGTGGTTCCGTACCCACGGCGAAAGTTGTCCAAATATCGCTCTTGCATCCGAGACGATAACTTGGGAAAGGAAGCCATGTCGGAAGGTAAAGAAAACCTTAAGAAATGGAAAAGAATTCGACGGATGAACAAAGCAATGCGCGGTTTTCTCACCAATTGCAAAGTGAAGCGCAATTTAAAGAATCTGGAAATTCGGTTCAGTCCGTGGGACTCCCTCTGCGGATTGACTTGGTCAACTCTGCGGCCAGTTTGCCTTAAAGTTGGAAACATTTCCAAACCATGCCTGTTCACTCCTATGAAATCTGCGTGCACCTTACGATTTCATTCAGCAATGTCAATATCCCTTACGCCCGGGCTCGTGCAGCGGATGCAAATAATTAAAAATTAGTGCATACATGCTTAATTTTTGACCCGTTCAATTTTTAATGAATTTCTCTTTTTTATTTATTTTTATTAACCTATTTGCTTATTTTCGAAAATAACGAGAAGGTGATCATAGAATAAATATGCGAAGTACGAGTTTCGCCCCACGTGCGCCTTTTTGCAAATACGGTTCAAATCAAAATTTGTTCTGACAAATACATACATTTTGTCTAAACAAAGCGATAAAGAAAGAAAGCGATAAAGGGGACTACTCGAGTCACTGCTCGTCATCCGTACACTCGACGTCTTGCTCAGCCATTGCCAGGATCCGTCGCAAACGGAACTCGCCGAACTCGTCCAGTAGGGAATAGGCGAAAGGGCCTCCTCGGAGTACGCGAACTCGAGGACTCCCCCTCTCGCGCCCGATGTAAGTACCCCAAATCTGGATCTTTCCCAAACACTCGGGAAACACCGGAGCGGACTCATCCACGCGATCTCGGACCTCACCTCTCACCATGAAACCCTCTCTCGAGCCTCTCTAGCGGACCAGCCTAAACTGGGGAGGAGCCTGCAGGATAAAAAGGGACAAAAGGACCTTTTGGGAATTTTCGGAAATCGAGAAAAGCAATTAAGGTCCGTACGGACCTCTTTGTTTCAATGATTACTAAATCCCTTAAAGTCCACAATATTCCCTCAAATCCAGGGAGAAATGATGACTTCCATGCGAGTTGGTCCGTACGGACCTCTTTGCATGCAAGATGGTCCGTACGGACCTTATTGCTCGAGGAACATCATCATTCCCAAATATTCTCCATCATTGCGAGATTCCCTCAAATCGAGGAAATCCAAAATTACGGATAACCAAGAAGGTCCGTACGGACCTCTTTGCTCAAGAAATTTTTACTATAAATAGAGGGCTCCCCCTCCTCATTTTTCACACCTCCCACTTCTCTCTTCCTCCCTAAGCCTTCGGCTCCCCTTCTAAGACCTTTCGAGGCATTCCGGCCCCTTCGGATCCTTGAGGCCTTAGAGCCCCTCGAGGTGCTCAGAAGCCTCTCAGGCGCTCAGAGACGGCTCCCGCGCTGCCAGAGGCACTCTCGAGGTACTACTGAGGCCCCTCGTGGTACTCAGAGGCCTTGCACAGTCTTTCCCGGTGTCCGGCTCTTTCAGAGTCAAGCCGACGATCCTAAACCACGCGAAACTGCGCCGAGTGACTCCACTGCCACCACAACGCACGCCGAACCTGCGCCAGTGATCCCAACGATCCCCACGCACGCCGAACCTGCGCGACGCGGCCTACAACCTCAACTCACGCCGAAACTACGTCGCGAGACAGCCGGCATCCACAGAAGCAATCCAGGAGCAGCTACTCAGGCCTCAAACACTATTCCCCGGCGGAAGACAGGACACGAACCAACATTGGTAAGGCTTCCTTCCTATTCTATTTCAATACATTTCCATACATAGCATACAATGTAGACATCCGATACTGACATGCATTTTTAAAAGCACACACACACACACATGACATTTAAAGGATATTAGGGGTATCAGAAAGACTCGTTTTACGAGGCGACTCGGAGTGAGCTCTAATATTCTAATATTCTCTTCGAGGAGTCATCGACCTCAGAACTCAAAATCTCATCACACAAAAACGAGTTTAAAATTTATCTTTAAGCGTGCCCTTTTCAATGTTTTGGGCTTAATAAAAACGGCGTGGCGACTCTACAAAATGCGAAAGCAAAACGGCGAGACACCTCCAACACGCAAACGCTAAAAACGGAATAAGCCGGATCTTAGGGCGCGATTGTCTTGCCTCTCGGATCCGGGCGACTTTCCCGAACAGCGACGAATTTGCGAGATGCACGGGGCCCTCGCGCGCGGCCGGATCCGGGTAATTTCGGTTGGCGACTCTATTGGGGAATTTTGTTTTAAAAACTTTTAAACAAAACAAAAGATTTTAAAACGATGATGAGGGTCAAACTTTCATTTTACCCCTTCCTTTAAGCTGTTGTGTGTGTGTGCGCGTGCTTCGTTTTTATTCTAAAAAAAAAATAAAAATACAAAAAAAAATGCATCAATATACATACGTGCATACATTTAAAATTCTTCAAAAATTTCTATTTTACTCGGAAAAAGAATTTTAGAGACCGCACCTACGCGCCTTCTTTGCCTCGGTTACACCGCACTCTACTCCTTCTTTGCCTCGGTTACACCGCACTATCTTATCTTCTTTGCCTCGGATACACGCTGCACACTACAACCCTTAACCGGAGTGGTCTCGGTTGCGATCCGTTTGGTCTTCCTAGGCCTCTTGGGCGCGCGCGGGATCATTCAAACATCCCATCCTAGCGGCGTCAACCACACGTTTGAGTCTTGGAGTCACACTCTGTCCCGGACTCGGTTGGTTTTACCCGGTCCGTGTCATACGGCCTGGATACATATACCATGCGGCCATTTTTAAGTCAAGGCTCGGAACTCAAGATCCCTTGCGCAAGCAAAGCGATGAAAAGGTCATGCTAAAATCTTGACACGATCTTGATTTCAGAAGCTACACGAACGATGTTAGTCCGGATATACATCCATGCTCGCATGACACCATGTCATCACGCCTTTGATACGTCGGCCATGACAATATGACCCGGCCAACGCCTAACGTCACGAGATCCCTTGCGCAAGCAAGCAAGAGAAGGTCATGCGAACTGCTTGACACGATCTTGACTCGGTGGCGAAAGCTCGGTTCACTATTCACATGGCTAACGCATCAAAAGCGAACATGACGAGCTCGGTCCTTAGGTTCGATTTTCTTTTAGGCCGGTGGAAACCGCTTGCACTATAGGACCCTCGCACAGGTACATGTCCACCTACAGGATGTCGAAATACGGGTGCAAAACGAGGGGCTTATAGCCGCGCGAGATGGTCTCCGGCGACCCGGGATCTAGCATAGTTGCGAAAAAGAAGAGCAATCTTTTCCAACCTACCTAGGATTACGAGAAAACATGTTTTAAGTAAATTAAAACAACAAAAAAAAAAATCAAAAATAAAAGAAACGGAAACCGCATGCCACGTGAGCTTTCCCCTTTTATTCCGTTAGGCCATTCCCGTGTCTAAACCTTGCCCGTCGCCCCCTCCGGCTAACGAGAGAGTGGTCGAGAGTGCCGGGAACCCGTCTCCCGGTGTCAAAACAGCAAGGTCCTACCTTCTTCCCGGCTCAGTCACCGGGACGGTCAGTCAAATCCCATGGCCAAGTCGGTGGATAACAAGGATGAGAACGGGACCTTACCCCCAAGAAATTTCCCAGCCTTTGGAAGAAGTTTGGCGAGGTCCTCATGGCTATTGAGAAACGTCAAGGTGAGCAACAAGCCTGGATCGAAGGTGCCATGCACCACTTCGGAACCTTAGCCGCTGACCACACAGGGCTTCCCAAGCTATGGCTTGCTCCTCTGACCTCTAATGTCTCTCATTGTCTCCCGAGAAGTCAACTGTTACCCTCGTACGAGCCATGCGGTTATGACGTAAGGCCACGAAGACCTTCCGAGAGGAAAGCTTGCCCATCCGGCCTCACGAGGTCCCGGTACCACCGCCAGTGGACAACGAAACACATCACGGTGGGACGTCTGCGATTGCGGTGCTTGTGCGGAAATGGAATTCCGGGATGCGATGAACGAGGGCCGTCCTCGACGAAAGAAGAAGCTATCTTCTCGACAAAAGCTGAAAAAGAGGTATGAATGCGGTGATCCCACAGTCGGAACCCTTGGAGAACCCTCGGGAAAGTTTGACTACTACGTCATCTACTCCAGCAAATCTCCCGGCCTAGTTACGCACGGGGCCACGGCAATGTTTGCTCCATGATCGAGTGGGACGAGCTTCGCACCGCCAGAAGGCCCGAAGGTCGGATAATCCAACCCCTTTGTCTTGGGAAGATCTCAAAGCCACTATTGATGCTTGGTAAAAGCCATGACGGTGAGCAATTGAAATGCGCGGTGCGGCCTTACGCCAATCGAGGCTCCTCCCACTCCCGAAGCGGGAGAGACAAGCAAAACTAAGTCCGAGAGGTGAATGTTCGACACGTTCGGTCAAATCCCGGTGAATCCTCCACGGACGGACAAAAGGCCGGTCATACAGGCCACGGGCGAAAAGGGACCCTACGCCAAGAAAGTGAAACCTTGGACCCCGGTGAAGATCTGTCTTGACACGGCTCAAGCGCACTCGAGGCTAACATCTCACTCTGGTCCTTACTCACTTCATCTTACCCGCACAAGCTCAAGTTGGAAGAAAGCTGGCCCGGACCATGGTTCCCATCACGGTGACACTGATGAAGCGGTTCGGATGATTGGCAACGTCAATTACGGCAATATCATCACCTTCGCGAGCTCGATCTTCCAAAATTTGGGGCGACCACAACGAGCCTCTCTACATAACGGTTCAGCGGACGAGCGCCGTCTCCCTCGGGTGTTGGTAGATGGGGGATCATCCATGAACGTCCTTCCGGCCAAAATGATGGATTTGCTAGGGATCAAAGCAAGCGATCTAAAACCCTCGACTCGGGCAATCAAGGCATACGACTCGACATCCCGCCCGAGTCTTGGGAATAGCCACCTTGAACCTTTGGTTTGGAAAACAAATGGTCAGACAGGACTTCAGTCATCGACATCCCGATCACCTTGGCTGCCATTTTGGGACGCCCTTGGCTACATCGGATCAATGGGGTGGCATCCAGCTCTCCATCGGTGCGTAAAGTTTGTCCCGAAGGAACGAGATATGACCATCATCTACGGCGACGGCATAGTCACTGAAAGGACCGATACCAACGGCGTCCCGGTCTTAGAAATCAAACCCGACGATGATGGCATGATGTTAACGGGGTTCACCATCGAAAGCCCAAAGGCCCAAGTGTGCCACATAGACACGCCTTTGATTTGGGACAAGATCCCTCCCCAGATGAAAATGATGAAGCACATGAACTACATCCGGGGCTCGGTTTGGGAAAACGCCGTCGGGGCACTCAGCGGATCATCAATATCAAAGAACGAGAATACCACACGGCACAGGATACTCTCCTACTCCCGAACACATTGCGGAGGACAAGCGAGCTGCACGTAAACGCTCCACGAGATAACAAAAGAGGCTTGCACGCAATCTCCGATCTTCGTCCTTACGGCTTCGACATGACCAAGTACTTCACAAGGAAGGCCGGCAACTTGGAAGAAGATCCGAGAAAAGGAGCAGGCGATCGGCGCCAAACAAGGCGGTCGACAACCATGGACAAGCTCCGGCGAGAACTGGCAAGATTCGGAGGCCTCGAAGCCAAATCTGTCAGAAGAGCATTCCTCGACACACCGCCCCTGTAGGGATCCACAACCACCACTATTCACGGCGAATTTTGGTTCGGAAAAACTCCCTCTTTGGCGGAAGAACTCGAAAAACTCTCTGTCGACACTCACGCCTTCAACAAGCGGGAAGAGTGCATTCGAGCTAGCAATGCCCAAGGCAAAAGCAAGAGACTCATGAGACGATGCTTGGGACGAACCAGCTTTGCTCCACACTGCTCTTCAAAGAAGAAATCGAGATGCCGAGATCTAATCGATTTTGTTTCGATAACTCTGTGATAGCAATGATCGGGAACGGTGACATAAAGCCTTTCAAGCCCCTTCTCCTATCAAGCTCATTGCCCCTCAATAAGCTGGGCCACATTCTCAGGACCTACTTGCCGGCCAAAAGGACATGATCGAACAACTTGGTCGACCCTCGAGTCCTAGAGTCTAGTGTCAAAACTCATCCTGAGTCCATTAGCTTTGAATTTGAGTCTCTCGAGTCATCGATGGCCTCACGCCGAAGATTACGAACTCATTGCCAATAATGTATTCCCGTATGCTCTTAATGAATGCTTCGATCTTTAGAGTATCCTCTCATTTGCATCTTTAACAAGCGATAAATTAACTAACACACAAGCAGGTTAATAACGATTCACTTGATAAAGAAGCGAGACACATTAAACGAACAATACATTAAGCACATCTTTAAGCATGTTGTCAAACGAGAGAAAAACCGGGCCCAAGCTGCCGAGGAGGTTTTAACCAAAGTGAATTTGGGAGCTATTTGAAGAGCGAAAAGAGACGCAAATCGGAAGTTTCTTCACCGGCACGAGCAAGACGCATTGGTTGCATTGCTCAAAGAGTTCGTGGACGTGTTCGCTTGGTCTTAGAGACATGCCGGATTAGATCCTAACATTGTGGAGCAGGATTCCCTTAAATCCAGAGGCTAAGCCCATCAAGCAAAAGCTACGCCGAATCAAGCCGGAATGGTCTTTACAAGTTAAAGAGGAGATCGAAAAAATGCTCCGCGTCGGCTTCATCGGGGTGATCGAGTACCCCACGTGGCTCTCCAATATTGTCACGGTCACCAAGGCCAATGGAAAAGTCTGTTGTTGCGTGGACTTAGAGATCTCAACAAAGCAAGTCCCAGGACGATTTTCCACTACCCAACATCGACATGTTGGTAGACACTCTGACCAATTTCGAAGTCAAGTCCTTCGTGGACGGTTTTGCCGGCTACAATCAGATCAAGATGGCCGAAGAAGACCAAGAAAAGACGGCTTTCACAACCACAGGGAACCTCTTGCTACCGTAATGCCGTTCGGACTAAAGAACGGCGGGGCTACCTACCAACGGGCGGCAACCGCCCTCTTCCACGATATGATCCACAAAGAGATCGAAGTGTACGTCGATGACATGATCGTTCACTCAAAGGGATCGGACGGACAACACCTCGCGGACTGAGAAAATTCTTCAATCGCCTCAGAAAACACTCAATGAGGCTTAACCTGCCAAAATGCACATTTGGGGTTAGCGAGGCAAGGTTTTGGGATACGTAGTCTGAGAGAGGCATCGAGGTGGATCCTCAGATCAAAGCTATCATCGAAATGAGACCACCGCAAACTCGGACGAGAGGTGAAAAGCTTCATGGGCCGCTGCAATATATCGGCCGCTTCGTCAACCAATTGACCTCATGTGCGAGCCAATCTTCAAGGCGATGAAGAAGAACGCCGACATCGAATGGAACTCGGAATGCCAAGATGCCTTTGAAAAAATAAAAGCATACCTTGTGAGTCCTCAGATTCTCTGTCCTCCCCACGAGGAAAAGCCTTTGTTGCTATACCTAAGCGTGGCCAGACACCGCGGTTGGAGCCATGCTCTGTCAAGAAAAGAAAGAGTCACGGGTCGAACGCCATCTACTTCGTCGGTCGAAAGTTTCAAGGCGGCGAACTCAATTACTCGGCCCTCGAGAAAACTGCGCGGCTCTGGTATGGGTTGTCGGGAAACTACGGCACTACATGCGGTCGCACACGGTACACTTGGTTTCCAAAATGGACCCGATCAAGTACCTCTTCGACAAACCATCTCTGTCAATGAGGCTCGCCAAATGGTCTTTCTTCTGGCGGAATTTGACATCAAGTACGTAAACCAAAAATCAATCAAGGGACGGGCCATGGGTGAACAAGCGGTGATTTCCCAGCCGACGAGGCTCGAGGCCACTGAACCACAATTTCCGGACGAGGGAATCTTCGCAATCGAAGGCGAAAACCGATGGCAACTATTCTTTGACGGAGCGGCCAACCAAAGGAAACGGCATCGGTATGCTCTTGGTGGATCCCAGACGAGCACACCCCAATTGCTATAAAGCTCAATTTCGAGGTAACCAACAATGCCGCCGAATATGAAGCTGCTTATTTCTTGGACTACAAGCCGCACTCGAGAGGAATGTCCAGAAACTTCGAAGTTTATGGGGACTCGGCCTTGATCATCAACCAAGTCTCCAACAAGTGGAAAACCGTATAGACCGGGCTTGCAAAAATACCATGCACTGCATAGAGGACCTCATCACACAATTCGAAGAGGTCACCTTCCATTACTTGCCAAGAGACCAGAAACGGGTTTGCGAGATGCCTTAGCCACCTTGGCCTCCCTTGTGGAAATCCACGAAGGAAAAGCAATCAAACCCTTCAAAGTCGGACGAAAGGAAATTCACGCCTCTTGTTGTGAGATCGAACCGGAACCTAAGCCGTCGATGAGCCATGGTATAACCCGGATCTTCCAATACCTCAAGAACGGGAAACCGCCTTCATGAACAAGGAAGGTCAACACACGAAGGGGTCAAAACCAAGAGCATCATGGCCCTAAAACGCCTTGCCTCTCACTTCGTCATCCTCGGGGACATGTTATACAAGAAACGCTACCATGGGCCACTCCTACGCTGCGTCGGCCAAGAAGAAGCGAGACAAGTTCATGAGCAGAAGTCCACAATGGGGCTTGCGGTCCCCACATGAATGCGAGCCACGATGCAAATCATTCTCGGGATGGGCTACTCTTGGATCTCCATGGAGCGAGATTGCATCCACTTTGTCCGAAAGGCTGCGACAAGTGCCAGCGGTTCTCCAACCTCAATCATCTGCCGCCCCACGATCTCTCTTGCATGACTACACCTTGGCCCTTTGCCACTTGGGGAATTGACGTCATCGGGAAAATCGCTCCGCCCGGGCGGCAACGGTCACGAGTTCATCTTAGTAGCCATCGACTACTTCACCAAATGGGTCGAAGCCAAGTCCTACAAGGTACTCACCTCCAAGAAGGTCGCACATTTCCTCAAGGAAAACATCATATGCCGATACGGCATCCCAAATGAGGTCATATCGGACAACGGCTCACACTTCGAAGGGGAATTCGACAGGCTGCTGGCTGAATTCAAGATCACACGTCACAAATCTTCTCCCTACCGGCCACAAACAAATGGCGCCGTGGAAGCGGCAAACAAAACCCTCGAACGGATCATCAGAAAAATGACCACCAGAGGACGAGATTGGCAGAAGCTGCACCTTGCACTTTGGGGCTACCGCACATCGGTCGGAAACGACCACGGGAGAAACCCCATTTGCCACGACATACGGGATGGAAGCAGTCCTTCCCATCGAGCTAGAAATTCCCTCACTCCGAGTCTTTGCTGGAAAATGACATCAACGAAGTCGAATGGCTCGAAGCCGACATGACGAATTGGCTCACGCTAGATGAGCGACGACTAAAGGCCATGGAACACGTCCGAGCCTATCAAAGCGGGATGGCTAGAGCTTTCGACAAGAAAGTCAAATCCAGAGACATCGGGGAAGGTGACCTTGTACTCAAAGAAAAGCCTCCTACTCGAACCAACCCAGCTGGGAAAATGGGAACCCACTTGGATCGGCCCTTTCGTGGTTCAAAGATCTTCTCGGAGGCGCCATGAAGCTAACGGACCTAGACGGCAATCCCTTCATGAATCCGGTCAACGGAAGCAAACTTCGCGAGATACTTCGCTGAAGAAGAACAAGCTGTGCATCTCTTGGCACTCCATGTAGTGTCGAACTACGCGGACTGAGCCCTCTAGTCAGGAGACGTAGGCAACCTTAATTGGTCCGGTCTAAAAATACACAAAAAAGTCAAAAGTTTGAATGTCAACCAAGACCTCCATCAAGCTCCGCACTTTTCAAGAACACGCCCCAGCGTGAGTCACCTTGACCAAGTCAAACGACGGCGGCAACATCGAAAAGGACATCAGGGTCGCTCCCGGCATCAAGCAGTGACTCATGTATGCTTCCAAGCCGGGGGCTTGTCTTCGCCCTCACGCGCTTCAAAAAAAAAAAAAAAAAGAAAAAGAGCTCGAGCGAGGGCTCACAAAAAAAAAAAACAAAACAATAAAAAAAAAGGGAAGCTCAGCGGAAGGCTGCGAAATTGAGGTCAGAGAGACGCCAACAAGCGGCAAGGAAGCTACAAAAATAAGACCGTCGAACGACTTGTCGAGGGAGCATTCAACCTCTCGGCCAAGCCTGAAAGCCTCGGCAAAGGGATTGCCGTCGGGGCCCAGGCTGCTTCGGTCCGCGAGATGCAACGAGAAAAGTCCAAAGATGGGCCGACAAAGTGCACAACAAAAGCAAAGGCAAACAAAAGATCTTGCGTCTCGACAAAGCTTTAAAAGTAAATCACAAATCACTAACGGTTACAACATTTCTTGATGAGTTCAAGCACGGTCTACTCTCAAGTTCACAACATGCTAAAGACTGACTTAATACATTTAACTAATAATGTGTTTGCAATGCAATGAATGGATACCTAGGAGGTCATTCCGCGCCATCTGCGCTTGTCCCCTCGCCATTCTTTTCTTTCTTCCCTCGTCCGGCGAGTCTTCTTTCGCTCCACGTGAACCAACTCTGCGTCTCTCGGTCAGAGATCGGGGTCCTCCTCGTAGAGTCAAACAATCCAGTAGCTCTCGGGGCTTCATTCGCCGTGCTTCGGCTCGGATCTCCTCCTGCGAGTACAGCAAAGAGGACCTCTCCTGTCGGTCGGTCAACTCTAGGTCTCGTAGTCAAACAAAGTGTCTCCCGTCACATCGAAGGGTCGGACCAGGCCTCGGCACTCCTAAGGCAATAGCTGCTACGGCAGCAGGGTCCCAGAATCGCTGCACGCACGCTTTGCTCTCCAAGACCACTGGGGCGCTTGACACGCTGCTCATACCGGGCCGGATGCGAGTCGTCAACACGACACTCTCCCAGACGTCTAAGGAGTACCACGGGAGGAAGCGGAATACTTCCATACCCTCGAGACAATACAAGAAGGCACTGGAAGTGCCATACAAAGAGGAGCTATCCTCCGCGATAGCAAGGTCATCCCGGCCCAACAAAGGCTCTGCTTCATCCCAAAGCGCCGGAAACAAGCGACGGAATATAGAAGGAGGACCAAGACAAACTGGAACTCGACAACGTAGGACCCTTCTGCAAGATCCTCCTGGTCTCAATCCTCCGGTGCGGAACCCACCGGCGGATCGATGCGTACCAAGGCTGTGCCATCCATCTCTCCCGGGCGGACGATCCATATCCAACACAAGAGGTCGGCGAGCAAATGACCATGGGCTAAACGACGTCGGAGCCTCGGGCATGGCACAGAAGTCTCTCTCGCGGCCACAAGGTGAGCAAAGCGGGGCTTCCCCTCTCATAAACGATCCCCAGTCGCCAGACGGTCGATACCATGAAGAGTCTCCCCCAGCACCAACGGGACAATATCCTCTCCAGCTCTGCAGTGCCCTACCACATCTAGCAAAGCTCCATCACAAATGCCGAGGGAACGGACCAGAAAAAGCGTCGCTATCGTGCACAAGGCAAATACATCCCAAGAGACGTCACTCTCATCATCAACCATGAACCGCTCCGGCAGCTCAGAAATGTCGATATGACCCGAATCAAGGATCATGCCCTGCACTTCTTCCAACGAAGTACGAAGAAAGCCTGCAAGCTTCACGCTCACACGGAGAACCCATTTCCCCGAGAAAACGGTACAAAAACCCTTTGTCCTCAGCAAAACCTTGCTCCAAACAGTCCAAACACTGGCCAAAGCCATTCCCGGCAAACCAACACTACCCACAAACGCACTCTCAGCTCACGTGGCATGTACAAAAATAAAAAAATAATAATAGCAACAATTTCTAGGACAAATCCCGGGAATCACAAAAAAATGACATTACATCTTAAAATAAAATACTGTTTGCCATGCAAATACATGTGTTTTATTACAGGTACCAAAAAATGTCTGTTGCTAAACAAAAAAAAAAAAGAGAGGGATATGAAAAGAGGGAAAGCAAATGAATACTACTCAGAATCCTCATCATCATCCTCCTCGCCAAGATCCTCCAAAGAAAAGTCGGGCATCCGGCGAACTCGCTTGAGTCACATCCTCCTCGTCGGAATACCGAGCACCGCTGAGGCTCCCACGAGAAGTACTCGGAAAGGATCAAATCCGGCGAAAGGATCGAAAGAAGGCTACGAGGAACCCTCGCCACTGTGCGCCGTGCGGAGAGCATGAGCGATAAAGGGCTGCTCCCTCGAAGGCCTGCGGCTCCGAAGAAGTCCGGCATCCATGCTATGCCGCCCCCTCAGGCCCCTCCTGGCTGCGGCTCAGGCTCGGCTCTAGGCGGAGGAACGTCCTGAGAATGCCTCGAAGGCATAGGCTCGTGCGCCGGCACGCGACGCGAGGCCAGACGGGACACCTTCGACGCCATCTTCTTAGCAAAGGAGCGCGTCGCCACGTAGCGGCGAGTCGGCATATCGTAGGCTCTCCCGGGACTGCGCCACAAGAAGCCGAGGGAAACGCTCATCAAATGCGGTTATACTCAACAACAAAAAAAAAAAAAAAAAAAAAAACGCGAGAAAAGATGCCAAGATGGAAAAGAGTCGGCACACTCACCGTCTGTCGGGGTCCACTCTGTGGCGGCGGGAGCACCTTTCGGGCGAACGGTCTGAGACACCCTCCTCCTCGATCCGTCCCCGCGGACGTACGTGAAATCCGGTCCGGCATCGGAACCTGCAGGGGAGCTGCGGGCCGGCCTCTCTCTCCGCGCCGGTACTGCGGCGTCCTCGGCTTCCTCCTCACGAAGGCCCCGTACTCCTCTCCATATAAAATGAACTCCTCGGCGCCAGACACCGCCAAGGTACCTCTCGAAATCGAGCACGTCCATGTCCCGGGAATCAAGCATCCCAAAGGGAGGGTCCTCGGAGCCACGGGAAGCACAGGAGCCATCTTGCCAGAAGACCCGCTCCCGGATACATGACATCACAAGTCAAGCCCCGCGGCATCTTCCGCCTGTGTTGTCACCTCGGGAGCCCCCTCAAACTCATCCCCCTCATACCCAGGAGTCCACGGGAACAAGACAAACCCCTCACGGCTATCTCTCTCCAGGCGCTCACTGCATCCCGTAGGCGATGGTGAGCTTCCCCTGCTGGTCCTCCTCTTCCTCAGCCAGTACGAGCCCGGCCTCCATAGGCAGTGCGCGGCCAGCTGACCCCAGGATCTCTATCCCACGGAAATCGGCTGGAAGATCTCGTAGAACCACACAGTGACAAAAGCGAGAAAAGGCTCGGTGCAAAAGACAATGGAGAAATGACATGCATCGCTAAATCAAAAAACGGCAATAAACTCATACCTCAGGAAAAGTCAAAACAGGCCAAAGAGCGCAACACCCTGGCTAAACCGGTCCAGCGGTGATTCAACCACCGGCCGTCGGCGTAAGACCGGTCTCGCCACTTCAACGCTGACTCGATCCAGGCCGTCGGCATAAGACCGGTCCTCGCCCACTTGACGGCAATTGACCACCGGCCGTCGGCGTAAGACCGGTCTCGCCCACTTCAACGGCAACTCAATCCCCGGCCATCGGCGTAAGACCGGTCCTCGCCCACTTCAGCGGCAATTCAACCACCGGCCATCGGCGTAAGACCGGTCCTCGCCGGCTCAGCGGCAACTCGATCCCGGCCGTCGGCGCATAAGACCGGTCCTCGCCCGCTTCAACGGCAATTCAACCACCGGCCATCGAGCGTAAGACCGGTCCTCGCCCACTTCAACGGCAACTCAATCCCGGCGCGTCGGCATAAGACCGGTCCTCGCCCACTTCAGCGGCAATTGAACCGCGGCCGTCGGCGTAAGACCGGTCCTCGCCCACTTCAGCGGCAACTCAATCCCAGGCCGTCGGCGCCATAAGACCGGTCCTCGCCCACTTCAGCGGCAATTCAACCACCGGCCATCGGCGTAAGACCGATCCTCGCCCACTTCAGCGGCAATTCAACCGCGGCCATCGGCATAAAACCGGTCCTCGCCCGGCTCAACGGCAGATTCAATCCCCGGCCGTCGGCGTAAGACAGGTCTCGCCCAGCCAGCGGCAACTCAACCACCGGCCATCGGCGTAAGACCGGTCCTCGCCCACTTCAACGGCAACTCAACCACCGGCCGTCGGCGTAAGACCGGTCCTATCCACCAACGGCAACTCAATCCCCGGCCGTCGGCATAAGACCCGGTCCTCGCCCACTTCAACGGCAATTGACACCGGCCATCAGCGTAAGACCGGTCCTCGCCCACTTCAACGGCAACTCAATCCCCGGCCGTCAGCATAAGACCGGTCCTCGCCCACTTCAACGGCAATTCAACCACCGGCCATCAGCGTAAGACCGGTCCTCGCCCACTTCAACGGCAATTCAACCACCGGCCGTCAAGCGTAAGACCGGACCTCGCCCACTTCAGCGGCAAATCAGCCACCGGCCGTGCGTAAGACCGGACCTCGCCCACTTCAACGGCAAATCAACCATCGGCCATCAAACGTAAGACCGATCCTCGCCCGCTCAGCGGCAATTGACCAACGCCCGCTCAGCGGCAATTCAAGAAGGAGCGATACCTCCCGGCCACGAATATCAAGGCGCAAGACGCCTCCAAACGCTCAACGACAACTCAACCCACTTTGGAGGTCCGAAGTCATCTTCCCCACAAAAAGAGGGCTTCTACAAGGTCATGCATCTGACAATTCAAGCACGGCGGTCGGATGTAAGTCCGAACTTTGCCCACCTCAGCGGCAACGCAAGCACCGGCCATGAAAGTAAGCCCGGAGCTCCTTCCCAACTTAGGTCATACTCTGAACTAGGTCCCAATTTAGGTTCATACTCCACGAAACTAAATCCCAACTTAGGTCATACTCCTGAACTAGGTCCCAACTTAGGTCATACTCTGAACTAGGTCCCAACTTAGGTCGTACTCTGAACTAGGTCCCAACTTAGGTCATACTCCTGAACTAGGTCACAACTTAGGTTCATACTCCCGAACTAAGCTTCAACCCAGGACGCCACCACGTCCTTATCATCGACCTATACGGTCACCCCGGACGCCACCACGTCCTTATCACCGACCTATACGGTCACCCCGGACGCCACCACGTCCTTATCACCGGCTATACTGGTCGCCGGACGCCGCACGTCCTTATCACCGACCTATGCGGTCACCGGGACGCCACCACGTCCTATCACCGACCTATACGGTCACCCGGACGCCACCACGTCCTTATCACCCGACCTATACGGTCACCGGACGCCACCACGTCCTTATCAGACCTATGCGGTCACCCGGGACGCCGCCACGTCCTTATCACCCGACCTATACGGCCGCCGGACGCCGCCACGTCCTTATCACCGACCTATCACGGTCACCCGGACGCCACCACGTCCTTACCATCAACCCTATACGGTCACCGGACGCCGCCACGTCCTCACATTTGACCTATACGGTCACCCAGACGCCGCGCGTCCTTATCACCGACCTATACGGTCACCGGGGCGCCTTCGCGCGTCCTTATCACCGACTATACGGTCACCAGGGACGCCACCACGTCCTTATCACCGACCTATACGGTCACCCAGGACGCCGCCACGTCCTTATCACCGACCTACGCGGTCACCCCGGACGCCACCACGTCCTTATCACCGACCTATACGGTCACCGGACGCCACCACGCGCGTCACCGTCAACCTATACGGTCACGCCGGACGCCACCACGTCCTTATCACCGACCTATACGGTCGCAGGGACGCCGCCCACGTCCTCACATTTGACCTATGCGGTCGCGGGACGCCACCACGTCCTTACCATCAACCTATACGGTCACCCGGGGACGTCGCACGTCCTCACTTGCGACCCTCGGCGGTCACCTGACACTCCCGGGGGCACCACCACGCCCGCATTCACGAAACACTCACCCCACACCGAACTACGGCCGGGCTTGATTCCCGCCGAGGATACGTAGGAATCCTATCGCGGGGTCCGGCTATTGACCTAAACGGTCACCCAAAAGGACACCGTCACGTCCTCGCTTTGACCCTCACGGTCACTTCCTCTCCCGGCCACGCGATCCAGTTAGGACCCTTATCTTATCGGCGACCCCACTTCTTTCATAAGTGACGTCGTCGAGGGCTTGTAAGTACCCCAATGCGGATCACTCCCTTTCAAACACTCGGGAAACACCGCGAGACTCATCCACGCGATCTCGGAGACCTCTCTCACTCAAAACCCTCTCAAAACCCTCTCAAACCCCCAACCAAACTAGGGGAGGAGCCTTTGCAGGATAAAAAGGGACAAAAGGACCTTTTGGGAATTTTCGGGAAATCGGAAAAGCAATTAAGGTCCGTACGGACCTCTTTGTTTCAATGATTACTAAATCCCCTTAAAGTCCACAATATTCCCTCAAATCCGGGAGAAATGATGACTTCCATGCGAGAGTTGGTCCGTACGGACCTCTTTGCATGCAAGATGGTCCGTACGGACCTTATTGCTCGGGGAACATCATCATTCCCAAATATTCTCCATCATTCGAGATTCCCTCAAATCGAGGAAATCCAAAATTACGGATAACCAAGAAGGTCCGTACGGGCCTCTTTGCTCCGAAATTTTTACTATAAATAGAGGGCTCCCCCTCCTCATTTTTTCACACCTCCCACTTCTCTCTTCCTCCACTAAGCCTTCGGCTCCCCTTCTAAGACCTTTCGAGGCATTCCAGGCCCCTTCGGATCCTTCCGAGGCCTTCCGAGCCCCCTCGAGGTGCTCCGAAGCCTCTCAGAGCGCTCCCGAGACGCTCCCGCGCTGCCCCGAGGCACTCTCGAGGTACTCACGAGGCCCCTCGTGGTACTCAGAGGCCTTGCACAGTCTTTCCCCGGTGTCCGGCTCTTTCCGAGTCAAGCCGACGATCCTAAACCACGCCGAAACTGCGCCGAGTGACTCACTTGCCACCACAACGCACGCCGAAACTCTGCCCGGAGTGATCCCAACTGATCCCAGCGCACGCCGAACCTGCGCCCGAGGCACGACCTACAACCTCAACTCACGCGAGAAACTGCGTGCGAGACAACCGGCATCCACACAAGCAATCCGGAGCGCTACTCCGACCTCAAACACTATTCCCCGGCGGAGAAGAGACACGAACCAACATTGGTAAGGCTTCCTTCCTACACTATTTCAATACATTTCCATACATAGCATACAATGTAGACATCCGATACTGACATGCATTTTTAAAAGCACACACACACACATGACATTTAAAGGATATTAGGGGTATCAGAAAGACTCGTTTTACGAGGCGACTCGGGTGAGCTCTAATATTCTAATATTCTCTTCCCGAGGAGTCATCGACCTCAGAACTCAAAATCTCATCACACAAAAACAGTTTAAAATTTATCTTTAAGCGTGCCCTTTTCAATGTTTTGGGCTTAATAAAAACGGCGTGGCGACTCTACAAAATGCGAAAGCAAAACGGCGAGACACCTCCCGACACGCAAACGCTAAAACGGAATAAGCCGGATCTTAGGGCGCGATTGTCTTGCCTCTCGGATCCGGGCGACTTTCCCGAACAGCGGCAATTTGCGAGATGCACGGGGCCCCTTCCGCGCGTGGCCGGATCCGGGTAATTTCACCCAGTGCGCGAGAAGAAGGAGCTCCAAATCCAGTAGTTCCGCCGCGAGCGCAAACCCTGCGTAAAGTACTCCCCACCAGCTGTGGGAGCAGGCGAACCCCTCGGCCTAGACGGCCCCCGATCACGGACGTCCACACTCCTCCGGGAACTGCACCGCATGAACTCCACGAGCCTCCTAGCGTAGGTGGACCACCCGTCCACCAGCCTCATGGCGTCATTGTACGTACGGCCAGATACCTGCGAACCAGGAAAGTCATCAGAAAGCGAGCAGAAAGTACAGATGCAACATTTGCAGAATGCTACTATCAAATGCAGAAAATCAAAAAAAAAAAAGGGTGCTCACCGAAGCATTGGGGTCCGCCCTGTATCGTGGTATCGGCTCAGCCGGGAGCGGGATCACAAGTCGCCTACGCGAACCGTCTAGCCCCTCGTACGCTAGCCTAGCTCGCGGGACCGGAAAATCTCGAGGACCTCTAGGGACCTCGCCCTCTCTATGCTGCACCTGCGGGCTCCTCAGCCTCATCCTCAAGAAAACATCATAGGCAGCCCCCAAAAAGTATAAAATTCCCCAGTTAGACATTTCTAACGCCCCTCCCCCGAGGATAAATCAAAGTTAGTTTTCACTAACGCTCGTCTCCAGACGTTAAATTCCCAGTTAGTTTTCACTAACGCTCGTCTCCTGACGTTAAATTCAGTCCAGTTAACGTTTGACATTCAAACGTTCAATCATGTCTCCGGACATTCCAGTTACTATTCCGTCTCCCGACGTTAAAATTTAATAATGGTCTTCACCATTAAAATCTCAATCGCGACCTTCCGTGGTCCGATATCTCGTATCTCGACCCCTCGCGGTCCAACTCTCAATCGCGACCTTCCTCGGTCCGATATCTCAATCGCGACCTTCCGTGGTCCGATGTCTCATATCTTGACCCCTCGCGGTCCTACTCTCAATTGCGACCTTTCATGGTCCGATATCTCTTATCTTGACCCCTCGCGGTCCTACTCTCAATCGCGACCTTCCGTGGTCCGATGTCTCATATCTCGACCCCTCGCGGTCCAACTCTCAATCGCGACCTTTCACGGCCCGATTCCAAGTCCTCAATCACAACCTTTCACGGTCCGATTTCAATTCTCAATCGCGACCTTTCACGGTCCGATCTCAATCCTCAATTGCGACCTTTCACGGTCGATCTCAATCCTCGGTGCGACCTTTCACGGTCCGATTTCAATTCTCAATCGCGACCTTTCACGGTCCGATTTCAATTCTCAATCACGACCTTTCACGGTCCGATCTCAATCCTCAATTGCGACCTTTCACGGTCCGATTTCAATTCTCAATCGCGAACTTTCACGGTCCGATTTCAATTCTCAATCGCGACCTTTCACGGTCCGATTTCAATTCTCAATCGCGACTTTTCACGGTCCGATTTCAATTCTCAATCGCGACCTTTCACGGTCCGATCTCAATCCGCAATTGCGACCTTTCACGGTCCGATTTCAATTCTCAACCGCGACCTTTCACGGTCCGATTTCGAGTCTCAATCGCGACCTTTTACGGTCCGATCTCAATCCTCAATTGCGACCTTTCACGGTCCGATTTCAATTCTCAATTGCGACCTTTCACGGTCCGATTTCAATTCTCAATCGCGACCTTTCACGGTCCGATCTCAATCCTCAATTGCGACCTTTCACGGTCCGATTTCAATTCTCAATCGCGACCTTTCACGGTCCGATCTCAATCCTCAATTGCGACTTTCACGGTCCGATTTCGATTCTCAACCGCGACCTTTCACGGTCCGATTTCGAGTCTCAATCGCGACCTTTCACGGTCCGATTCCAATTCTCAATCGCGACCTTTCACGGTCCGATTTCAATTCTCAACCGCGACCTTTCACGGTCCGATTCCAATTCTCAATAGCGACCTTTCACGGTCCGATTCCAATTCTCAATCGCGACCTTTCACGGTCCGATTTCAATTCTCAACCGCGACCTTTCACGGTCCGATTTCGAGTCTCAATCGCGACCTTTCATGGTCCCATCTCAAACAGTCAATCCCGACCTTCGCGGTCCGACCTCTACTCTCCTATCGAGACCTTCGCTGTTCGTCTTCTCGGCAACAGCAATAAGCCCGAACCCCAAGGCATGAATGCCTCGCAACAATCCCTCTTCGGCAACAGCAATAAGCCCGAACCCCAAGGCACGAACGCCTCGCAACAATCCCTCTTCGGCAACAGCAATAAGCCCGAACCTCAAGGCACGAACGCCTCGCAACAATCCCTCTTCGGCAACAGCAATAAGCCCGAACCCCAAGGCACGAATGCCTCGCAACAATCCCTCTTCGGCCATCCTCGTAAGTCCGAACACCTTTTCACTTCAGCAAGTGAACATTCATCTCCCCGGCCGCCAGTCGTAAGCCCGATCGTTCCACCTCAGCGGCAACAGCAACAAGCCCGAACCCGAGGCACGAACGCCTCGCAACAATACCTCTTCGGCCGTCCTCGTAAGCCCGAACACCTTTTCACTTGAAGTGAACATTCATCTCCGGCCGCCGGTCGTAAGCCCGATCGCTCATCCCCGAGCGGGGATAAAGCGCTGACAACAATAAGCCCCGGCACCCGAAGGCACGAACGCCCTCGTCGGCATCGCAACTCCGGTTTGAGGCGCCACACGCCTCGAAGGTTTCGAGAAGTCCCGGGTTCGGACGCCTCCCAGCCGGTCTCCATTCGGAGTACGGGTACCTCGCGAATGGTCTCATCCGAGTTTAGACGCCTCCTAACGGTCTCGCTCGGAGTCAAGGTCCCCATGCGTGGCCCTTGCCCCTTTTCGAACTACGATCGGCTTGATTCCCGCTCGGGATACGTAGGAATCCTTTTCGCTAAGGGTCCGGCGGTGACCGCCAGTCTCCTTCAAAGTAAGGCATCCCGATTTGGATCCTTATCTTTTCAACGACCCCGCCTCCTTCGGAGGAGACGTCGGCGAGGGCTAGCTTGTAAGTACCCAAATCCGGATCGTCCAAATCCGTCGGAAAGTTAACCGAAATACGTTAGCGGTCCGCTCCCGGGTTAGCGGAACTCGTTAAACTCCCGTTCTTTGTGCCAACGAGACATCCGGGGCGCCCCATGCATCCCGACGTCGAACCGTACTTAACACATGTCATCACACGTAAAAGCACGGCTTTCCACTGAAAACGCATTTTCGGCACTTTCAGGGCGTTTCGGACATTTTCCGGATTATTTTAAAAACGGACAAAATCGGGACCGGGAACAAATTCCCATGAAATTTGGTGACTCAGAGGGGCACGTGGCAGCCATGCCACCTCCCTCTAGTCACCCTTCAATCAATTTCAAAGGGAAAAGACCAAAATGCCCCTGGTTTGCAAGCCAAGTCCGGCCGGACTCACTGTGCACATTTTATGAAATTGCCGGCCAAGTCCTTCAAATTCTCAAAATACCACAAAACCCCCTGGATTCAGGCCAAGTCCGTCCGGACTCCTACTGCAAATTTCACCTATAAATAGAAATGGCTGTCAAAGCCAAATGGACAGAATTTTTACCCCAAAATTTCACCACCCCCACGGTCCAAACTGGTTTTCACCCCTCCCGAGCTCCCGTTCTGTCTCGATTCGCGTGAAACCTTCGTATTTCGGTCAAATACGCCCCTTTCAACTTCGAAACAACCTTTCGAATCACTTTCCGTGTCCCGTACACACCTCCCGAGCCAAAGGAGTCGACCCTAGCCATAGGTATAACTCCCTCTCTCTAAATCTCCCGTTCCGTCTCAGTTTACGCGCTAGTCGCTATAACCGTTTCGAACGTCGTTATTGAAATGTAGACGCCTCCGTCTAACGGGGTCCGATACGTTTTAGCCCCTCGATCCTCTTCTTTCCGTAAGAGAAGTAATCACGGGTTAAAACGGCGTTCCGACCCCTTTCCGTTTACTTTTATGTCATTTACCATTCCGGATCGATCGATCCGTTGATCGTCATTTACAATTCCGAGCCGTTTGGCCTCGTTGATCGTCATTTACAATTCCGAGCCGTTTGGCCTCGTTGATCGTCATTTACAATTCCGAGCCGTTTGGCCTCGTTGATCGTCATTTACGAATCCGGATCGTTTGATTCCGTTGATACCGCACTTTAAATACTGTCATTTACAAAGTCTGATCCGTTTGGATTGTGATAGTATTTACTTTTCAAAGTCCGAGTCGCAACCCGATTCGTTGATCGCATGTCATTTAATACGCATTTTTCCCATAAAAATCGTTAACAATGTAATGCCCGGTTCAAAACCGGAGTTCGTCCGTCGAACTCTCTTTCAAAACGCGCGAAATGACGTTCGGCCTCCGAACGCTCATCTTCAAACTCAAAGCCGCCATTTGACACTTAAAATCATTTAATACGCATTTTTCCCGTAAAAATCGTTAACAATGACTCGCACGGTTCAAAATCGACGTTTGCCACGCAAACGCTCATTTCAAACTCAAAATCGACGTTTGCCACGCAAACGCTCATTTCAAACTCAAAATCGACGTTTGCCACGCAAACGCTCATTTCAAACTCAAAATCGACGTTTGCCACACAAACGCTCATTTCAAACTCAAAGTCGACGTTTGCCACGCAAACGCTCTTTTCAACTCAAACCGACGTTTGTCATTCAAACGCTCGTCTTTTCAAAAGTCACCTAATCAACGTTTATCATTCAAACCAAGATTAAGCTTGTCATTCAAGCACCCATTTCAAAAGACACACACACACACACACACGATTTCGAGAAAGGTAGAAAGACTCGTCATGCGAGGCGTTTCGGGCGATCTCGTAATACTCTACCCGAAACGTAACTTGACCTCAGAACCTAACAATCTCTGGTACTAAAAGCTTTTTACTCGTTTTTGCTGCCAATAAAAATGATCCCCGTTTTCAAAAGCCTTTTCCTAAGTTTTTGCTACCAATAAAAACGACACCTTTTCACAAAAGTCGTTTCTCAACGTTTGGGCTCAAAATACAAAAACCGCGTGGCGACTCCTCATTTTGTTCCTTCCCATGAAGCGAGGTCTCAGACACCAACCCCTCCGCGAAAGACAACCGCCTTTTCCGCGCCCCCCGCCCGCGCGCGGAAAAGATCGGGTAATTTCAACGTGGTGACAAAGGTGGACACATTCAAGTTGTGAGATTGCGTGATCGAACATGCACTTGTGGCAAATAGATGCAATATCATTACCCTTGTTCGCATGTGCTTGCGTGTTTCAAATCGCAAAGTGTCGATGGTATGAGTTATATTCATCCTTTTTACAGCCTTGCCTCGTACTACAAGACGTGGAGTTGCTCTTTTCATCCAATCCATGACGAGGCCTATTGGAATGTAGATCATATTGTCCCACGTTTTTACCCTAACCCGGAGCATCGACGTGACAAGAAGCAAGGGAGACCCAGGTCAAGGCGACTGAGAAACTCTATGGATTGGCAAGTTGCAAAAAAAAAAAGAATAGTTGTGGGATTTGCAAGTTAGAAGGTCACACGCGAAGGAGATGTCCAACTCTTAGACAGTAAGAGTTAATTGTTATTTTTATTATTACTTCTTAAATTACGTACTTTGAACTTTTAAGTATTGTTGTTTTATTTGAAATTGTAATATTGTTTTATTTGAACTTGTAATATATTGAACTTGTAATATATTTAACTCTTGGTGGAGTATGACATCAAATATATTTGTAGTTGCGAAACTTAAAACGACCAAATGGATCAACCGCTCCATTTTATAGCAAATAAAATATGAATAAAAACTGAAATAACATTAAAATAAATAGTTAAAATTAGTGATCACATCCCGATCACATAGGATAGAAATACAAGTTCAACAGTTCAACAACACATACATTAATCAAACATTAAAATAAAGAGTTCAAATTAGTGATCACATCCCGATCACATAGGATAGAAATACAAGTTCAACAGTTCAACAACTTTTACATGAAAAACCCCTTCATGGAAAATCAGATGGGATGAAATCCTTATGGAATACCTGCAACACAAATAAACTAATGTCATTTGTTGAACAATCACCCACTCACAGTCTGTACCTAACAATTTTACCTTGAATACATTGGGAAGTGTGATGTTGAGTATATGTGTTTTACGTGAGGGGGAGAAAACAACAACCTAAAAATTACAAAAAAAACATGATTAGATGGCAATATTAATAATAGGTTCAAGTTGTTGCATTTTTAATACATCATACCTGATGAAGTATCAGAACAGAACCAACAACTATGTCATCTCCGAACTCACTCTCAGTAAACACCTTATGATGAATTGCACCACCTATTGTTCCCGTTGGATCCTATCAATTTTATCTTAATTAGTAAGATAAGACACATACTAATCATGCTAGAAAACATACAAAACTCATATGCTAACCTTCAAAGTCACCGTAGCGTCACCAAATTCATTTTCGTGTGATGGTCTTGACAACACCAACGGCAACATTAATCCTATCAAATCCATTAGGAAATCCGCCCGTGACGGTATTGAAAGGGGTAGCGGCAATCATACCATCGCCCGAGCGGTTCAAGTGCGGAGAGCCAAGGACTGCGTTCGAAATCTTTATCCTCCTTGGGATCTTCAATCGCTCTCCTCACATACTCTTGGGTCGGAATCATAGGTTCTGAGAGGATCCCCCTCTCGACGATCGAGGTTTCTGCGGCGCAAAGCCAGCGCACGTCACCGGTGGACCGGGAATCGAGACGCTCTCCTTCGCGTTGAGACAGATTTATTTGAGAGAGGTGAGAGGGTTGAGGGTTAGATGTTTGGCCTTTTTCAAAATGAGGACGGAGATTAGAAGAATTTTTGAGTCTACGATCCATATTTCGAGAGAGGAGAGAGGGTTGAGGGTTAGATGTTTGTAATGAAACTACTCCTTCCTTTTAAAGGGAATTCAAATTTGATAAATCCGGCATTAGCGGTGCGGATTTGTAAGTTAAGATAAATCCGGCATTGACGGTGCCGGATTTGTCGATGAAGATAAGATCGGCATTGGCGGTGCGGATTTGAACGTATATTATAAATGTTCAACCTATCTTCAATTAATGCACTTTTTCTTCATTACGGTTTTTGTCATATATGTGCGGGTGCACACGGTACCAACACACGAGTTGTAACACTACCAATTTTAACATGGAAAATCGGGACAAATGGGGCGATCGCCCTTTTCCATCCGCGCGTTCGCGCAAAGTTCTTGGAATTTTGGGAGCGATCGCTCCAATAAGAGGGCGACCGCTCCAAAGCCAAGCGAGCCAATAGCGGGTAATACTCCCTCCGTCCCAAAATGTTTGTCCCATTTTTGATTTTCAATTAACCCGTTATTGTATAAAACTCTTGTAATACTCCCTCCGTCCCAAAATGTTTGTCCCATTTTTGACTTTTTTGTTGAACCCGTTATTGTATAAAATGAAAAATATTATAATTACAGTGATTGCACATATGCAGTGTATTATCAAAATGTCTAATACATTTTGATCAAGAGCTGGTCATTTATTTTAGGATAAATAATTTCAAAACTTGAAGATAAATTTTATGATTGCAGCGATCCAAAAATAAATTTTTAACATAACACAATGTTTGCTTAAATTATATAATGTTTTGCTGAAAACAAACATCAGCCATACCACCAGGCACAATACAAGAAGGGAAGAAATAAAATCGATTTAGCGAGTCAAATAAAGAGGAAATTAACAACAAGTTTGTTACAAACCAAAAATAAAGATGTCTTTGGGACACACCCCAACATAAAACCAAGTTTGCATGCCAACAAAGGCATGACGAATTAAAATACAAACCAAATATGAAATATTGTTTATGAGGATCCCCTCATCAAATTAAGCCACAAACCAAAGCTGAAATTAACTAAGAGTTTTAAAATTCAACAAAAAACATTAATCTTCAGAAATGTCCACCATAGCCCGATCCATCTCCCGGTGGTGGTGGTGGCATCCGTCGAGGATGATACGGAGCAGCGAAGTCTGCTCCTCCTGTACACGATCATGTTGTGACATCCAAACATTTTGTTGTGCCCTCCAAGCTGGTTAGTCTCAATCTCCGCATCCACGCGGACGGATAAATGTTCAAAATCTCCCTCGGATCTCTAATTTGACTCTCCACGTAGCCAACTGCTCGACGGATAATAAGCAACCTCGGCCAAGATTACGCTCGCCACTCCTCCTCCTCCTCCTCCTCATCATCATCATCATCATCATCATCATCATCATCTCCAGCGTGAGGTCTCCTAGATGACCCCTCACCCCTCTTTACATTCGACATTTAGTGGTGAGGGTGAATAAGTTAATCTTTGGACCTCCTCTAATGTCCTTGTTCACTAACCTGAGGTTAAATCCCGATTTTGTTATCAGGGATGTGATCAACAATGGAAAATTATAGTTCGTATTGGCCATACCCTTAGCCGTGTTCCATATCTCCTTACTGATTATTTTTCCAAAATCAATTGTTTTTTGTTGAGCTATCATGTGCATTAGAAATGCACGTCTCCAATTAACCTCATTAAAATGAGAGGAGGGGAGGATCCTCTCACAAATAAATCTATGAAGATACTTCATCCAATTATCCATGTCTCGAGCCTTTACAACTACACCCTTCTTCACATTCCTAGGGTCAATTACCCCAAAAGTCGGAGCTAGCAAATGCAAATTTTCCTTAACTTTTTTTCCTATCTTCTCCATCTCTTTGGTGTACTCACACCCATCCTCCTCAATGTTAGTGGCTAACCCGTAATGTTGATTAATGGCATCCCTATCATAATTAACCTCTAGCCCCCGCACAAAAGACTGTCCCGTATTCCCCCGTTCAAAAACATTAGCATAAAATTCTTTGACTAAAAGTGAACTTCCATAGTTTGGGGGCTTACTCCCCAACTTTCCCCAATTGTATAGGGTAACAAAACCATCTAAATACAAGCCATTAAAATCAAATTCCCTCTCCGGGTTGAATGGCTTGTTTTCATATAACTCAAAGAATTGTTGAGCTTGAATCCCAACAAATTTAGCAGCATCATACGGGGGACCGGGAGGGGTTGGAGTGTTGGTGGTAGTGGTTCGTGATCTTTTAGGAGGCATTGTCAATCAAAACTCAAAGATAAAAAATTGGAAGCTTACTTTTGAATTGGCCGGAAATTCGCCGGAAGGTCGCCGGAATTTCGCGGGAGTCTTTGTCTTGAAAAACAAACGTGTGACAATCTTCAAAATGCACCTTAAACCTTGAATGTGTGCTTCAAAATGGATGATTGATTGATTTTGGGGTTGAAGAAAATTGGATTTGGGGTTGAAGAAGATTGAATTTGGGGTTTGAAATTTGAAATTTTAGAGAGAGAGAGAGAAAAGGAGGCGCTGGTAGGGTTATTTGATTGGGAGAGGGGGAGGTTTTTGGGATAAACCGTGCTTGGGAAATCCGCGTAGAGGGCGATCGCGCTGGGTTTAGTGAGCGATCGTGCCTTTTCTCTGTAAAAAGAGGGCGATCGCTCGTATATTTGGGTGATCGCGCATATGGAATTTATTATTTGTTTTTTAAGAAAAATAAATTTTTAATAAAAGAATCCGGAATTAGAATTTCCGGATTACATTGGGCGATCGCCCTCTATAAAGGAGCGACCTCCCTCTTGTCCGTCCCTCTTTTGTCAAATTTCAATCGGTTTTTAACGTTTTTCGTTAGTTTTTAGAATTTTCATCGGTTTTTAACGTTTTCGGTTAGTTTCTCGAAGTCCAGTTAGTTTTTAGAATTTCCGGTCGGTTTTTAACGTTTTCGGTTAGTTTTTCAGAAATATCGAGTCCATGGCAAGCTTTCATGAAATTAAAATTAACAATAATAAAAGAATAAGTTTTATAGAAAATTGACCACATCCAGGTCACGTAGGATACCGAGTCAAGGATAATTAGATGGGGTAAATTCATCGGGGATTGCGAATCCTACTCCCTCTCCTCGGCATACGACGACCACTGATCTAGATTGTTGAGATGAGGATGAGGATGATCCATCGGGACTTTCGAAAACCGCACACGAGGCAAATGGAAACTAGGCCTAAATCCCGGAATCCCGAATGTACGCTCGGGCGTCGATTATAATTGCTAGAAGAAGGGAAGGAGCTCACGAGGCGATTGCGTGAAATCAAGCGATTCATCAATTCGGTAAAAGAATTACCCGGTCTGTCGAGTGAACTCTGTCGGCGAACTCAAGCGATGCATATCACCGTATTGATCCCGTATCTACGGCTCATCCTGCAGGTTGGTATCCGCCACGCCTACAAACCCGATTCTCCCTCTGTGGATCCTCTTCGGCGGTATGATCAACCGTTGGAGGGGAGCTTGGGCTTGCGGTCGTTCTTTGCTCCCTAATATGTGTCGGTGTGTTAGTGACACATTGTTGAGTGTAATTCGCCAGTCTTCCAAGGATGTGGCATTACATTTGTATATGTACATCCCTTGGAGACTTTGAATACATTCAAAACAATGAACTAAAATTAATTAATACGGAAAAATGGTATTGTTTTTGTAAAATCATTGTATGTAATATATAACTTACCACACCCTCATAACCGAGTTGAACGTGGCTGAACCCTAGTCCCTCCACATTAGATGAATTGTGGATGAGCGATCGAGTAATACGCCTATACCATGTCAAATAGGGATGATGGTAACTCATATCCACTTCACCAAACTCTCCATCAACGACATTAAACTCCCGTTCATTCCACCTTGCTATGTCTTGATCATGTTGTTGCATCCGAGTTAACGCTGACCGACCTTGCCGACTAATCCGATGCAAGTCCAAGGCGGTGTCGCGGTCATCGGGCACACCTTGAACCATCCCAAATTGTCGCATTACGCGATGCGGAAAGTGCCATTCAACCCTCTCAAAGCGGATGAGGGCACCTTCGCCCTCCATATAGCTTGGCCACGAAGGCGAAATTCGGAGGCGGCACACCGTTGTATGGGCGCCACACAACGATCCTTCTCTAAATATGACAAGCGGTCTCGATATCCTTGCGGGTTATGGGCGATCCACGAAGTATACGACAATGGACCCTTCCACCTACATATGAAACAATTGACATAAAAAATAATGAGTAAAAAAGCGATATATTACAAAACGGATCATTTACAAAATGAAGTAATTGAAATATACCTGTAACCCATTGGTTGCAATCCGGTAAGTGTTATTTACGTATGTCTCCTAGGTTGTGTACACAACAACCTCTCCCATGCCCAAAGCTATAAAAAAATTATCATTACATACAAAGCAGATTAAGCCCACTAGCATAATGTAATCATTTATAATTGACATACGTACAATGGTTAAGAAGCCACCACACCCTTTCGAATCGTCTTTGAGATGCTACACACATCTCCCTATACAAGAAGGCCAACGCTCCACTACCCCATCTTGACCAATATTATTTATTTCCCTAAGAAGTGCGAGGTACATCAACTTCACTAGGTTATCGGACGAGACGGGCATAATGTATGACCCCAATAATAAGAAAATGTATGCTCGAGTATATGTCTCAATCATATGCTCGGACGCATTATTGGGAAGGCTGTTCAAAATGAGGGAAATGTCCTAGAACCCATCTCATTGATATCATTCCACCTCTTTTGATGATGCAGGTTGAGGGTGCAACCCCAAATAACTCCTCAACAATCTCAACCCATGCCCCGCACTCCTACTAGTTTCGAACTAGTCACCGCCATTCCGTCTACGGGAAGACCACGCACTGACATGCCAATATCCTCTAAGGTGATGGTCATCTCCCTACGAGGTAAGTGAAAATTGTGGGTCTGCTGGATGCCATCTTTCAATCAAAGCCTCAATCAAATGCCAATCATATTGTATATGACCTAATAAATACACTCCATAAAATCCGGTATTTATAAGCTTCTCTTCTATCCTCCAATCAACTCTAGGTGGAAATCTTGGACCACGCCTAGGTCTTAAATTGGGTAACTCTTGTCCCTCCCAAATATATTTAGATCTATGTGTATCCTGAGAAGTCAATACATGAGGATCGATTGGCCCAGGATCAATAAATTGTTGTTGTACATGTTGATTCATCTGAAATAAAAAAATTTAATAGTAATTAAATTTAAATGGGACTTAAAGTTTTGCTACATTTAAATAGAAAAATTGCAACATGTTTGTCAAAGTAATTATAACAAACACTTTATTTTAAACCTAACTTAAGAAAATTCTAACTAGGCAAAAATTAAATTACAATTGTTTAATTCATTGACAATCAAAAATTAAGTACATAAATCATTTTAACAACAAAATATAAAAAATGCACAAATAAAAATTCTTAAAAAAATTTATATAGCTAAAATTAACAACTCAAAACAAACCATTTTTAAGTACCAAACTAACACTTTCTCTCACAACTCTTTAAACTTCTTCTCTTCTCCTTCTCCTTCTCCTTAATTCTTTCTTTCTCTATCTCACTCTCTGCACTCCTTCTTCTTCCTTTCTTCCATGAACAATAAGAGTTAATGGTGGCAGGAATTTAAAATTTGAATTCGGAAATGGCAGCCACGGATTCAAATTAAAGCAAATCCGGAATTTGCATTTCCGGATTTGAAGATACGCATCTAAGGAGCGATCGCCCCTTAAGTAGAGCGATCGCCCTCTCCTTTTTTCAGAATATATTTTTTTTATTTGCTTTATTTCTTTTTTGGAAAAAAAAAATAAAAATAGAATCCGGAATTGGTACCGCCGGAGTACACATGAGCGATCGCTCTATTTTAGGGCGCGATCGCCCCCTATTTACGGAATTATTATTTTCGGAAATTCAATTTTGGAAAACAAAAAAAAAAAAAATCAAATCCGGAATTGGTAATTCCGGATTTCATAATCCGGAATTACCAATTCCGGATTTCAAGTCAAAAGTGCTAGTTTGGTACTTAAGTTTTTGAAAATGTTATTTTGATATATAAATTTTTAAAAAGCTATATTTAAAAAAAAAAATCCTCATGGCATGTGCAAGTATATACATTTATATTATAATTTTTTTCATTGTTCAAGATTATTGTGAATTGTATTGCTGTTACAACTAACTTGTTGTTCAATGAAAATGTTTACGGTGGCTAATAGTTTCAGAAAAAGAATCTATAAGCTTGAGGGTTAAGTGGTCAGATATGATGGTAATTAAGGGATAAAATAGGGAGAGTGATCAAAAGAGTACACTAAGATCCTCGTTTTTTATGTATAGTATTTATATATGTGTGTGCTTCTGCTTGTGTTCATGTAGTCAATAAATGTTTGTTTGTCATTTTAGTGGTAAAATAGAAATATATGTAGACAAACTTATGGCCAAGTGTGTAAATAAACTTGTATCCGTTCACATGCTGCTGAATGCTATTATTTTTTGCTTGTTCTGAGTTCATATAATGGTGGCTGTCGAGATGTTCTTGTTTTATATTCTAGTTGCTTTTGCAAATTGGAACCACCCATCTCTGTTAGATTTCTTATGCATTCTTACGTATGTGGATCCTCATTTTGTTGCTCTGCTGATTTACTGTCAACATTTTGTTTCTCTTGTTCTGTCTCTTAAAGGTGTGGGCAATTGCAAATTCAAAAAGACAAGGTTTTCTTGGTTTTAAAGAATTCGTAATGGCAATGTAGATTCTTATTTGTTCCTGTTCTCTTTTGTTATATGAACTACTTTTATTGTTTCTGATACGTCCTTACTTTCTTATTCTAGATAATATCACTGGGTCAAGCCGGACATGCGCTCACCGGTGATCTCGTACATGCTGAAGGTAAGAAGTCTCATTGATAGGATTTTCAGATTTTACTCATCATGCTTGAATTATTGAATATTTATTGATTATGATATGTCTTTAAGTAGATTTTTGACTTTTTGTATAGATCTAAAGAAAAAATGATAGTTTTTATTTTCAATAAATATTTTATTGCTTATTATAAGAGTACTCGTATCGATTATTTAATAATGATGTTACCAGTACATAACTTTCAAATATGAAGTCAATATTTAGATATTTAGATATTTTGACATTTTAGATCTACAGAAAAATGATTTTTTTTTTGATATTTTCAATATTACTTTTATACATATTATGTATAGATCTAAAGTAAAATGATAGTTTTTATTTAGAAAAATTATTTTATTGCTTATACAAGTGTACTCGTTTCGATTCTTTAATATTGGTGTTCCAAGATTATAAGTGTCGAATATGAACTCATTAAAAAATTCTTGGTATACATTGTTTTTTAAGAAAAAATGTACAACACTTTAAGCATAATAGATTCTTGCTCCAGTTTAACTCATGTATTTGTTTAATTACAGATGCGGATGGACGCATTACGGGCGGCTATGCTACGAAGTTTTTCGCCATGTCCAAATTGTCTTGACAAGATCTCAAGCAGGTGTCTTTCATATTTGCTCAATCAAATTGCTTATATCATCCCCTATTTATATCTGCTTGTGTTTTTCTATGTTTGGATCCTCCCCAAAAGGAGAATATCTAAATGCTTATTCTGACATTGGCTCATTGAATTTCAATGTTTTTGTTTCAAGAGTAGTCGATATTTTGCTAGATATGGTTGGTAATTTGTTTATTAATGGCGTCTTTGGTTCTCTGTTTAATTATTACATGTGTCCATGGCACCTCTCATGGCATGTGCAAGTATATACATTTATGTTATTATTTTTTTCATTGTTCAAGATTTTTGTGAATTGTATTGCAGTTACAACTATGAAGGAAAAAACCATTCATATACAAAGCCCAAAAAGAGATTGATGCATAAGGGAAAGACAAAGAAAAAAAGCAATAAATTGAAGACAGGTAAAGACTCATAAATCTTAACTCTATATCACCATATTGAATAGTAATCTTATACAGAATATTTTCATGAGTTGTTTATGAACAATGTTCTTTGAAATGCATACAATTAATTTCAAGAAAAAAAATAGTTAAATAAAACATAGTAGAATTACCTTGAACTGATTCACCAGACTTTCTCTTGACACCGATAGTCATGGATCTTGTAATCCTCATTCTTGTTACTTCCAAAACTTAAGCTCTTCTGAATATGAAGTTTTCTTGATAAAATGAAGGGTGTAATGAGGATAGGGAAAGAGTTGTACTCTTATTTGAATGGAATCTGAACAGTCAAAAACAGCTGCCCTTGAGAATATACAGCTTGATTTAAAAAATTTCCAAAACTGACCTCCATTGAACCTAACCAATGAATTTAATGTAACCATCTGAATTTACCCATCATTAGTGTCAGGACTGCAATAACAAATGGGTTTATTAGCTGAATTGTAAAAACTTATTTAATTTTACTTCATCAATTAGACAAAAAAAATTTTGACTAATTGATTGACCTTATCATTGAAAAAATAGTTACTTTGGATTTTATTTTGAAATTATATTTATTTCATGGACATATGCGAATCTATCATTTTTCATTTTTTTTTTTGTATTTAGTGAAGTTGATGAATATTATATTTTAGTCTGCATTGATTACCTTTTTCATTTTTTCATTTTTTCCACTTTCTGTTTTATCTTTTTCATTTTTTCTACTTTCTGTTTAAATGAATATTTTTTGTTCTATTTTTGTCTATAAAGCTGCTTTTCTGAGTTTATATAATGTTGGCTGTCGAGATGTTCTTGTTTTATATTCTAGTTGCTTTTGCAAATTGGAACCACCCATCTCTGTTAGATTTCTTATGTATTCTTGCGTATGTGGATCCTTGTTTTGTTGCTGCTGATTTACTGTCAACATTTTGTTTCTCTTGTTCTGTCTCTTAAAGGTGTGGGCAATTGCAAATTCAAAAAGACAAGGATTTCTTGGTTTTAAAGAATTCGTAACGGCAATGCAGGTTCTTATTTGTTCCTGTTCTCTTTTGTTATATGAACTACTTTTGTTGTTTCTGATATGACCTTACTTTCTTATTCTAGATAATATCACTGGGTCAAGCCGGACATGCGCTCACCGGTGATCTCGTACATGCTGAAGGTAAGCAGTCTCATTGTTAGCATTTTCAGATTTTACTCATCATGCTTGAATTATTGAATATTTGTTGAATTTTTCTTATCAGGTCCACTTTAATTTTTCATGCATTCTTTCCTTTTCAATGCAAAAGGTCTTGATTGTTCTTTTCATGGTAATCTGCTTATTTGGTGTTTTCTGTGCTGATTGATTCAATGTTGCCTTCTAGTTTGGCTGGTTGCTTATCTTGTTTAAGTTGCCAGCTTGATCAGGATGTTCATACTTGTGTTGCATCCATATTGGGTCCACTTACAAAATTTCAGTTTTGGCATTCAGCTAGTTGACTAAAGTGAATAACTATATATTGGGTATTCACCGACTTAACAAACTGATATTTCGACTTGTCCAAATCGGGGAGTGACATGCTATCATATTTAGTTGAAGCCTGGGGAAATAGTGGGTTTTAAACTGTAAATAACTATCCATGCTTATGTTTTTTAGTCTGAGGCCATGCGATACTTGTGATAAAGATTGATGCACTTACAAATGATTTATACTGTAATGCGAATAACGCTTTTAGAAACTCTAAAATATTTGGAATATGTACAACAGTTGAGCAGAACTTTCATGAGCATGTGTAATATAAATTTGTTTAACTCCATTTAATAAGAGTCAATATGCATACATTACTGTGTTTAAGCTTTAGAAACTCTAAAATATTTGGAATATGTACAACAGTTGAGCAGAACTTTCATGAGCATGTGTAATATAAATTTGTTTAACTCCATTTAATAAGAGTCAATATGCATACATTACTGTGTTTAAGCATTCTTATGGAGGCATGATATTGAGTTCAGTTTCACCACATTACAGAATATGAACGTAGCTGTTCGCGATGAAACCCTCCTGCAACTTCCAGTACCTATTATGTTTGTACAGGTATAAACCTTTTTTTAAAGTATTTCATCGTAAAAACAACTCAGCAGCCTATACACGGGTTGAACATCATCACATTGTAGAGTCCATGCTTAAGGTTTAGAAAATCCTATTAATATAGAAACTTCAATATATGAGATTTAGCTTACTGCTTCAATATTTTCAAATCTATTCTTACTTTCCATCTGTTTCTTAGTTCAACATTCAATAGCCGGCATTCTTCACCTACATATTAACCCCCCAAGGGAGTTAGATAACCCAAAAAAAGTAAGCTTTCCAGCCTTGCGATAACCAAAATAAATACCATTCCATGAGATAAGCACCAATAATCCCAAATATCAACTTGAGTAGCTCAAAAGTAAGCCTTCCAGCTTTAGAAAAGAGACGAACCAAAACATAAACCATGCAAAAAAAATACTTAAAAGAGTTTAAAACAAATAACAAAATCAGCCTTTACTCTCCATTAGTACTTCTCAATCTTGACAGTCTTCAAGTTCTTCAGTTGATCTTTAGTTGTTGATCCACTATCATCCACGGGATTGCTTGTTGCAGTATCCTCCATATTGAAAAAACTTCTTTTAACTCCAACATTGTTAGGAGACTTCTCGTCATTATCACTCACAGAGTCACTGATCTGTAATTTTAATTTTTTTTAATTTATATGCTAAATGTTAGATATAGATAGTGGACTTTTTAGATTATCATAAAAATATTAATAAAGCAGGAAAAGTACCTCAATTACTTCTTCACCAGCTGCCTTCAACTCGGACAAGATATCGTTCCTCTATTATTTTGAAATACACAGTTTAGTACTTTTTACAAGGGTGAATAATTATATGAATGAAATTAATTTCTCTAATTACCTTTTTTATTAGAAAATTTGTTTTCAGATATTTCTGTACAATATCTTTGTCGTCACAAACTCTTCCAACTGAGTAATGTTTTTTTTTCCCATTAATGTTCTCTTCCTTGACGTTGACCTTGAAAATAGCAGTTCTTCCAACCAAATTTGTTATCTCATCCGGACAAAAAACATTATTTTCCATTGTTTTACCATCATTTGAAACCTAAACAACAACCATTAAATCAACCATTGTATTGCAGTTACAACTATGAAGGAAAAAATCATTCATATACAAAGCCCAAAAAGAGATTGATGCATAAGGGAAAGACAAAGAAAAAAAAGCAATAAATTGAAGACAGGTAAAGACTCATAAATCTTAACTCTATATCACCATATTGAATAGTAATCTTATACAGAATATTTTCATGAGTTGTTTATGAACAATGTTCTTTGAAATGCATACAATTAATTTCTAGAAAAAAAAATAGTTAAATAAAACATAGTAGAATTACCTTGAACTGATTCACCAGACTTTTTCTTGACACCGATAGTCATGGATCTTGTAATCCTCATTCTTGTTACTTTCAAAACTTAAGCTCTTCTGAATATGAAGTTTTCTTGATAAAATGAAGGGTGTAATGAGGATAGGGAAAGAGCTGTACTCTTATTTGAATGGAATACGAGCAGGTCAAAAGCAGTGCCCTTGAGAATATACGGCTTGATTTAAAAATTTCCAAAGCTGACCTCCATTGAACCTAACCAATGAATTTAATGTAACCATCCGAATTTACCCATCATTAGTGTTAGAATTTGCAATAACAAATGGGTTTATTAGCTGAATTGTAAAAACTTATTTAATTTTACTTCATCAATTAGACAAATTTTTTTTTTGACTAATTGATTGACCTTATCATTGAAAAAATAGTTACTTTGGATTTTCTTTTGAAATTATATTTATTTCATGGACATATGCGAATCTATCATTTTTCATTTTTTTTTTGTATTTAGTGAAGTTGATGAATATTATATTTTAGTCTGCATTGATTATCTTTTTCATTTTTTCATTTTTTCCACTTTCTGTTTTATCTTTTTCATTTTTTCTACTTTCTGTTTAAATGAATATTTTTTGTTCTATTTTTGTCTATAAAGCTGCTTTTCTGAGTTTATATAATGTTGGCTGTCGAGATGTTCTTGTTTTATATTCTAGTTGCTTTTGCAAATTGGAACCACCCATCTCTGTTAGATTTCTTATGTATTCTTACGTATGTGGATCCTCGTTTTGTTCTTTGTGATTTCTTGTCAACATTTTGTTTCTCTTGTTCTGTCTCTTAAAGGTGTGGGCAATTGCAAATTCAAAAAGACAAGGATTTCTTGGTTTTAAAGAATTCGTAACGGCAATGCAGGTTCTTATTTGTTCCTCTTCTCTTTTGTTATATGAACTACTTTTGTTGTTTCTGATATGTCCTTACTTTCTTATTCTAGATAATATCACTGGGTCAAGCCGGACATGCGCTCACCGGTGATCTCGTACATCTTTGAAGGTAAGCGAGTCTCATTGTTAGCATTTTGATTTTACTCATCATGCTTGAATTATTGAATATTTGTTGATTTTTTCTTATCAGGTCCACTTTAATTTTTCATGCATTCTTTCCTTTTCAATGCAAAAGGTCTTGATTGTTCTTTTCATGGTAATCTGCTTATTTGGTGTTTTAAATGTCTTTGATTGATTCAATGTTGCCTTCTAGTTTGGTGGTTGCTTATCTTGTTTAAGTTGCCGGCTTGATCGGATGTTCATACTTGTGTTGCATCCATATTGGGTCCACTTACAAAATTTCGGTTTTGGCATTCGGCTAGTTGACTAAATTGAATAACTATATATTGGGTATTCACCGAGCTTAACAAGCGATATTTCGACTTGTCCAAATCGGGAGTGACATGCTATCATATTTAGTTGAAGCACAGGGAAATAGTGGGTTTTAAGCGTAAATAACTATCCATGCTTATGTTTTTAGTACGAGGCCATGCGATACTTGTGATAAAGATTGATGCACTTACAAATGATTTATCTTTGTAATGCGAATAACGCTTTTAGAAACTCTAAAATATTTGGAATATGTACAACGGTTGAGCGAGAACTTTCATGAGCATGTGTAATATAAATTTGTTTAACTCCATTTAATAAGAGTCAATATGCATACATTCTTTTGTGTTTAAGCTTTAGAAACTCTAAAATATTTGGAATATGTACAACGGTTGAGCGGAACTTTCATGAGCATGTGTAATATAAATTTGTTTAACTCCATTTAATAAGAGTCAATATGCATACATTCTTGTGTTTAAGCATTCTTATGGAGGCATGATATTGAGTTCGGTTTCACCACATTGCGAGAATATGAACGTAGTACATTCGCGATGAAACCCTCCTGCAACTTCCAGTACCTATTATGTTTGTCCAGGTATAAACCTTTTTTTAAAGTATTTCATCGTAAAAACAACTCAGCAGCCTATACACGGCTTGAACATCATCACATTGTAGAGTCCATGCTTAAGGTTTAGAAAATCCTATTAATATAGAAACTTCAATATATGAGATTTAGCTTCTTTGCTTCAATATTTTCAAATCTATTCTTACTTTCCATCTGTTTCTTAGTTCAACATTCAATAGCCGGCATTCTTCACCTACATATTAACCCCCCAAGGGAGTTAGATAACCCAAAAAAAAAAGTAAGCTTTCCAGCCTTGCGATAACCAAAATAAATACCATTCCATGAGATAAGCACCAATAATCCCAAATATCAACATGAGTAGCTCAAAAGTAAGCCTTCGACTTTAGAAAAGAGACGAACCAAAACATAAACCATGCAAAAAAATACTTAAAAGAGTTTAAAACAAATAACAAAACCGGCCTTTACTCTCCATTAGTACTTCTCAATCTTGACGGTCTTCAAGTTCTTCAGTTGATCTTTAGTTCTTTGATCCACTATCATCCACGGGATTGCTTGTTGCAGTATCCTCCATATTGAAAAAACTTCTTTTAACTCCAACATTGTTAGGAGACTTCTAGTCATTATCACTCACAGAGTCAACGATACTGTAATTTTAATTTTTTTAATTTATATGCTAAATGTTAGATATAGATAGTGGACTTTTTAGATTATCATAAAAATATTAATAAAGCGGGAAAAGTACCTCAATTACTTCTTCACCGTTGCCTTAAACTCGGACAAGATATCGTTCCTCTATTATTTTGAAATACACAGTTTAGTACTTTTTACAAGGGTGAATAATTATATGAATGAAATTAATTTCTCTAATTACCTTTTTTATTAGCACATTTGTTTTCAGATATTTCTGTACAATATCTTTGTCGTCACAAACTCTTCCAACTGAGTAATGTTTTTTTTCCCCATTAATGTTCTCTTCCTTGACGTTGACCTTGAAAATAGCAGTTCTTCCAACCAAATTTGTTATCTCATCCGGACAAAAAACATTATTTTCCATTGTTTTACCATCATTTGAAACCTAAACAACAACCATTAAATCAACCATTGTATTGCAGTTACAACTATGAAGGAAAAAACCATTCATATACAAAGCCCAAAAAGAGATTGATGCATAAGTGAAAGACAAAGAAAAAAAGCAATAAATTGAAGACAGGTAAAGACTCATAAATCTTAACTCTATATCACCATATTGAATAGTAATCTTATACAGAATATTTTCATGAGTTGTTTATGAACAATGTTCTTTGAAATGCATACAATTAATTTCTAGAAAAAAAAATAGTTAAATAAAACATAGTAGAATTACCTTGAACTGATTCACCAGACTTTTTCTTGACACCGATAGTCATGGATCTTGTAATCCTCATTCTTGTTACTTCCAAAACTTAAGCTCTTCTGAATATGAAGTTTTCTTGATAAAATGAAGGGTGTAATGAGGATAGGGAAAGAGCTGTACTCTTATTTGAATGGAATCTGAACAGTCAAAAACAGCTGCCCTTGAGAATATACGACTTGATTTAAAAATTTCCAAAGCCCGACCTCCATTGAACCTAACCAATGAATTTAATGTAACCATCCGAATTTACCCATCATTAGTGTTAGGATCGCAATAACAAATGGGTTTATTAGCCGAATTGTAAAAACTTATTTAATTTTACTTCATCAATTAGACAAATTTTTTTTTGACTAATTGATTGACCTTATCATTGAAAAAATAGTTACTTTGGATTTTCTTTTGAAATTATATTTATTTCATGGACATATGCGAATCTATCATTTTTCATATTTTTTTTTGTATTTAGTGAAGTTGATGAATATTATATTTTAGTCTGCATTGATTATCTTTTTCATTTTTTCATTTTTTCCACATTCTGTTTTATCTTTTTCATTTTTTCTACTTTCTGTTTAAATGAATATTTTTTGTTCTATTTTTTTCTATAAAGCTGCTTTTCTGAGTTTATATAATGTTGGCTGTCGAGATGTTCTTGTTTTATATTCTAGTTGCTTTTGCAAATTGGAACCACCCATCTCTGTTAGATTTCTTATGTATTCTTACGTATGTGGATCCTCGTTTTGTTGCTGCTGATTTACTGTCAACATTTTGTTTCTCTTGTTCTGTCTATTAAAGGTGTGGGCAATTGCAAATTCAAAAAGACAAGGATTTCTTGGTTTTAAAGAATTCGTAACGGCAATGCAGGTTCTTATTTGTTCCTGTTCTCTTTTGTTATATGAACTACTTTTGTTGTTTCTGATATGTCCTTACTTTCTTATTCTAGATAATATCACTGGGTCAAGCCGGACATGCGCTCACCGGTGATCTCGTACATCTTTGAGAAGGTAAGCGAGTCTCATTGTTAGCATTTTCAGATTTTACTCATCATGCTTGAATTATTGAATATTTGTTGATTTTTTCTTATCAGGTCCACTTTAATTTTTCATGCATTCTTTCCTTTTCAATGCAAAAGGTCTTGATTGTTCTTTTCATGGTAATCTGGTTATTTGGTGTTTTCTGTGCTGATTGATTCAATGTTGCCTTCTAGTTTGGCTGGTTGCTTATCTTGTTTAAGTTGCCAGCTTGATCAGGATGTTCATACTTGTGTTGCATCCATATTGGGTCCACTTACAAAATTTCGGTTTGGCATTCGGCTAGTTGACTAAAGTGAATAACTATATATTGGGTATTCACCGACTTAACAAACCGATATTTCGACTTGTCCAAATCGGGAGTGACATGCTATCATATTTAGTTGAAGCCTGGGGAAATAGTGGGTTTTAAACTGTAAATAACTATCCATGCTTATGTTTTTTAGTCTGAGGCCATGCGATACTTGTGATAAAGATTGATGCACTTACAAATGATTTATACTGTAATGCGAATAACGCTTTTAGAAACTTTAAAATATTTGGAATATGTACAACAGTTGGAGCGTAGACTTTCATGAGCATGTGTAATATAAATTTGTTTAACTCCATTTAATAAGAGTCAATATGCATACATTACTGTGTTTAAGCTTTAGAAACTCTAAAATATTTGGAATATGTACAACAGTTGAGCAGAACTTTCATGAGCATGTGTAATATAAATTTGTTTAACTCCATTTAATAAGAGTCAATATGCATACATTACTGTGTTTAAGCATTCTTATGGAGGCATGATATTGAGTTCAGTTTCACCACATTGCAGAATATGAACGTAGCTGTTCGCGATGAAACCCTCCTGCAACTTCCAGTACCTATTATGTTTGTACAGGTATAAACCTTTTTTTAAAGTATTTCATCGTAAAAACAACTCAGCGGCTTTATCATACACGGGTTGAACATCATCACATTGTAGAGTCCATGCTTAAGGTTTAGAAAATCCTATTAATATAGAAACTTCAATATATGAGATTTAGCTTACTGCTTCAATATTTTCAAATCTATTCTTACTTTCCATCTGTTTCTTAGTTCAACATTCAATAGCCGGCATTCTTCACCTACATATTAACCCCCCAAGGGAGTTAGATAACCCAAAAAAAAAAGTAAGCTTTCCAGCCTTGCGATAACCAAAATAAATACCATTCCATGAGATAAGCACCAATAATCCCAAATATCAACATGAGTAGCTCAAAAGTAAGCCTTCCAGCTTTAGAAAAGAGACGAACCAAAACATAAACCATGCAAAAAAAATACTTAAAAGAGTTTAAAACAAATAACAAAACCAGCCTTTACTCTCCATTAGTACTTCTCAATCTTGACAGTCTTCAAGTTCTTCAGTTGATCTTTAGTTGCGATCCACTATCATCCACGGGATTGCTTTGTTGCATAAAGATCCTCCATATTGAAAAAACTTCTTTTAACTCCAACATTGTTAGGAGACTTCTAGTCATTATCACTCACAGAGTCACTGATCTGTAATTTTAATTTTTTTTAATTTATATGCTAAATGTTAGATATAGATAGTGGACTTTTTAGATTATCATAAAAATATTAATAAAGCAGGAAAAGTACCTCAATTACTTCTTCACCAGCTGCCTTAAACTCGGACAAGATATCGTTCCTCTATTATTTTGAAATACACAGTTTAGTACTTTTTACAAGGGTGAATAATTATATGAATGAAATTAATTTCTCTAATTACCTTTTTTATTAGCACATTTGTTTTCAGATATTTCTGTACAATATCTTTGTCGTCACAAACTCTTCCAACTGAGTAATGTTTTTTTTCCCCATTAATGTTCTCTTCCTTGACGTTGACCTTGAAAATAGCAGTTCTTCCAACCAAATTTGTTATCTCATCCGGACAAAAAACATTATTTTCCATTGTTTTACCATCATTTGAAACCTAAACAACAACCATTAAATCAACCATTGTATTGCAGTTACAACTATGAAGGAAAAAACCATTCATATACAAAGCCCAAAAAGAGATTGATGCATAAGTGAAAGACAAAGAAAAAAAGCAATAAATTGAAGACAGGTAAAGACTCATAAATCTTAACTCTATATCACCATATTGAATAGTAATCTTATACAGAATATTTTCATGAGTTGTTTATGAACAATGTTCTTTGAAATGCATACAATTAATTTCTAGAAAAAAAATAGTTAAATAAAACATAGTAGAATTACCTTGAACTGATTCACCAGACTTTTTCTTGACACCGATAGTCATGGATCTTGTAATCCTCATTCTTGTTACTTCCAAAACTTAAGCTCTTCTGAATATGAAGTTTTCTTGATAAAATGAAGGGTGTAATGAGGATAGGGAAAGAGCTGTACTCTTATTTGAATGGAATCTGAACAGTCAAAAACAGCTGCCCTTGAGAATATACAGCTTGATTTAAAAAATTTCCAAAACTGACCTCCATTGAACCTAACCAATGAATTTAATGTAACCATCTGAATTTACCCATCATTAGTGTTAGGACTGCAATAACAAATGGGTTTATTAGCTGAATTGTAAAAACTTATTTAATTTTACTTCATCAATTAGACAAATTTTTTTTTGACTAATTGATTGACCTTATCATTGAAAAAATAGTTACTTTGGATTTTCTTTTGAAATTATATTTATTTCATGGACATATGCGAATCTATCATTTTTCATATTTTTTTTTTGTATTTAGTGAAGTTGATGAATATTATATTTTAGTCTGCATTGATTATCTTTTTCATTTTTTCATTTTTTCCACTTTCTGTTTTATCTTTTTCATTTTTTCTACTTTCTGTTTAAATGAATATTTTTTGTTCTATTTTTTTCTATAAAGCTGCTTTTCTGAGTTTATATAATGTTGGCTGTCGAGATGTTCTTGTTTTATATTCTAGTTGCTTTTGCAAATTGGAACCACCCATCTCTGTTAGATTTCTTATGTATTCTTACGTATGTGGATCCTCGTTTTGTTGCTGCTGATTTACTGTCAACATTTTGTTTCTCTTGTTCTGTCTCTTAAAGGTGTGAGCAATTGCAAATTCAAAAAGACAAGGATTTCTTGGTTTTAAAGAATTCGTAACGGCAATGCAGGTTCTTATTTGTTCCTGTTCTCTTTTGTTATATGAACTACTTTTGTTGTTTCTGATATGACCTTACTTTCTTATTCTAGATAATATCACTGGGTCAAGCCGGACATGCGCTCACCGGTGATCTCGTACATGCTTTGAAGGTAAGGCCTCATTGTTAGCATTTTCAGATTTTACTCATCATGCTTGAATTATTGAATATTTGTTGAATTTTTCTTATCAGGTCCACTTTAATTTTTCATGCATTCTTTCCTTTTCAATGCAAAAGGTCTTGATTGTTCTTTTCATGGTAATCTGCTTATTTGGTGTTTTCTGTGCTGATTGATTCAATGTTGCCTTCTAGTTTGGCTGGTTGCTTATCTTGTTTAAGTTGCCAGCTTGATCAGGATGTTCATACTTGTGTTGCATCCATATTGGGTCCACTTACAAAATTTCAGTTTTGGCATTCAGCTAGTTGACTAAAGTGAATAACTATATATTGGGTATTCACCGACTTAACAAACTGATATTTCGACTTGTCCAAATCGGGAGTGACATGCTATCATATTTAGTTGAAGCACAGGGAAATAGTGGGTTTTAAAGCGTAAATAACTATCCATGCTTATGTTTTTTAGTCTGAGGCCATGCGATACTTGTGATAAAGATTGATGCACTTACAAATGATTTATACTGTAATGCGAATAACGCTTTTAGAAACTTTAAAATATTTGGAATATGTACAACAGTTGAGCAGAACTTTCATGAGCATGTGTAATATAAATTTGTTTAACTCCATTTAATAAGAGTCAATATGCATACATTACTGTGTTTAAGCTTTAGAAACTCTAAAATATTTGGAATATGTACAACAGTTGAGCAGAACTTTCATGAGCATGTGTAATATAAATTTGTTTAACTCCATTTAATAAGAGTCAATATGCATACATTACTGTGTTTAAGCATTCTTATGGAGGCATGATATTGAGTTCAGTTTCACCACATTGCAGAATATGAACGTAGCTGTTCGCGATGAAACCCTCCTGCAACTTCCAGTACCTATTATGTTTGTATAGGTATAAACCTTTTTTTAAAGTATTTCATCGTAAAAACAACTCAGCAGCCTATACACGGGTTGAACATCATCACATTGTAGAGTCCATGCTTAAGGTTTAGAAAATCCTATTAATATAGAAACTTCAATATATGAGATTTAGCTTACTGCTTCAATATTTTCAAATCTATTCTTACTTTCCATCTGTTTCTTAGTTCAACATTCAATAGCCGGCATTCTTCACCTACATATTAACCCCCCAAGGGAGTTAGATAACCCAAAAAAAAAAGTAAGCTTTCCAGCCTTGCGATAACCAAAATAAATACCATTCCATGAGATAAGCACCAATAATCCCAAATATCAACATGAGTAGCTCAAAAGTAAGCCTTCCAGCTTTAGAAAAGAGACGAACCAAAACATAAACCATGCAAAAAAAATACTTAAAAGAGTTTAAAACAAATAACAAAACCAGCCTTTACTCTCCATTAGTACTTCTCAATCTTGACAGTCTTCAAGTTCTTCAGTTGATCTTTAGTTGCTGATCCACTATCATCCACGGGATTGCTTGTTGCAGTATCCTCCATATTGAAAAAACTTCTTTTAACTCCAACATTGTTAGGAGACTTCTAGTCATTATCACTCACAGAGTCACTGATCTGTAATTTTAATTTTTTTTAATTTATATGCTAAATGTTAGATATAGATAGTGGACTTTTTAGATTATCATAAAAATATTAATAAAGCAGGAAAAGTACCTCAATTACTTCTTCACCAGCTGCCTTCAACTCGGACAAGATATCGTTCCTCTATTATTTTGAAATACACAGTTTAGTACTTTTTACAAGGGTGAATAATTATATGAATGAAATTAATTTCTCTAATTACCTTTTTTATTAGCAAATTTGTTTTCAGATATTTCTGTACAATATCTTTGTCGTCACAAACTCTTCCAACTGAGTAATGTTTTTCTTCCCCATTAATGTTCTCTTCCTTGACGTTGACCTTGAAAATAGCAGTTCTTCCAACCAAATTTGTTATCTCATCCGGACAAAAAACAATATTTTCCATTGTTTTACCATCATTTGAAACCTAAACAACAACCATTAAATCAACCATTATGAAAATAGCAGTTCTTGTTCATATTCTTGCAGAATATGAAGGGAGCTGTTCGCGATGAAACCCTCCTTCAACTGCCAGTTCCTATTATGATTGTACAGGTATAAACCTTTGTTAAAGTAGCATTTAATTTACCTTTTCTTTATCTCAAATGACATGCAGAAATGAAAGTAGCTCAGAATTAAGTTATAGTAAATGTTTATTTTGAAATCTTTGATGGGTATTCACTTTTTCTTTCTATTTTTTGTTCTCTTAGTTTCTTGATTTACTTGATATTGAGCTGACCAGGTGTGTGTGTGTGTGAAAATAGGTGCTGCTAATAACTGTATGTTCAACAATGGGGTCTCTGATTCAATGCTTCAGAAGGACATAGATTATGCTTGTGAAAGTGGAGCTGATTGTACCCAAATCCTACAAAATGGGCCTTGTTACCAACCCAACACCATTAAAGATCACTGCAATTATGTCAGAAACAGCTATTATCAAAGAGTACTTCTTTTTCCAATGACTAAAGATTTCTGTGACTACCCTTCATCTGCAAGCTCAGGGTATGATATCTATCCAGATCTTGAAATTTCTGTTTTAATTTTTTACATCAGTTTTTTGAATTTCAGAATAAAGAGTACTTTTTCCAATGACTAAAGATTTATGTGTTTATGTGGGCAAAAGGGTATTTACCTGGACATATTTCTGTTTTAGATCCAAAGGTGCTTTTCCCTATAAGTGTCTCACATGCATGATCCCATAGCATAAACGTACCGCTATCATTTCCTGAAATGATAGATACCTTTACCTTGTACCTTGGAGTTGCATTTGACTCAATCTTTTTGCATTGTTTACACATAAAGCCATTCTCTTCAAGGGTCAACTTCTTCATACAATGACGACAACTTATGAAATTCCAACTTCCTTCCGAGTATACTTCAGAAATTTGTCCAACAACCCATTGAAATCCATCCTACAAGAATTCAAATTGTTAAAAAAATATGTAATAGATAGACTTCGCTATTTAAATCAACAATTTTTAACATTATTCCCGTACCTGTTTACACATCTTCAAGTCCGCAACAGATTTGACTTCAACAGAACCACTACTCAACTCCTCATTACTCGACATATTGCTCTTTGATGGCATATCACTAATCTTCTGTGATGAGTTTGAGTCATCCGAAAAAAACCTATAGTTATATCGAAACAAAAGTTAGTTATACCATATTAAGAATATCGTTGTTATTTCAAAAAATCGAGTAAATTTATACCTCTTTAGCTCTTCAATTTCTGGAAAACAGCTATCAACATATATCTTCGTTGCAAAAATGCATTTGACAAAGAAATTTTTCCTGTATGATGATACAAGTATTACATATTAATAAATGTTTCATTGTAGGGTGTTATAATAGTATGATTACTATCTATTTTTATTTATATACACTTCTGAGCAAATTTACCTAGATAGGAACTTGGCTTCATCAAGGAAAGAACGACTATTAGGGGGCCATCAACAGCAAGATCAATATATCTCAGAATTTGAATGGCATAATCATCCCAAAGTGTGCATGTTAATTTATTTTTACTGCATTTTCAAGTTAGAAGGATTGTTAAATACAACTGACTGACTTCTATTTGTAGTAATAAAGATAATTACTTACATTTTTTTTTAATTTTAACTCATAAACCAAGATCTGATATTCAAACTTGTATTTTTAAAACTGTACAGATTTTATTTTTGTAAGAATAAGAGGAAAAAAAGGTTTTAAGAATCAGAGGGAAAAAATGTTTTTTATTTCCAATATTTATGTTTTTTCAATCATAAAACAAAACCTGCTATCTTCAATCTCTATTTCAACAAATTTGGCATCATTTTTGTATCTGAGTGCTCCCTTCCCAACCAATTTGCCAATAACATCTGAAATTATCAAATAAATTTCTGTATTAGACAATATGAAAATTATGGCTATATGCATGCATGCGGAAATGAGTGTCTAAATAACCAAATAATGAAAGAAAAGCATATTACCTATTAGTTCAGAATTGACAGCATCTTCAATTGCATAAACTTGTGGATATGTCTTTAGGTTGAAGAAATGATGTTTGGGGAAATTTTTGCCAGTTACTGACATTATAACCGTGGAGTCTATGAAAATAACCTTGCATGGTTGGGCCACAATTTTGTACTTTCCACGATTGTCCACTACAAGAACATTAGAAATAACATACACGTTTTGCTCTCTAAGCTTGCCCTTGAACTTTTCTAGGAAAGAACTTGGAATAGTTGCTTGTATTCTTCCTCCCTAAGTAGAAAAAATCAAAGATATTATATCATTTAAGAAATTCTGTTAAGACTAAAAGTAATGTACTTGGACATAGATTATGCTTGGGGAATAGTTGCTTGTATTCTTCCTCCCTTGGCTTCAAAGATATTATATCATTCAAGATTGCACATACACGCTTTGCTCTCTAAGCTTGCCCTTAAACTTTTCTTGCGAAATTTGTGTGTGTGTGTGAAAATAGGTGCTGCTAATAACTGTATGTGCAACAATGGGGTCTCTGATTCAATGCTTCAGAAGGACATAGATTATGCTTGGGGAAGTGGAGCTGATTGTACCCAAATCCTACAAAATGGGCCTTGTTACCAACCCAACACCATTAAAGATCACTGCAATTATGCTGTAAACAGCTGTTATCAAAGAGTACTTCTTTTTCCAATGACTAAAGATTTCTGTGACTACCCTTCATCTGCAAGCTCAGGGTATGATATCTATCCAGATCTTGAAATTTCTGTTTTAATTTTTTAATTTTTTACATCAGTTTTTTGAATTTCGGAATAAAGAGTACTTTTTCCAATGACTAAAGATTTCTGTGTTTATGTGGGCAAAAGGGTATTTACCAAGATTGTAAAAGTGGTGAACAGTTTCATAAATTTCCATTTTGGGGGTGTCATTCTTCATTTGCAGAAAACCTCATTTTCAGCTCTAAAAAAAATATTCTTACCTCCATATCTACAAGAATGAACTCGAAGGACGCAGGTAACTTCATCTTGTTGCCAGGATCCACCTTCCATTGTCGTGCAATCAAAACTTTGATGGTCCAATCGGACCTTCCCTTTTGAAGGTCACGGAGAAGAGTGTAAGACATTGTATATTGGAATGTTTTTTTGCAGATGGAAGGAAAGAAATAGCAACATGAAGCAATTGTAGTTTATATAGTGTATGAAAACAGCCTTTTCATATTCCCGGACATTAACAGGCTGAATCAAAGTATTTTTGAATATGTATTATTTAATTAATTATCAGCCATTTCAAGTAGTGGATGTTTTTTTGAATATGTAATATTTAATTAATTATCAGCCATTTAAAGTAGTGTATTTTGTTTTCATTATGACAATTGAGAAACTGCATTAAGTGGCATTTGTTTTAACAAAGCATGTGCACTTATTACGAGATTACAAGCTTTTAAATGTTTATTTTTTCCAGAAAATTCAAAATAAAAGCTTTTAATGAGCAGTGCTCATTATTAATAATGGGAGTAATTAATTTTTACAGTTGGGAACTGAGTCAGGAGCACTAATTTCAAGTTTCCATTTTGGCAACTTGATTTGAGCGGGAAAACAGTTTTAGAAGGGGCTCTAAATTCACTTCAGCCATTATATTATAATATTATAATAGATTAATAATCGTTAGATTACTAGTGGTGTTTTCCGTAAAATTTATCTAGAAAAATTGTCTTATGACATTATTATCATGATATCAGCCTTGTTAATTTATAACCGTTATGATATCAACCGTTATAACCGTTAGATCACTAGTAATACACAAATATTACAAAAATGGTAATGAAAGCATGTTACAACCCAGTCAAAAGTTGAGAGGATTTATAATAACTGCATCTCATTAGAAAATAGAAACCAAGACTTCAAAAAGTTCTAGTTTGGTTCAAATTACTCATACTCTGGTAGTTGCCAACCTGATGTTCATATAACAGGAATAGCAACATAAACAAAAACACATAGTTTGCATATATTTAATCCCCGGCGCAAACTAATTCTCTTGAATCTGGCCACAATCTTCAATCTGAACCGTTGATTTTGTCTCCCCACCATCTGAGCCTACCTTCTCCATCTCTTTGACCACACTGTAGCCATCAACAACCTTTCCAAACACAACATGCTTCCCATCGAGCCATGACGTCTTCTCGGTACAAATAAAAAACTGAGACCCATTAGTATTTGGCCCGGAATTAGCCATCGAGAGAATACCGGGGCCAGTATGTTTGTTCTTGAAGTTTTCATCTGCAAATTTCGCACCATAAATGGATTCGCCTCCGGTGCCATTAAACCTGGTGAAATCTCCCCCTTGACACATGAAGTTTGGGATTATGCGGTGGAAAATGGAGCCTTTGTAATGTAGGGGCTTCCCTGATATTCCAATACCTTTCTCCCCTGTGCAAAGGGCACGGAAATTTTCAGCAGTTATGGGGGTGGAATCTGCAAATAGTTCCATTACAATTCGGCCAGCTTTTGCCTTTCCGACCAATATGTCAAAGAAAACTTTGGGATTCTTCGACATGATTTTCTAGTGGTTTTGGAAACTGCAGAGAAAATAAGATTATAACATTGAGTTAGACCATCAAGCATATAACAACTATAACAAAAAAAGAAAGCAAAAGCTACAACATAGTAGGTATACTTAAACTCCCTCCAATCTGCATTAAGAGTCCATTCACTGATCTTCAATAATTAAGAAATACTCCCTCCGTTTCATTTTGCTGGGAAACATTTGACTTTTAATGGTCTAACACAAGTGAACTTTGACCAAATATTAATGTCAATTTAATTATCCTAGTGAAATTCTAAAACTTGTTATAGACTAGGATGATTAAATAGACACTAATGTTTGATCAAAGTTCACTTGTGTTGACCGTCAAAAGTCAAATGTGGCCAATCTTATTTGTTGTATCCTCTTAGTTGGGCATAAAGTACTTGAGCATATCCAAGATGTTTATATGGTATAAGAAGAGTAGAGTTGAAAGCCTCGAGAAATAGCAAAAGAGGGTTGAAGGTGGACTTTTTAAGTGAACATCCTAAAATGAATAGTGGGTTGTTGTAAACGGAATGGAGTGATTCATAACAAGTTAACAACCAAACATTCATTAGTTGTGTGTACAATCACATACTCATTGAATACAAATATAAAACTAAGAGAGTTCCTTTGTCCTGTTAATAGTCACATTCAGAGTCTTTCCAAATCTAGCATCAAGGATTGTGAATTTGTTAATGGTTTGTAGTTGTATAGAGAATTTCCAATATTATATACTCCATATTATCCACTCCATTAGTCATCTGTTTTAATTGTCAACACGGCCAACATTACCATCTTTGAATGTAACCATGACAAACATTGTTAGATTATCTACCTTTTTAAGTCAAAACGTTATGGTAACTACAAGTCTATAACCTTCGTTTTTAGGATGTCACTCATTGATCCCACTAAAAATATAGTAGAATTTTTTTGAATTGCAGAAATTTAAAAAACACAACAAAAGATCTCTGAATCATCAAATTTAAAACAATAAGCTACTTCCTCCCTCCCCCCCCCCCCAAAATGAGTGGTCAATTTTTGTGTTTGAGAAACATTTTGAAAAGGTTGGTCTTTAAACAACTTTAGTGGCAACTCTCAGTACCGTTACTATCCACCTTAATTATATATAGTATAGCAAGTACGGATTGGAATTATTAGTTAAAGTGAAGTAAGTTCCTAGGATATTTATTTTGGGGGGATATTTTGCAGAAAATGGACACTCATTTTGGGATGAACTGGGTACAAAAATACACCATCATTGTTATGAACAATTGTAGGGAAGTTATATGAGTAGTTAAGACTATTTATCTTAACATAAATTCAACCATATGTATGCTGCATGAGTTATGCTAGCAGGTGCATGCTCCATCCAATTTAGACAGTCAAAAGTTCCTTTTCTCTTGCATCGTATCTCTAACCTCATATATTTCATATTGATTAGGAATTTGAAGGTACTATGAATGAAAATATTCATGATAATCAATTTAAAGGGATATGATTTATGCTATACAACGTTAAATTTTAAAACAAAGTTTCATATGGGGCCCGAAAGATCGAAAATTTAAAAATTTACATGTAGCAATATTCCTACATGTTCTGTCTTAATAAATTCTTCAAAACTAATACTCCCCCTTTCACGAAAAGGAGTGCCCCTTTTTGTTCAAAAAAAAATGACCAAAAACAGGCTAGTGAACAAATGACCACTCATTTGACGGGAGGGGGTAGGATATTTAGGTTCCATCTTAATGACAAACATTTTTTAGGTGACCAATAAAGAAAAGGAAAATTCCTGATATAGCTAGATGGATGAAGTCTTCATAAACATTAGTGAATATTTTAAGTCATCGAGTCTTAAGGGTAGTTGTTATAAGTAAACGCATATTCGCATTTTCCTAGTGACATTTAAATAATATTACCACCATACTTAAATGAATGCCCATTTTCAAAAAAGAAAAAATATCCCAAAATGATCATTTTTTTTTCAAAAAGACGGTCCCTTTTACCAATTTTTTTCTCTATTCATCATATACTAGCAAAAAGTTAAGAGTGTAGAAATTAAATATCACGAATATTATGCATACTCTCCTCATCCCATAGTAAGGAAGTTGGTTCCCTTCGGGGCTATTCCTGCTTCGTCTATCGATGAACAGTGGATTGACGGATCCCATAGTAATATGCAAAAAGACACATTTTGGTCCAAAATGGAAATGGGTCCACTTATCGTCCTCACAAAAATTACCCAGTTACTTCACTTTCTCTCTCCTACCCAACTATCAACGCAACACCTTTTTCACCTTTTTTTTTTAATTCTTAAGCCAAGCCGATTTGTGAATATTACTAGGGGACCGAGGGAGTATTTGTTATTAAATTTGGCAAAAAAATAACATTATCATAATGTCCCTTTAATGAAAATTAGACATTCATTTGACGGAGTATCAACTAAAGTTTTGTATAGAACTCGCAATTAATCAAAAGGGTCCCCAAAACAACAATACCTTGAAACTGAAATAAAATTAGGGTGTTCGGGGAAACTCAATTCCAAGATTTGGAATATATAAACTAACTATTCCCAATTATAAATACACAAAAATGCTGACAGGAAATATTCGCCACAATTCTCAAAATTAAATAAAGAAGGAAAATGTTCATCTCATTTCGAATCCTCCTAAAAATCGACTAATAATTAACATTAGGAAGAAAAAATGGATGAAATTATTAGTTAATTATGAAGAAAAATTGAAGCTTGAAACGTACCTTTTGGCGAATCTGAACTTTGAGAACTGCTTGGTATGAAGATGTTCTACGTTTAGCTCCAGGAGCGTGAGTGTGTGTGTGTGTGGCGACGCAGCAGCAGAAAGGGAGAAGTTTTAGGGGCTTAGGGTTTTAGTTTGTTCATTTTACATTTAAGCCCTTGGTTTTTAACAATCTCTTGTAGACTGCCCTTAGTTATACTCCTTCGTCCAATTTGTTGTTCAAACAAATAAGAGAATTGTACTTTTACATTTTTAATTAAGTACTCTCTCCGTCCCGATCGAAGTGTCTCAAAAGAACAATTGCACGAGAATTAAGAAAAGTGATGTAAGAAAGAGAAAAGTTTAAATGTTGTGGGTATGAAAAATTAAATAGGAGAGAGAATGAGTGGAAGGAATAGTTAGGAGAGAGAATGTTGTGAGTGTAAAAGTAAAGTAGGAGAGAGAATGAGTGGGTGGAATAGTGAAAAAACTTTCCTTTTTTGGGTATGAGACATTTTAAATGGGACGCCCAAAATAGAAAGTTGGGACACTTCGACCGGGACGGAGGGAGTAATACTTAGGGCACAAAATAGTCACAAAATTCTAAAATTCTAAGTGTAATGATTTTATTGAATTAGAAGATAGTGGGTCAACTATCGATTCAACTAATAAAATATCTCCAACACATTTTGTAAACAATATTTTGTGACTTTTTTATGCCCCTACTATTGTTTTGTTTTTTTTGCGTTAAAAAAAAGGTACTATTTCTAAAAGGTAAACTGTAATTCGGGTCAATCAACTTTGACTGGGAATGTAAATGATTCGGTTTGATTCAAATTGCAGTTCAACTATTTGGTTCAAATCACGGTTTAAATCGCGTTTCAAATAGTGATCAGATATCTATTCAGATTGTGGTTTAAACCATGATTTATACTACGTTTCAAAACACGATTTAAACCGTAACTCATTATCAATTTAGTTTAAATTTTCTGTGATCACGAAAAAAGAGCGAAAAATGTGGGTTTTGAACAGGAAAGTCGAGGGAAGGGACCAGCGGAAGAGACAGGTCGACAAAAGAAAACACAATATACAATGTCAACCGTGGAAAGAACTTTGTTATTTATATGTTGCAATGAAAATAACAAATGATTAAATTAATATTAAATAAGATACAAAACGGTGGTTAAGATCAGTATGGGTGTTAAGTCTAGTGGTTTGATCTGATGGTTTGGTTTGGCAATTGTTCTGACGATTTGGTTTGATGGTTCGTTCTTACGGTATCAAATCGCAGTTTGGTTTCGTTTGATTTCATTTAGTTTGGTCTGGGATGATCAAACCACAAATCAAATCGATCCATGTGGTTTATCAATTTTTGAGATCAAATCGAATCATTTGTGCTTAAATTTCAAATCTAACTACATAATTTGGTTCGATTCGATATTAAGTTGTTGGAACCAAACCACTCGTCGCCTCTAACATTGACACATTATTTATAGGCACCCAATTTCAAATTTTCAACTTTGTCACTCAATTATGACACACTATATGCATAGGCCACCAAAGTCTCGAAATATTTAATACTCCCTCCGTCCCGGAGAAATTTGCAAAAAAAATTGATGGCACAAGAATTAAGAAGAAAAGTGAAAAAGGTGATGTGTTGTGAGTATAGATGGTTGGGTAGGAGAAAGAAAGTGGAGTAAGTGGGTAATGGTTGTGAGTAGAGACAAGTGGGTCTCATTTTCATTTTGGAAAAGTACAGATTATTGTGGGACGTCCAAAAAATATCTTTTTGCAGATTATCGTGGGACTGGGGGAGTATAGTTAATCAACTAACTGAAATTATGCCAATGGCCCCACTTGAGTCAGATTAGATTAAAAAACATTCCATTCCATATAGGTTAAAGTAAGAAGAAAACTTGAATAACATTTAATTGTTGTAATATTCAACCCAAGCCAAGCCTCTGCCCTTACCCCTACCAGTTTAGTTTCCATATTTAAAAATATGTTTATTAAAGGTAAGGTTGCAAAGATTTAAAATTTTGGTGTTTAGAAAAACAATCCTATCAACCATGAATGGATGTTATCTACTAGTATAAGTTTAGCTACAGAGGTCTTTGAAATCGCCATGCTTGTCGACATTTTAAAAAATGGAATACTTTCATAACGGTCCTCAAATTATTTAATTTAAGACAATCATTAAATTCACTGATATGATTATGTTATTAATGTTTTTTTAGATGTTGCCTCTCAACCATTTCGAATTTGTGTCTACATGAAATGCTAAGAAGTTGGACGTGAGACTGATTGATAATGAGTGTGTCATCTAAAACATTTTATTTCATGCTAATAATAAAAATAAGAAAAATCATTCTAAACTAATCTGTTCATATTGTGTTATCTTACTCTTGCGGTGGAATGGAATTGATGAAGAGTTTTATGGGAGTTATATGCAGATGGAACTAAAACAATTCATTTAAAATAGAGGTGAAAATAATATTGATGATCCAATTATATTGATTTTGCAATTTGTGAAGTTATCAAGATACCATTTTTTAGATATTTATTTTAAATATTTTTATATAAACTAATTAATTGTTAATGAGAAATAGACAATATTTAACTATCCTTATACAGGCTAGAGTCTTCTGAATCTGTCTCCAATTTAGAGACGAGTCCAGAATTTGTCTCTAAAGTTTAGAGACAGATTTTATATCCGTCTCTAAATTAGAGGCAGATACAAAATCCGTCTCTAATTTAGAGACAGATTCAGATTCCAATTAGAGACGGGTTTTGAATTTGTCTCTAAATTAGAGACGGATTTTGTATCTGTCTCAAAATTAGAGACGGATTTTGTATCTATCTCTAATTTAGAGACGAATACAAAATTTGTCTCTAAACTTTAGAGACAGATGTTGAATTTATCTCTAAATCAAAGACAGATTTTAATCCGTCTCTAATTTAGAGACACATTTTTTAATCCGTCTCTAATTTAGTGACAGATTCAACATCTGTCTCTAAAATTTAGAGACATATTTTGTATCTGTCTCTAAATTAGAGACGGGTTCAAAATCTGTCTCTAATTTAGAGACAGATTCAACATCTGTAGCTAAAATAGATTTTTTTTATTTTCTCTATTTTAGGGACAGACAATAGCATTTACTTTTTAAATTTTTAAAATTTTTTTTTTGAATAAAGAAAATATTTGAGATGTTATTTAGTAGGGAAATTTTTTATAAAAAGTTAATATTTTTTAAAGAAATGAAAGTATATAATAGAAAAAAAAGAGGGACGGACAATAGCATTTACTTTTTAAAATTTTTTTTGAATAAATAAAACTATTTGAGATGTTATTTTGTAGGAATTTTTTTTTTAAAAAATTTATACTAAAAAGTTAATAATTTTTAAAGAAATGAAAATATATAATAGAAAAAAGAGGGACGGACAATAGCATTTACTTTTTAAATTTTTTTAATTTTTTTTTGAATAAATAAAACTATTTGAGATGTTATTTAGGGTATGCTTGGCAACTCAATTCCAATCAATTGAATTGGAATTGAAAGGGTTAAATTAGTTTCACGGAATTCATTTTGTTCTTCCAATTTCAAATCCATGTCTCGGAATTGAGGTTGCCAAACATACCCTTAGTAGGGTTAGAGACGGACATATATGTCTCTAATTTAGAGACGGACATATCTGTCTCTAAAAGAGCTACAAAACAGCGACGCTCAATTTAGCGACCAACCTGCACCCACGGATTAGCTACGAAAAAAATCTGTCTCTAAACACGATTTAGAGACAGAATCTTCATTTTAGCTACAGAATTTGCCGTCTCTAAATCGATTTTTCCTTGTAGTGACCCTACCCTATCACAACCCTAGCCTACCACAAACTTACCCTTTACATTTTCCCACCACCCTACTCTACCCCTACCCTACCCCACACCTACCCACCTCACCCCTACTAATGCACACCCCCTACCCTACCCTACTCACCCTACCTCCATCACCCTACCCCACCCTATCTTTTTGAACTTATCTCAGATTGTGTTTTCACTAAAAAATATTTTTCTTTAATTTATCAAATACATAAAAATATTTTTTGGAAAACATTTTCCTTATCAAACAGCCGAAAACATATTTATGTCATTTTTCGAAAAATATTTTACGAAAAATCATTTTTCGAAAGTCATTTTACGCAAAACAAACGGAGCCTTAATCACTATGTTATTGTCATTGATTTTTTTAGCAAGTATCGAGCTCAATAAAGATCAACAATCAAATCATTTATATTTTGTTAGATTTTTTTTGCAATATGGGTGGTGTTAGTGGTTGGAAGTTGTTAATGCGTATTTCAACGATATATCCTCTCAAGGCTAGAAGCACTAGATAAATGTAAAGCTGGTAATACAGGTTGAGAAGGCGAGATAGGCTTAACCCACCAAAGCTTGTCATTAAACGAGGCGAGGTGGGTTGGCCCGAATTTCGGGTGAAATGAAAAAATGTCATCCCAACTCAACACATCTTGGATTGGTGGGCTAGACGAGCATGCAGGCCAATCCATGAAATGAAATTTGAGTCTGAATTTGTGTATAAACTGATATCAACTAAAAATATTACACAAATTGAAGATAAAATTACTACAAAAAAGTTAGCCAAAAACAACAACTAAATAAGTAGGTAAAAGGAAAGAGTTTGTGGGTAAAGATTTGAGCGGACAACATAAAAGTTTCAGATTTAACAATACATTAATATACATCAAAACAAGATAAAATTGTTCAACAATTAAAGTAAACGGACAATTATCAATAAAGGAAAAATATACAGTATTTTATTTTTCAAAACAAAACGTAGCAATTAAAAAACTCTCAAATAATGTTCTTCACCAAAGACCAACAACAAACAATTGAGAAGGCAAAATCAAAATTCAATTTTTATAAGTACCCATATTTTACGATGAGCAAACAACAATTAAAATTCAAGACATAAACTAACAAAATTCAAACTATCTATTCAGATTCACACCTAATTCTTTGTAAACGCACTACAACAAAATCAATTGAATTTTTATTTTGCAAAAAGATGAAAGAGGGATTATTTCATTTTTGATAGATACATACATTAAATAAAGAGAGAGAGAGAGAGAGAGAGAGAGAGATATACTTGTGTGTGGATCAAAGATAATAATGATGGCAACAAATTAGTGGTGGTGGTGGTGGAGTGTGTCGGCGGTGATTAGCCTCAATCTGACACACATTTTTAGCAAAAAAATATTGCATGTTATGTGTCGATTAGCTCCATTATCGACAAGCCAAGTCTCATTATTTGTCTTACCACTCATTCGGCCAGTTGTCTGATCAGTTGACTGCACATACTCAGTGAAGTGGTGTAACGATGTGTTGTTGTTTTTCGCGGGAAAAATTCGATTTTTTGCGTTTCTTTGAAAAACCAAATAAAACCGGAAAAAACGGAGTCGCCACGCCATTTTAATTTTGAAGGGCCAAAACTTTGAAAAAAGCCCGAGATCAGAGATTTAGGTTCGGAGGTCATGTTACGCGTCGGGAAGGACGTTAGTGTGCACCCGACGCGCCTCGTAAAACGAGTCTTCCAAGCTGAAAATCATTTGTGTGTGTGTGTGTGTGTGTGTGTGTGTGTGTGTGTTTTGGCCAAAATAAGTTGAAACTGGAAAAAGTAAAAATTGGGATGTCTTTTTAAGACTTTAAACTGATCCCATGATTTTTTTGAGAATTTTTGGTTTGAGATTTGGTACTCAAAAAACCTTTTGAAGTTGAGAAGTCACTTCTGCCAGAAGGAAATGGCAGCAGACACCTGATTTTGAAATGGATTCAAGGGTCCTAAAACTTCATAATCTGGATGAACTCAGAGAATGAAAGTTTCTCTAGACTCCTTGAATAAACTTTTTGTGAAAGAAATTTCCATTTTGGAGAAGATTTGAGGGGTCAAAACCTTCTGGAAACCTCAGATATGAGATCTGGATTCCCAGAAGCTGATGAACTAGCCTCTGAAAGAAAAATTGAAAAGAGGAGTTTTACTCACCCAAAAAATAAGATAAAAATATGTCTGGAAAGCTCTGGATGTTGGCTACAAAAAGTATTTTGTAGTCAACACCAAATTCCAATTTCATCTGTGTCCAAAAATTAAGACCATGGACTGAGGTCTGAGAAAATTGCTACTGGACAGCAACTTCTCAAGAAAGAAAATATGATTTTAAGGGGGGTTTTGCATCCATGCTTGTCCCCATTTCCCTAGGTTTTGGTTAGTGATCACTAGACATTTTAGTGGTGAATCAACTATACCAAACCATCCTTGGGGTACATTAGGACTAAGCATTTCATTTGCTTGGGGATGGGGATTTTACCCTTTGAAATCAAGATTTAGTGCTTGAAAATGGTTTTTTAGGGTTTTGAAAGTGCATTTTTGCAAGTAAGAAAGAAAAGCTTTGAAAATAATGTTGATCTTTGTAGAAGATCATCCATGGAGATGGTCTTCCATGGTGATCTTCTTAGATCTAGAGAAAGAGATGAAAGAACTACATTTTGTAGTTTGAAGATGCATGCATGGATGAGATTTAGGGTTAGGAAGAGGAGGGTTTACCAATCTTCCTTGTGTTCTTGAGTGTTTGGCTTGAGTGTATGAGTGTTTAGGGCTTTAATATGAGAGTGAGTGGATGAGTATGAGTTGGGAAAGATTGGAGAGAAAAAGGTGACAATTCTTGAGAATTCTCACCGTTTTCTCTCTATATTTCGCGGAGGTTCGTTGCATTTGTGTTCTTCCTTCTATTTTTGTGACTTGGAGGGCTCAATTTATAGCCCTCTCGAAAATTACATACTTGTCCGCGCGGATAGGATGGGCAGCGTGCACTTGTTCATTAAATGCGGCTTCGGCTTTTGACAAGAAGAATAATCTTTTTCAAAATTCAAATTGACCGACCAGCTTTTTGTTTCCAGCATTGCTATATTTGGTTTTCTTCATTTGTTTTTCTTTTTTGAGATTCTTTTTAAGGTTTAACCTTAAATAACAATGCCCATTTTACCCTCACTTTGTTAGGAATGTTAGGATAGTTAGGAATTGTTAGAAATGTTATAACTTCCGTTAATTTTCTAACGAAAATTCTAACAAGCTCAAATTGGAGCACTTACAGTAGCCCCTCGGCGACGGCGCTTTCGAAGGAAGCGGGGTCGTCGATAAGAGTAAGGCTCCATATTTGGCAGGATGATCGAGTGATCGGGTGGCTGAACCTAGCGATAGGCTACCTACGTATCCCGAATGGGAATCAAGCCGGCCGTAGTTCGGGTCTTTGACCCTGGAGATGATGGCGTTTTAGGTGCCTCGAACCTGATGAGCGAGTTCTACAGTCGTTTGCTGGAAAGAAACTTTGCTGGGGATAAGAGATGACCATTTTTGGTCTGATGGCTATCCGCTCTGCTGGGGATAGGAATGACCATTTTCGGTCTGACGGGTATCCGCCCTGCTGGGGATAGGAATGACCATTTTCGGTCTCTGCTGGGGATGATTGCGATTTATCGCTTTCCTAGTGATAGCGTCTTAGGTGCCTTAAACCTTGGAGATGGCGTTTTAGGTGCCTCAAACCTTGAAGATGGCGTTTTAGGTGCCTCAAACCTTGAAGATGGCGTTTTAGGTGCCTCGAACCTTGATGATGATGGCTTTTTAGGCGCCTCGGACCTTGATGATGATGGCTTTTTAGGCGCCTCGGACCTTGGAGATGATGGCTTTTTAGGCGCCTCGGACCTTAATGATGATGGCTTTTCGGTGGACTTTGTCTGCTGCCGAAGGATAGGGTGACCGTTTTGGTCGAGGGGCTGGACCTAATGATAGGCTACCTACGTATCCCTAGTGGGAATCAAGCCCTTTCGTAGTTCGAGTTTTCCTCGAAACTTCGCTGGCTTTTGGGATTCCGTTAACTTTGATGGGGATTTCGTTAGCCTTTCCTGGGAAAATGACATATTCGTCGGGAATCGGTATTACGCAATTTTTGATGAAAGATACGAGATTTCGTTATCTTTCTCAGGGCACTCGGTCTTACGTTTGACTGCCGGGAAGGATTTTGATGAAAGATACGAGATTTCGTTATCTTTCTCGGGCACTCGGTCTTACGTTCTCTGGGGTAATTTTGATGAAAGATACGGGATCTCGTTATCTTTCTCGGCACCTGGTCTTACGTTTGACTAGGGGAGATTTTGATGAAAGATACGGGATCTCGCTATCTTTCTCGGGCACCTGGCCTTACGCTTCGACCCGCCGGAAGGATTTTGATGAAAGATACGAGATCTCGCTATCTTTCTCAGGGCACCTTGCCTTACGCTTTGGACTCCGCCGGGTAATTTTGATGAAAGATACGAGATTTCGTTATCTTTCTCAGGGCACTCGGTCTTACGTTTGACTGCCGGGGATAATTTTGATGAAAGATACGAGATTTCGTTATCTTTCTCAGGGCACTCGGTCTTACGTTTGACTGCCGGGGGTAATTTTGATGAAAGATACGGGATCTCGTTATCTTTCTCGGGGCACTCGGTCTTACGTTTGACTGCCGGGGGTAATTTTGATGAAAGATACGGGATCTCGTTATCTTTCTCGGGGCACTCGGTCTTACGTTTGACTGCCGGGGGTAATTTTGATGAAAGATACGGGATCCGTTATCTTTCTCGGGGCACTCGGTCTTACGTTTGACTGCCGGGGGCAATTTTGATGAAAGATACGAGATTTCGTTATCTTTCTCAGGGCACTCGGTCTTACGTTTGACTGCCGGGGGTAATTTTCTTGACAAGGGGCTGACTTTGGTTAACTTTGGTTAACTTTGTCAAGTTGGGGACTGAATTGCAGAGTCCTGAAATTTTAAGGGGCAAAAGGGTCATTTTGACCCTGACAATCTCATCCGCGCGGATAGGGATGGAAAGTCAGGGGTATTAATGGGGCCAACGCCCTTCTTCTTCCCCATTCAATTTTTTGAACACAGACGAGAGAGGGAGAGAGCAGAGCCGCCATTGTTGGCCTAGGAGCTTCAAAATTCGTCCGATTTCTTCGATTTTTTGAGCAATGGAACACGGGGAAGGCGCTTTTCAAGGCCAAGGGCGTGGTCCTATAGCGGAGAGGCGATTGGAGCTTGTCCGGATGAGGAGGCATTACAATCTTTCGCAGTCGGTCGAGGAGGAGCATTACCCCGATGCTTGGCAACATTGGGCTTCGGATCCGCATCTCCGAACGGTATACTTCGAATCCTCTTGATCCTCTTGTCGATTTCTTGCTTGAAATTTTTGGGTGATTTTTTGAATTTTTTTTTTGAAAATTCGAATGATTGATATTCTTGGCTTTGAATTTTGATTTTGATGCTTTGCATGTTGTAATGAGTATATGAGTAACCCAAAATGTGCATTTTGCTTGGGAAAAAGAATTGGCATTTTTGCCATTTTTTTTTTGTATCCGAAATTGCATGTGAAAATTCGAGAATTATAATTTTTTTTTTTTTTTGAAATTGAATATTGCATGTTCTTGATGATGATTTTTTTTTTGAAATTGAATTTTGATATTGGTGCAATGCATGCATTTTGTTTGGAAAGAATGGGCATTTTGCCAATATGAGATGTATGTTTAGGATTTTTTTTTTTTGAAAAGTGGGACGGATTTTTCCTCCCGTCGCATGTAAGATGGATGATATGCATGTATGCATTTTTTTTGTTGAAAATGGGACGGAGTTTTTACTTCCGTAGGAATGCATCCTTTTTTTTTTGATGAATGCATTGGGACTTGCTGAAAATTGTTTTATTTCATGCGAGAAAAATGGGGCTATGCTCATTGTATGCAGTTATGCTGTCGAAATTTCTTCTTTTTTTTTTTTTAATGCAAATGCAATCTTTTTGACATTTTCTCTTCTCTTCTTTTTTTTTTTTTACAGGGCGGACACCGTTTTGTGACGGAGCAGCTGAACAAAATGAAGACTCGAGGATCGGTGGAGTCTGTGATTGACTTGTGGGACCGGCTTCCGAATGCGGGCCGAGGAGCTTTGCCGAGTCCGAGACAGATCGTTGTCGAGACGGGGCTCTGGGAGTTTGTCGAGTGCTTGAGGGACCGGTCAAGTTCCCTAAGTGCAAGGGCTTGATGTTTGCTCTGGCGCGGCAGACGGTGGGACGCGACCCACACCTTCCACTTCTTCGGGGCGAGGCGACCGTTACGCCTTACGACTATGCACGCGATCACGGGTCTGTCCCTTCAATGGACGCGGCATTGAGTGGAGAGATGGCTACGGTGACGCGGACTGCGGGACCTTCTTGGATTTTCCCCTATTCCCAAAAAGGGGATGGGGATGGAGTATGCCGTGGTCTACGGCAAGATCGTGGAGACCATAGCGAGTTACGAGGCTGGGGAGGATAGGTTTAGCGCCGAGCAGATTGCTAGGTCCTTCCTGTGGTTTACTTTCTCGAGCACGCTCTTTGGTCATGCTGAGGGGACAGCGGTCTTTGCCTTGCTGAGGTCCTTGGAGGACATGGAGACGGTTGGAGATATTTCCTGGGGGGAGGCCGGGCTGGGCTGAGCTGTACTTCGCTTGATAGATACACGGGAAGGGCTGTGAGCTCCTGCATCTTGCTTTGAGTTTGCCCTGGAGGTATAAGCTCTCTTTTTGCTTTCCCTCTCTTCTTTTGAGCACACACTTTTATTTGCACTGGATTGATAGGATTTTTACCTTTCGCAGGTATGGGCGTTGGAGTTCTTCCACGTCACGGTGTGGAGGCAGCCTGAGGCGTACGTCGGGGCGTATCCGGCCATGCAGTCTTGGTCCAAGCATGCCCGGGAGAAGATAAGCTCCAGGGGGCGTACGACTCTCAGGTACGCGGATTGCCTTCCTTTGACGGAGGCCGAGACAGATGAGGGGATGATATTCTTCCCCTGGGATCGCTTTGAGGTAGCGCGGTGAAGGGCGCCGAGATCCGGACGGGGCGGAGGATTTTGAGGGGTTTGACCTGCGATGCATATTATCTGGGAGAGAGGGTGACGCGCCAGCATGGCGTGAACTCGCCTTTGAGGACACCGGTGGAGCCTCCCGCCGATATGATGCATCCGAGCGATCGGTCCGTGACCTGGGATGATTACCGAGCAGGTCAGCACTTCTCGGACTTCGTGGCGATCGAGCCATATGCGACGTTCGTCTTGAGGAGGCTGAGGATGCCTCGTGTTTTAGAGAGGGAGGGGCTTGGGATCCCGCGGTACTCCTCGGACGGATTTTTCCTACATCCAGGATGGGGTCCGATTGAGGGTGCAGATCCCTCAGCCCGAGCGGCTTCCACGAGCTTTCCGGCCTCGTCCGGGTATGAAGGTATGGCTTCACCTTTTCCCCTTCTTTTCTTTCTTTTGTTTCATCATCTCTAGCATCACTTTTTTTTTTGACGCTTTTGCTTTTGTGCAGTTTTCGGAGGTGGTCGTCGAGACACTGACGAAGCAAGTGATCGGAGCCAAGAGGTTCATACGGAGGATGGTTGCTTGCGGGGCACCTCAGGCTAGGGCGAGGAGACCACGGCCGGCACCTGTCCGACGGGAGGCTTCTCCTATTCCCTCGGAGACTTCTTCCGAGACCCCTCTTTCTCCTCTCATTGATCACCGCGCGGCACTGCCTTCGGATCACGTCATTCTTGGGGATCCGTACGGGCAGGGACACGTCTGGCGGCATGGTGGGTCGTCTCCGTATGTTCAGGAGTCGGACGCCTTCACCTTCGGATTCGATTTCTTCAGGGATCTGGGTTTACCCTATCAGAGTGTGCCGGTTGGTCCCGACGAGCCTCTTTCTGGAGATGAGGACGATTCTGAGCCCGAGACTTTCAGGGCTCCTGACGAGGCGGGCCCGAGTCGCAAGAGGGGCCGGGGGGAGACATCGGGCGCTGGAGACTCCGATTGATTTTTTTTTTGAGATTTAGATTTGTACAGATTATGCACATTTTTTTTTTGGATGTAATAATTTAGGATTTTATTTATGTTTGTTTGTTTGTTTTTTTTTTTATGCACACTCTCTTTTTTTTTTTTTGGAATGTAATAATTTAGGATTTTATTTTATGAATGCAATGCAATATGAATGCAGTGTTGCATGAGCCTTGGTTTTTTTTTTTTTTTGCAAGGGTGTTTGGTATATGGACTGGTTTGGGGAGGTTTTTGCACAGGTTTCGAGCAACCGGGACGGAATATTCCTCTTTTGGTGTAGCGGTACTGGAATTTGTTGCAAAATTTTTTTGGTAATGACACTTGTATCCGCGCGGATAGGGTCGGCCTTCGACATTGTCCTTTAATCTGGTTCAGACATGGTCTTGCTTTATTTCAAATTCAAATATCCTCTTCAACCTCCAGTCCAAACAGCCATTTTCGGGGAGAAAGAGAGAAAAACCATGGAAATGGCCAAAAATTCTCCAAAATTGTCCAAAGAAAGGCAAATGTTGTTCTTTGAAAAGTTCAAGGAGTGGTGTAGGGAGATCATGCATGAGAGAAGATCATTCTTTGAAGAAAGGTACAAGATACGATGCTTGTGGTCTCTCAAAGAATTGGTTCCGGATTATGACCTCTTAAGAGCTTCTTCTTCGTTTTGGGATACTAGAAGGCATGTCTTTTGCCTTTCCCTCAACGAGATTGTTCCGACTGTGGAAGAGTTTCGGGCCTTGCTTGGAGGTCCGGAGGTGGAAGAGATAGCGGTCCCTTTGCCCGGAGGGGCTTCTTTTGCTGACAGATTGTGCGTCCTTCTTCATCTTTCCCCGGAGGAAGCGCAAGGTATGATCCGCGGTCCCGATCATCTCGATATTTCCGGTCTTCCCGACAGATTTAGGGGCCTAGGCTTGGTGGATGATGCCTATTGGGATGCCTTTACACTTTGTATGTTTGGCACCCTGTTCATGGTCTATTCCTTTGGGATCTGCCATCGGTCTCTGCTGGATGTTGTCGTTCACTGTCGCACAGGCGAGAGATGTCGTTCCTTTGATTCTTGGGGAGACTTTTCATACTCTCGACGGATTAGCTACCGGACGGCGGTACATGCACGGGGTCAGCCCGTTTCTCTTGACCCCGTGGGCCGATGGAGCGTTTGGGGTTCTTCGGGAAACCTCTCGATATGATCAGGCCTTGGACTTTTGCCGGAGAGGTGTTGATGTAGATTTTGATGATCGGGGCTCGTGGGAGCGTTGGATGGCGGGTCGCCCAGATCAAGATATCAGATGGTTGGTGCCTCATTGGCGGGTGGAGACTCGCAGAGTGCTTCGGGGACGGGTCCCATGTGGTTATGCTTCCGGGGCTTTCTCGAGTCCAGCTTTCTACATTCCGGCTGCTGGTCCTTAGGCAGTTTGGCTTGGAGCAGGTTCCTTTGGAGGGCTTTGATGATGTAGCCACCAGGGTGGTGGCTCCTGTTTCCATGGATGATCCCTCGGTGTTTCCATTTCTTTCCCGAGCATGGAGGTATGATGCCTTTCCTCCTCGGGTCATTCCCAGGCGTCCGAGACCGGTGTTCCCGACCACTTGGTACTGGATTGGTACGAGGGGCATGCGGGAGAGACTCGGATGGCTATTTTGAGGCGGCGTGAGGCCATTATGGGTGCGGAGGACCAGGCCCCATTTCGAGAGGAGGAGGGCCGAGGCGAGGGCCAATCCTCATGACCGGAGCGGGGACGCTGTGACCGACTATGAGGCTTACGTCAAGAGACAGGAGAGGAGGGCTCCTATGTTACCAGCTAGGTTACAGGAGATGAGGGATGACGCTAGGGCTACTAAGGCCCTGACAGAGGCCGGTTTGATAGACCCTGTTCCTATACGAGCTTGGTAGGAGGAATACCGACATTTTTCCGGTTCAGAAGAGAAAGACTCGGAGGGGGAAGAAGAAGGGAGAGGCCAGTACGAGTGGCTTGGAGTGACTCTGAGGTTTCCAAGTATCCCTTTCTTGCCATGACAGACACATTAGTTTTATTATGTATCTTAGCAGGTTGCCAGTTGTAGGAATGAATCGGGCTTAGACTCATCAAAGAGCTTTTAACTTGTAATGAATATTTGAATTGCTTTAGAGTTTTTTGAGACGCATTCATGGTCTGGTCAATTGTATTGATGCCAAAGTATGGCTTTTATTTGTGCTTTAGACCGAACCGTTTTGTTTTGCCTACGTTCCCCTCATTTTGAGGAGCTCGGGTCTTCGTAGTTGAACTTTGGTGAACTCTCTTTTTTGTTTTTTTTTTGTTTTTTTTTTTGTTTGGTGCACCTGTTTTTTACCTAGGTCGCCCTTTTCGGGTTTCTAACCTAGTTGGGTATTACTCTTTTAGCACTCTTTTTTTTTTGTTTTGTGTTTGTTTTTTTTTTGTTTGGTGCAACCCTGTTTTTTACCTAGGCCGCCCTTTTCGGGTTTCTAACCTAGTTGGGTATTACTCTTTTAGCACTCTTTTTTGTTTTTTTTTTTTTTTTTTTTGTTTTTTTTTTGGTGCAACCACTGTTTTTACCTAGGCCGCCCTTTTCGGGTTTCTAACCTAGTTGGGTATTACTCTTTTAGCACTCTTTTTTTTTTGTTTTTTTTGTTTTTTTTTGTTTTTTTTTTTTTTTTTGGTGCAACCTCGTTTTTTACCTAGGCCGCCCTTTTCGGGTTTCTAACCTAGTTGGGTATTACTCTTTTAGCACTCTTTTTTTTTGTTTTGTGTTTTTTTTTTTTGTTGTTTGTTTTTTTTTGTTTTTTTTTTTACGCGTAGTATCTGCGCAGCCTTGTCACCATTCATTGGGTGTACAAAGGGATTCCGTCGAGGTCTGCGAGTTGCATGGCGCCTCCGGAGAAGATCTTACGGACGACATATGGCCCGACCCATACAGGCTCCCATTTGCCGAGAGGTTTGATACGGACCGGGGCTTTTCTTTTAGAACGAGATCACCTTCTCGGATCTCCCGATGCTTTACTTTCTTGTCGAAGGCTCTGGCCATTCTTCCTTGGTAGGCCGGATGTGTTCCATGGCCTTCGGTCGGCGTTCGTCTAGTAGGGCCAATTCGTCATGGCGACTCTGGAGCCATTCGACCTCGTTGATCTGGGCTTTCCAGCGGTATACGGAGCGAGGGTATTTCCGGCTCGATTGGGAGTACGGCTTCCATTCCGTATGTGAGGGCAAACGGTGTTTCCCCGCTTGCCGTTCTGACTGATGTTCAGAGCCCCAGAGTGCCAGGTGTAACTTCTCGGGCCAATCTCTGCCTTGGACAGCCATTTTCCGGATGATATTTTCCAGAGTCTTGTTTGCTGCTTCGACGGCTCCGTTGGTTTGGGGCCTGATGGAGAAAAATTCCTCTAGTAATAAAATCCGAGCAAGTGGACTCACTACCGGTGTAGTAATATGCACGAGCAAGGGTCGAACCACAGAGACTCGTTGGTTTTAACAAGTAAATTCAATTGATGCAAAAAGTAACAAAACGGGGTTTTTGACTTTGATTTATTAACGGAAATCTTAAAGCAAGGAATGAACTATTTTAATTTAAGAAAATAATAAAGCAATAAACTAAGATTTAATCAGATCAAAGGAATTCACGGATTGGATTTCATATTCATCTTCATTCTATGCTAGATTTATCATGATAAAAGTAACAATCTTGTTCAAAGATTCGTTCACTTAATTTAAGGGTTGGGACGTTCGATGTGCGGATTGCAACCCTCTTATTTCTCTCCTATTGTAGATTCCGCTAGGTCAAAACAATAATCAAGAAATTCATTAAGAACAATGAGAACATATGAATCTAGATTTTATTGTATTCCGCTAGGTCAACAATCGAATCCAATTGATGAAATAATGGCCTAAATTATGAACAATCCACGCTAGTGCAACTATTCAAAACCTAACAATTAAAGGTTAAAATAAAATTAAAACCTAAAATTGAATTTAGATATCTAATCAAACATGAACAAGAAAGTTTTGGAAAATTATACTAGCATAGAAATCCGACGAATACTACATCCAATCCATGAAAAGAGAATTTAGCTACTCATATTCATGAGGACAATCCCAAAATATGAATAACAATACATCAAACCTGAAGAAATATTGAAAACCTTAAAGAGCAAAAATCCTTCAATCCTCCAAAACCTAGGCAAGAAAATAAAATCCAAAGTACCCAATAATAAAAACTAAAGGAAATATTTATAGTCTCCCTTTGACTCCTAAGGCAATCAGGAAAAATAAAGAAACTAAATCTTTGAAAATCTGTGCCAACTGCTCTGCTGACGTCATGATACACGCCTGGGCACGAGTCGTGCTAATTAGCACGAGTCGTGCCTTTCAGTCCAAGTCGTGATAACGACTCGTGCCACAAGCCTCCAGTCGTGCTGAGTAGTAATGCTTGACAATTACCTTGGCTTTCACTCGTGAGAACGAGTCGTGCCCAAGGTGCCCACTCGTTCTGAATAGTTTGCTTGGAATGGCTTGACTCCGGGGGCCGCTCCCCACTACTCGTGCTCCCTTCTTCTTCAGTCGTTCCCCACTCGTGCCAATTGCAGAATTGCCCCTATTTTGACTCCGCTTGACCTGGCCTTCGTCCCTTGACTTTGTTTGACCCCGAGCTTCGTCCCTTGACCGTGTTTGACCTTGTTCATTGACAATTGACTTGCCCTTGTCGGCACCATGAGATTCCACCACCAAATATAAAGGAAATGACAAAATTACCCTTAAAATGTATTGTTTTCTCGCACAACCTCACCTTACAAAATGTCACTCGAATACATCAAAATCAATCTAAATACATCCAAAATCATTATAAATCAACCGGAAACATAGGTAAAACAATATGTATAAAATCCACACATCAAATTCCCCCACACTTAGACCATTACTCGTCCCTGAGTAATATCCTAACTCCAATCTAAAATTGGTCTAAAACAGATGTGCGGGAGAAAATGATACCTAGCCTCCTCTAACCACCAATACTAATCAAATATAATGATACCGGAGTGTACAAAACTCCGTCTCCATAACACTCCTCAAAAGAAAATAATGGCCCTAGCTTGACATCCAACTCCATGATAAAAATGATCGTCCAAACTAGGGCCCTCACAATGTTAGTGGGGGGAAACTAAAATGTCCTAACCTTTCCCCCACACTAGCTCACACTACATAACGTACTCCCTCGATAAAAAGTTAATGTTAAGAAAAAGGGATGCTCAACAAAAACTTACCTCATGCTTTTCTCCAACCCCCCTTATTACTCCAAGGTGCACGAGGATTTCTATCCTAACGCCTCTATTCCCGAACCTCCATCTCCAAAAAAATTTCCTACCCGAACTCCTAGCTCCCCCCTTATGTCTCCACGCCGGTGAATAAAGATGTTTTCGCTCAAATTCTCACCTTTTGCCTAAGTGCCCTTGCGGGTTTTCACTTAGCCACTCTATATTTTTTTTTTTTTTCTTTCTTTTTTTTTTCTTTTTTTTTTTTTTTTTTTTTTTTTTATATACATCAGCATAAAGGCACCGCCCCTTCCCCCACACTTAAACTTCACGGTGTCCTCAATGTGTGCACCAAAAATAAAAATAGGACAGCTTTAAATGTAAAAGGGAAGAGTATAAGAAACGGTACCATCAATATCGCGGGCCGAAGCCCCATCTCGGAAACCGGGCCTCACGGGCCGCCCGCCGCCTCCTCCTCTCGCCTCTCCGTATCATCTCCCCGAAAATGCTCGTCCCGGACCGGTTCAAACTGCCCAGGCTCAGCCGTCGTATCCAAAGCCGCCGTCGCTGGACCATTCTATGCGTGGTCTCTACTCGTCCTCCAACGCCTCTAGTCTATCATCCCGAGCATCCCACCGCCTATCCACATAGTCAAACCGGCACGCCACATCGATTCTCGCGCCTCCCGAGCCTCGCACTCCTCTCTGTATCTCCTCTCTCTCTCCTCCGCCTCTCTCTGATATTGAGCATCTAGATATGCTCTCATGTCACCCCAATAATTAAAAGCTCCTCCCATACTCCGATCGATCTTGCCCATGTCCCGCAAACCTCCGCTCGACCCAAGATGGAACTGCCACCCATCTCGGTGGTCATCACCACTCACCTGGCTAGCTGCTTCTTGCCGCTGCTTCTTCCTCTTCATCACCGAATTCTTTCTCCCATATCTCTCTTCAAATCTCTCAATGTCAAGTATGCCTTACAAATGGCATTCTCCAATCTCTAGCATGTGGGCCATTAGGAAAGACTACTCCCGGCGCACACCTGAAGGTCCTCTCTCCACCATAAGTAAAGGTCAATGCCTCATTCTGCCCAGAAATTCTCTCAAAAGAGTCATATCGGTATAAGAAGAACCGATCATAGAACAGAGGCCCATTCGCATTCCCCACAGACTTAGGATGATTACGCACAAAATTTTGTACTAACAACGTTACTATACTCTCCAACCGGGATATTCCCGTTTCCATTTACACCAGCGCCTCACACCTCCACGAAAAACAAATCAATCCAATCCGGAATCACAAAGTATTCGAGGATAAAGCACACTCCATGGTTGCGAACTGGAGGGCGTTCATCTGCGCCGGCTCTCCATTAGCATAGAAAGTCATAGATAAACCCCTATAAAGGAGTTTCCACGCGGGATGGGAGAGCGATTTCATAACCACATAAGGTTTTTGCATATATTTCCCTGTCAGCTCGAAGAAAAATGTCTCAACACTCCTATCTCTCTCTGACCACTCTCCTTGGGGCTCTCTCACACCCAAATAATCCCTAGCAGCAGCATAAGACATAACCCTCGTAATATCATTAGTGTTAAAACGCACACTCCATACCCCATTCTCTTCACGTCTCTCTACAGTAGCCAAAAATTCAAGCGTTACTCGCTTGTATACCCCTGCACTTTTTCCCAAGAAACCACCCAATCCAATGTTGTTCATTAACCCTGAAACCAAACCATACAATCCCAATTTTCTCAATGTATCCTCGCACAAGAATCTAGTTACTTGGATATCTCTACCATTAGCAAGGTTCCTCCATTTATTCTTTTGGGAGTCAGTTAATTTAGTTAAACCCATGAAGTCATCGGGTGTTTGGGTAGGTTCCTCAATCACAATATTAGCCTTTTCCTAGGCCGAGTTTCAACAGCCTTACCCTTGTCTTTTGTTCTTCCCATTATCCACAATAACAATCAACAATAACACTCAACTCAGAAAACTTGGCCAAACAAGGGCAATGCCCAACCAATATCAACCCTTCTTCACACAACACAGAATAATTTCAAAACACTAGTAATGATCAAACAATCCCAACTTTCTCCAATACCCCAACTAACCATCAACACAGCTTATAATTAACGGCAGATACTTGAAAAAAAATTACCTTTGAACACTTGAGTTCACCGGAAAATTGGTCGGAAAAGTCGCCGGAATCTCACCGGAACTGCAAAGATGGTCGGAGAAGAAGAAGAAGACCAATGTAGCACTCACCCCACCAAGAATTTTGCTCCAATCGACAACCACACCAAGTAATTTGCAAACCCACAAAACCTTCAAAGCTCCAATTTTTCTTCAAAGAAATCACCAAAAAGGAAGGATTTGGGGGCTCATTTTCGGTTTAGGGTAGGCCAAAGATGGTGGGGAAGCGGGTTTAGTGGGTTAGGGGTAGAGATTTTAGGGCTTTGGGTA